>JAAWVA010000032.1:10861142-10989704 GCA_015227895.2 Colaptes auratus
GGACAGTTCCCAAGGAAGGAGGGACTTTCCTGGGGTGTTCAGGGGTGCTTTGGGGCAGCCAGTGAACTGTTCTAGGATAGAATTTGCTGGAGGTTTCCATGCCCTGTGTCCTTCCTGCTCTCAAACCCATCCCTGACACGGTCCTGAGTCACAGGAGGGAAGGGGTTGGAAGGGTCCTCTGCAGACCGGCTCCAATCCCCCCTACCAGAGCAGGATCACCTGAAGCAGGCCACACAGAAGCATGTCCAGGTGGGCCTTGAAAGGCTCAAGAGATGGAGACTCCACCACCTCTCTGGGCAGCCTGCTCCAACGCTCTGCCACCCTCGAAGCAAAGACGTTCCTTCCCAGGTTGAATCGTTGGAGAGCCTCCAGTCCAAGGTCAGGGGCTGTCCCGAGCCCAGCAGACAGTGCCTGGCTCCCTGTCCTCCACAGAGGAGCCAACGGTGTCTTACTCATCTGTGCTGCAGCTTCTCCCTCCCTCTGGCTCCATGGGCCAGAAATAGCTCCTGAAGCTGGGCTGGTGCTGCACCAGGCAGCTGACCTGGCAAAGGGGAGAGGCTGGGCTGCTGCTGCTGAGCTTTTTGCCTCCTGAGCACCTGGATTCAAAGCAGCCCCACGGCAAGTGTACATTTCCTGGCCCCAGCCTGGCACCAGAGCCTGGCCAGGGACCCATCTCCTGGCACACTGCTCCAGTTTCACCAAGGCAAAGGGAAGCTGCTCTGTAGGAGGTGCTGAGCACAGTGCTGCTGGAAGGTGGCCTCTGCACAGGGTCTCTGCTGCCCTGTGGGCACACAGGAGCCTGGGCTGACTTTCAGCAGTGCTGTGGAGGTTACTGTGGCAGCACAGCCCTGGCAGACCTTCCAGTGACCTCATTTTCCACTGCATGCTGTGTGAGTCTTGTGTTCTCCTTCCTGAGCAGACAGAAAGCTTTGCTGGGTGCATCTGCCAAGAGTCTGCCCTCTGCCCGCAGCAGAGATGGTTTCTCTCACCAGAATTTCCCAGCAGCTACTGCCCTGTCCCCTTCCCTTCCCCTCCTCCTTTTGTGAAGGTGCAAGGGGGATGTTTGCCTCCCCTGTGATGCCTGCAGTGCTGGCAGGGACACTGCATGGGAGTCACACAATCCCAGCATGCTGGGGGCTGGAAGGGACCTCTGGAGCTCACCCAGCCCAACCACCCTGCTCAAGCAGGGGCACCCACAGCAGCTTGCCCAGGATCACAGTGGCCAGGGGGGTTTGGCAGCTCTGCAGAGGAGACTCCACAACCTCTCTGTGCAGTCTGCTCCAAGGCTCCAACAGCCTCACAGCAAAGTTGTTCTTCACAGAATCAGGTTGGAAGAGACTCAAAGATCGAGTCCAACCTGTCACCACAGACTAAACCAGGGCACCAAGTGCCACATCCAGTCCCCTCTTGAACACCTCCAGGGATGGTGATTCCACCACCTCCCTGGGCAGCACATTCCAAGGGTTAACAACTCTCTCTGGGAAGAACTTTCTCCTCACCTCCAGCCTAAACCTCCCCTGGCACAGCTTGAGACTGTGTCCTCTTGTTCTGGTGCTGGCTGCCTGGGAAAAGAGACCAACCCCCACCTGGCTACAACCTCCCTTCAGGGAGTTGGAGACAGCAAGAAGCTGAGCCTCCTCTTCTGCAGGCTAAGCAACCCCAGCTCCCTCAGCCTCTCCTCACAGGGCTGTGCTCCAGACCTCTCCCCAGCTTTGTTGCCCTTCTCTGGACACCTTCAAGTGCCTCAATGTCCTCCTTAAATTGAGGAGCCCAGAACTGGACACAGGACTCAAGGTGTGGCCTAACCAGTGCTGAGCACAGGGCACAATGAGTTCCCTGTTCCTGCTGGCCACACTGTTCCTGCTGCAGGCCAGGATGCCATTGGCCTTCTTGGCCACCTGGGCACACTGCTGGATCATATTCAGCCTACTGTCAACCACTACCCCCAGGTCCCTCTCTGCCTGGCTGCTCTCCAGCCACTCTGCCCCCAGCCTGTAGCTCTGCCTGAGGTTGTTGTGGCCAAAGTGTAGCACCCAGCACTTGGACCTGTTGAATGCCATCCTGTTGGCCTCTGCCCATCTGTCCAGCCTGGCAAGGTCCCTCTGCAGAGCTCTCCCACCCTCTAACTGATCAACTCCTGCTCCCAACTTGGTGTCATCTGCAAACTTCCTGACGCTGGACTCAATGCCCTCACCCAGATCATCAATAAAGCTATTGAACAGGCTGGGGCCCAGCACTGATCCCTGGGGCACACCACTGGTGCCTGGCTGCCAGCTGGCTGTGGCACCATTCACCACCACCCTCTGGGCTCGGCCCTCCAGCCACTTCCTAACACCAAGACAGAGAAGGTAGCTGCTGACCCTCTGTGAAAGTCCAAGAGAAGCCAAAAGCTTTTTTTTCCCCTCTTCCTTTTTTTGTTTCTTTAATTGAAAAAACTCTTAATTTGCTTAACACAAAGTACCAAGTGTGGACTTCAACTCTCCAGCTCTGCAACAGGCGGGAAGGACCAAGAGGAGCAGTTTAGAAGGACCTCCATGTGCACAGAGATTTGAAGACATTAAAAGGTACTCAGCTTAGAAACTCTACCTTCAGACCTGTGGAGACAGTCAGTGTGCTCTTGGCAAGTGCTGGGCCAGGGCAGCATGGAAGTGTTTGGGTAGGAAAAGCCCTCTGAGATCATCCAGTCCCACCAGCAACCCACCACCACCCTGGCCACCAAACCATGCCCCCCAGTGCCATGGCCACCACCACCCCCTCCGGGGCTGGGGACTCCACCACCTCCCTGGGCAGCCTGTGCCAATCCCTGACCACTTCTGCAGCAAAGACATTTTTCCTTATCTCCAACCCAACCCTCCCCTGGCACAATTTCAGGCCATTTCCTCTCCTTCTATCACCTGAGCCCAGGGAGCCCAACCCTCACTTGGCTCCAGCCTCCCTTCAGGGAGTTGCAGAGAGCAATGAGGTCTCCCCTCAGCCTCTCTCTGCAAGCTGAACAACCCCAACTCCCTCAGCTGCTCCTCTCCAGACCCTTCAACAGCTTTGGTGCCCTTCTCTGGACCTGCTCCAGCCCCTCAATGCCCTTCTTGGGGTGAAGGCCCCAAAACTGAACTCAGGATTCAAGGTGTGGCCTCCCCAGTGCCCAGTACAGAGGCACAGTCACTTCCCTGCTCCTGCTGGCCACACTACTGCTGATCCAAGCCAAGATGCTGGTGGTCTCCTTGGCCACCTGGGCACACTGCTGGCTCCCCACCATCACCCCCAGGTTCTCCTCTCCTGGGCAAGAGATAAATCATTCCCTCAGAGGGCACCTGGCATCACTTTGTTCCCACAGAAGCTTGGCACATGGGCAGGCTGGACAGCTGGCAAACCTCTGAATCCCAGAGCTGTGTTTGCCCTCAGGTTGAGTTCAGCTTGGTCTCACTGCAGTGTGTGAAATGAAAGAGCTCCAGGAGTCCCTTCCCCAGTGACAAATCCTTGCCAGGGTGTCAAACAAACCTTTGGAAGCTTCTTCTCTCCATCAGTGGTGCTGCCACGTGAACAGAACAGGACTGGTGACTGTTTCCAGGCTATTGATTGGGTATCAGCCCCAAGGTTTGGGCTGTGCTTGGTCAGTGAACCACCCACAGCATCCTTCTGCCATCAATGACACACCTGCCAAAGCTGAACCACAGTTTGGTCACTGCCTAACAGGCTCCTACTGGTTCCAGAGAGGTGAGATCAGCTGTAGTGGTTCCTACCTGTCTGCCTCTGCTCAGCTGACCCAAAGGCCCTGAGAGTGTTTTGGGTTGGAAGGGACCTCTGGTGCCTTGTCCAGCCTCAGCTTTCCTCAGCAGAAGACACCCACACAGACCATCAATAACCTCTTAGGCCTTTTGTTTTTTAATCAGTCTGAGTTCCCTCCATCTCTGGAAGGGCTTAAGCACTTCTGCTTGTCCTTCAGAGCTATGAACAAACAGCCCAACAAGTCCTGGAGTGCTCTGTAAAACCCCAAGTGAAAGACCACAGACTACAGAACGCTTTGGGTTGGAAGGGACCAACCCCCTGCCACAGGCAGGGACACCTTCCACTAGCCCAGGTTGCCCAAGGCCTCATCCAGCCTGGCCTTGAACACCTCCAAGAAGCTGAACCCCAGCTGTGCTCACCTGCACTGCTCTCCAGGATGGGCTCAGTGACCCACAGAGAAGAGGCCTGGCTCCCAGCACGCCTCCAGTACTCCACTGTGCGGGGATCTACCCCCGCGCACGTGAGCCAAGCGACCCCACACACCACACATGCATTGCTCCACTGCCCAGGGAGGAGTGTTCAGTCCACTGCACCCACAGCTGGTGGTGTGCTCCACAGCCTGGACTCCTGGAAAGAAGCTGAGACATGGGTGATAGAGCTCCCAGCTTCCTGCTGCCTCTCCTGGCTGCGCCTCCCTAGAGTCACTTGTGCAGAGGGACAGATTTCTGCCAAGGGTGACAGACTCATCCTCACCTGAGCTCTGTTACAGTCTCTGACCAGAGCAGGACCAGCACCCTGCAGGAGCAACATCTGAAGGAGTGAAGTTTCTCATCTAAGGATGACATTGGCTCTTCTTTGCCCATTCCTTGAGGTGACAGCCTGTGCACAAGCAGCAGCTGGTTCCAGGAGGCCAGCCACAAACTGCTCTTGCTGGGAGACACTTGAAAGCTGCTCCAGCCAAACTGCTCCCACCACACAGCTCTTCAGCCTGAGGCATTTTTCCCCACAGCTTTTGGGCTACACCACCATGAAAACACTCAGCAAAATGAGCAGAAACATACCTGGACCCAAAGCACAGTGTGCAGCTCCACACACAACGAGACACCAGGATGGCTGAAGGAGTCCACACCAACAACTGACAGAAGAGAGAAGTCAGCTCTGCTCCAAACCATCAGGGTTCACATTTCTTGGATAAGGTTCCATCTCTCCTCACTGACTCAAACCACCTGCCCTGGATCACTCAGGCAATCATTTCCAAGCAATCAGTGCCTGGTAAAGCTGAAGGAACAGAACCCAGGAGCAGGTGGACCTAGGGAAGCATGGCTTGCTTTGCCATCACCACATCTTCTTGCTGCTGCTGGCTAGAAAGGGCAAGGCAGGCACCACCTAAGTGAGCAAAGCTAGCCTGGGGGGGGTGGGGGTGTGGAATCCACCAAGTGCTATGCCAGGCACACAAATAAATAGGAATGGTTGGGATTTTAGGCATCAGGAGAACACTGTTTTAATGAGAGCATTCAGTGAGCTTATTGGCTTGGCACGGGACATTGTAAGCTGAAGAGCTGACCATGCAAGCACGACAGGCTGAAGAGAAACCCTTCCTGCTAGGCTGCAGAATGACCCCTGGACCAAATGCCCCTCAACACAGAAGTCACAAGTCTGGATGAGTGTGAGCAAAGAGCAGCAGAGACACCATTTGCTTAGCCCCAGAGCTCCTGCAGGTCGACACGGGACGCTGGCGGTGAGGCTATGGTCAGCTTCCTAGGCTTCAGGGCTGGAGGGGTGGTGAGGGACCTTGCTTGGAGCATCCATCATTCCTGTGAGCCAGAGTTTGACCTGGTGACCCCTGGGGGGGAATGAGATCCTCTCCCAACCATCTCCTGTCCCCATTCCTTGTGGCTGGATTCCTGCAGGCCACGACCTTTAGTTTCGATGGGCAAGAAGCAGGAAGCCACAGCAGCCAGCAGGCAGCAGCCACTGTAAACCACCAGGGTCAAATAGACTGAGGATTCCAACATCACCTGCAGAGAAAAGGCAGGAAACAACTCAGTGGCACCTCTGGGCTTCAGCACACACAGAGGAAAACTGATGCAGGGGGAGAAACTGCAACAGCAGGACTGGGAAGCCTGTTAATGCTCCTCAGTGATGACACAGGTATCAAAACCTCAGCAGAGCCTGGATTTCAGGGGCCACGAGGTGCTGCTGCCCTTTGGGATCAGACAGAAGCAAAGCCCAAGTTTTCTACCTCCTGCAGAGCCACCACTGCTTGTGACAGGCTCTTAAGTCCTGCCCACAGGTTTCCCCAAGGCTCCCTGGCTGGTTCTTTCCACACATCCTGAAGGTTTGTATCCCCTAGGAGCTCAGCCTGGGATCTCCAGAGAACGGTGGCACTGCACCATGCACAGCAACTCCCTGCCCCTCTCAGATCCCAGCTCCAGCTGGTGGCTTCCAAGGTGTCCTTAGCATCATAGAATGTCTTAGGTGGGAAGGGATCTTTCAAGCTCATCCAGTCCAGCCCCATGCAGTCAGCAGGGACATCTGCAACTAGAGCAGGTTGCTCACAGCCCCAAACAACCTGACCTGCAGTGGTCCCAGGGATGAGGCATCTCCCACCTCTCTGGGTAACCTTGGCCAGGCTCTCACCACCCTCAGGGTCAAACATTTCTCCCTTCTCTCCACTCTGAATCTCCCTCTTTTAGTTTCAAACCATCCCCCCTTGTCCTGTCACAAGAGGCCCTGCTCAGAAGTCTGTCCCCAGCTCTCTGCTCAGCCCCTTGAAGCACTGAAAGGCCACCAGAAGGTCTCCCTGGAGCCTTCTCTTCTCCAGGCTGCACAACCCCAACTCTCTCAGCCAGGTCTCACAGCAGAGGGCTTCCAGCCCTTCCACCATTGCTGTGGCCTCCTCTGCCTCCACTCCAACAGGTGCTGTCCTTACACCCAGCCAGCAGCCTGCTTCTTGGTTGTTCACCTCCCACCATCTGGAGCTCTGGAGCAAGAGGTAAATTCAGAGACCAACCTGAACTCTCCTCAAGCAACAGGCAACAAAACCCTGCTGCAACACACTGTGGACAGACTGCCCTTGGTTTGGCCCTTGCAGCAGAACAGCAGGCTCTGCATCACCTTCCTGAGCCTTCAGCCTCAGGAGGAGGAGGAGGATTCTTACCTGTGCAATGAAGGGGGTGATGAGGGCTCCCACTCTGGCCATTCCACTGCACGTTCCCAGCCCCAAAGCACGTGTGGCTGTGGGATAAACCTGTGGACAAAGCATCAGCTCATCAACCCCGCACTGGGCAGCTCTCTCTCCTCCCCAGTCTCCTAAAAAACCCCAAAGAATCAATGGGAATTCACTTGTGGCACTACAGCAAGTTCTGTCAGAGGATGACAATGGTGAATGGTGCCACAGCCAGCTGGCAGCCAGGCACTAGTGGTGTGCCCCAGGGATCAGTGCTGGGCCCCATCCTCTTCAACATCTTTATTGATGATCTGGATGAGGGCATTGAGTCCATCAGCAGTAAATTCACACACAACACCAAGCTGGGGGCAGGAGTTGATCTCCTGGAGGGCAGAGAGGCTTTGCAGAGGGACCTCGACAGGCTGGAGAGATGGGCAGAGGCCAAGGGCAGGAGATTGAACACATCCAAGTGCCAGGTTCTGCACATTGGCCACAACAACCCCAGGCAGTGCTACAGGTGGGGGCAGAGTGGCTGAGAGCAGCCAGGCAGAGAGGGACCTGGGGGTGCTGGTTGATTGTAGGCTGAACATGAGCCTGCAGTGTGCCCAGGCAGCCAAGAGGGCCAATGGCATCCTGGCCTGCAGCAGGAACAGTGTGGCCAGCAGGAGCAGGGAGGTCATTCTGCCCTGTGCTCAGCACTGGTTAGGCCACACCTTGAGTCCTGTGTCCAGTTCTGGGCCCCTCAGTTTAGGAAGGAGGTTGTCTTGCTGGAAGGTGTCCAGAGAAGGGCAACAAAGCTGGGGAGGGGTTTGGAGCACAGCCCTGTGAGGAGAGGCTGAGGGAGCTGGGGTTGCTTAGCCTGGAGAAGAGGAGGCTCAGGGGAGACCTTCTTGCTGTCTCCAGCTCCCTGAAGGGAGGTTGTAGCCAGGTGGGGGTTGGTCTCTTCTGCCAGGCAGCCAGTACCAGAACAAGAGGACACAGTCTCAGGCTGCGCCAGGGCAGGTTTAGACTGGATGCTAGGAAGAAGTTCTATACAGAGAGAGTGATTGCCCACTGGAATGGGCTGCCTGGGGAGGTGGTGGAGTCACCTTCACTGGAGGTGTTCAGGAGGAGACTTGATGGGGTGCTTGGTGCCATGGTTTAGTTGTTTAGGTGGGTTGTATTGTATTGTATTGAGGTGGGTTGGATACAATGATCTTGAAGGTCTCTTCCAACCTGGTGTATTGTATTATTGTATTATCATCAACTCCTGCCTGGGGTAAGGTCCCTTGTGAAGGGGTCATGAAAAAAACCCCCACACAGTGACTTTCCCAACCACGTGCCCACTACTCCCCTTCAAAGATCCCCATGACAAAAGCAACCTCCTTACCTCAGGAGTGTAAACATAAGCAGCCTGAAATCCTCCTGAAATAAAAGCTCTTGCAATGAAGAGCAGCACAGTAAGAACATTCCTGTGAGGACAGAAAGGAGAGCAGTGTTTGGGATCAGTGCTCTGTACACTCTGTGTGCCTAACTTGGAGGCAAGTGCAATAAAAAGTGCTCAGTTGCTTAGAACCATTTCTTTTGGGGCTGCTTCCTCCTGGGTGTTGTTGGCTTTGTGGTTTGTGTTTTGTTGGGGGTTTTTTGTCTTTTAATGAACCCTTGGTATCTTTTTTTCCCCTCCCCTGGACTTTTCCTCTAGCAACCTTGCCAAACAGAGCTGCATTCCCCAGATCCCAGCAGTCTGCTAAGTGGGTTCAGTCTGGCTGGCCTGATGGAACAAGCAGAGAATGTCTAAGGTGAGCTAAATGATACAAGTTCCAGGTTATGAATGGTGCTGACCAAAAAAGAACCCCAACCATGGCAGAGGAGAAGGGAAGGAGAGTGCAGCTATCCTGTGCCAAAGGCACAACCCCCACCCAGCACCTGGATCTTGGCAGCTTTGTGAGGCTTCTCCTTACAAGGTGCCTGTACTAGAAGGTTTTGTACCTAAAAAAAAAAGGTAGAAAAGGTTTGGATTCAGAGTTCTCCCCTGCCTCTTAGGTCACCTCTTTGTTCATCAGCCTCAAGGCTGGAGGTGAGGAGAAAGCTCTTCCCAGAAAGAGGAACTGGCCATTGGGATGTGCTGCCCAGGGCCATTGGGATGTGCTGCCCAGGGAGGTGTTGGAATCACCTTCCCTGGAGGTGTTCAAAAAGGGATTGGATGTGGCACTTGAAGCCATGGTTTAGCTAGTCATGAGGTGCTGGCTGACAGGTTGGACTGGATGATCTCTGAGGTCTTTTCCAACCTTACTGATTCCATGATTGTCACAGCTGTGTGGCCAGACACAGGCAGACTCTCAGAGCTCAGCTGGAGCTTTGGATTCCGGGG
The DNA here is from genome assembly GCA_015227895.2 of Colaptes auratus. Taxonomy (NCBI): domain Eukaryota; kingdom Metazoa; phylum Chordata; class Aves; order Piciformes; family Picidae; genus Colaptes; species Colaptes auratus. The sequence continues at coordinate 10,870,385 of JAAWVA010000032.1, forward strand.
CAGAGCTGCCAGTTGAGATGTTCTTGGGACAACCTGCATGAGGGACAGAGACTGAACAATCCCAAAATGTGAACCCAGGTGCAGCCTGGAGCTTGTCCCAGCCTGTGGCTACTGCTTCTGATGCAATTGTGCCATGACACTTAGGTGGTCAATGAATTCATAGCTGTGGCACTTTGGGAGGTGGTCATGGGGGTGTGGGGTAGAAGGTTGGACTTGGGGATCTTAGAGAGCTTTGCCAACCTTAATGATTCTGTGATTAGAGTACCAAGAGCCCCTAGCCCACTGAAGCAGCAGAATGGGAGGTAGAGTCTGGGCCTGGTTGTGAAGCACAGCCCTGGTGCAGTCAGCCGGGGGAAATGGAGCCAATGAGTGGCAGAGCAGCACGCGAAGCAGCTACCCAAGCTCAGGACATCAGATCTGACTCCAAAACTGTCCAGTGGTTACCTCCTACTCAGACATAAGCTCTCTCTTTCCTTTTTGCATTGCCCTGCCTGCAGGATTCTAGTGAAGGATTTCTCCCCTCAAGCCTCCTCTGGTTTCCTTCCCAAGTCTGGTAGGAAAACCTAACACCATCCTTAATGCTTTCTCCACGACCACCTCGTGGCCTTTCACCCCCCCAGTTGCAGTTCTCCTGCCATAACCAAGAGAAGAGTGTGGCTGCTTCAGCCACTCCAGCTGTTCCCCACCTCTTCCTTACCTTCCAACGCAGAGAAACAGCAGGAGACTGCAAAAGGAGAAGACAAGGAAGGAGAGGGCCATGGTTTTCTTGCGGCCTATCCGATCAATGATCCACAGTGTCACTAACACACCTGCAGGAGGAGAGGAGTCGACTGCTGAGCTGAGGGGGAGGCTGCAGCAGCCAGCTTGGAGCACCAGGCTGGCTTCTCTGGAACTGAAAGGTTGTTCTCTCTCATTTCTGGCAGAGAGACAGCAGGCATGGTTTGCCCTAGCCAGTGGTGCCAGATGAAAACAGAAGTTGTGTGTGCCGGCTGGGGAGGCTGAAGAGAAGCCAGCAGTGCGCTCAGGTGGCCCAGAAGGCCAACAGCAGCCTGGCTTGGAGCAGCAATGGTGTGGCCAGCAGGACCAGAGCAGGATTGTCCCCCTGTACTCAGCACTGGTGAGGCCACACCTTGAATCCTGAGTGCAGTTTTGGGCCCCTCACTCCAAGGATGACATTGAGGGGCTGGAGCAGGTCCAGAGAAAGGCAACGAAGGAAGGGTCTGGAGAACAGGGCTGGGGAGGAGCAGCTGAGGGAGATGGGGGTGTTCAGGCTGGAGAAGAGGAGGCTGAGGGGAGGCCTCATTGCTCTCTGCAACTCCCTGAAAGGAGCTTGCAGTGAGGTGGAGGTTGATCTCTTCTCCCTAGCATCAGGTGATAGAAGGAGAGAAAATGGCCTGAAATTGTGCCAGGGGAGGGTTGGGTTGGAGAGGAGGAAAAATGTCTTTGCTGCAGGAGTGGTCAGGGATTGGCACAGGCTGCCCAGGGAGGTGGTGGGAGCCCCCATCCCTGGAGGTGCTCAAGAACTGTGTGGCCATGGCACTGTGGGCCATGGTTTGATGGCCGTGGTGGTGTTGGGTTGAAGGCTGGACTGGATGACCTCAGAGGGCTTTTCCAACCCAATTCTGTGGAAAACAAGCTGACCACAGCATGATGCCAGATGAATGCTGAGAGATCATCCACACCTGCAGAAGCAATGGCTGGTTTACACCATGGTGCTTGCCCTGTGTCAGGCTGATCATGGAACTCCCTTGGAAATGACAGAAAATCCTGACTGGGGCTGGACACAGCTTCAGGGAGCAACTCCTCCACTGATTTGCTTTATAAACAGTTCTGGAAAGTAATGTATGCTTCACAGTGATCTATGATTCTATGATTTAGTTGTTGCTCCTCCTCTGAATGCCTAATACAGTGCCTGGAAGGGATCCATGCTCAGATGGACTGTGACAGCTCCACAAAGCAATTACTGCAGGTTTTGTCTGTGGTGCTGATGATACAGACACTCAGGAGAGCTGCAGCTCCTGTGGGTACTGCACATGGCAAGCAGCCCCAGCAAGGAGCTCCAGTGCTGCAGGAAACCCACTGGCATTAGGCCAGAGGGAAGAGCCCCTGTCATAGAATCTTTAAGGCTGGAAAAGACCTTTAAGATCATTGAGTCCAACCAATAGTTTCCTTGTGCCAGAGTCTGTTCCAACCACACCAAGCCCCTGGCAGTGAGGAACCAGTGACAGGATGAGGGGCAATGGCTTTGAGCTGGAAGAGGGGAGACTGGAGGTTAGGAAGAAATTCCTTCCAGTGAGGGTGGTGAGACACTGGAACAGGTTACCCAGGCAGGCTGTGGAGGTGTTCAGGGCCAGGTTGGATGAGGCCTGGAGCAACCTGGGCTGGTGGGAGGTGTCCCTGCCCATGGCAGGGGGTTGGAACTGGGTGATCTGGAAGGTCCCTTCCAACCCAAAGCATTCTGTGATTCTTCCTGCCACTCACCAGGGAATTCTGACAGGGTTGTCCAGAGCAGATCAGTGTAGTCCTCCTCTGTCAGATACTCACAGGTCAGGCTGCATTTTGCTGTGACTTCTTTCCTCCTACTGGATACTGTGGGAAGAAGGAGAAAGCAAAACCAACCAACCAACCAACCCCCAAGCATTTCACATCTTTTAAGTAACCTCTGCTCCCCCTCCTTTACTCCTGCTTCACCTTTATCACTCTTACTGATGCAACTGATGGAAGGGAGGCACTGAAAAGACCCTGTCACACAGCAAGTGTGTTCCACCTGCAAGACACAGCTGCAACTGCACCCTTTCTCATCTAGATTGTGGCAGGGGGACTGTGAGTCTGTGATTCTCTGACTTCTCTCTGTGACTTTCCTTCTCCCTATCAGAATGAAATCCCACCCTGCCTCATCAGCTCTGCAGGCTGAAGTTACTCTTCAGTCCAGGGCTCAAGAAGAGACCTAACATCAATAATTCAGCTTCTCCCTCCCTCCCTCCCCCTAAGTTGGGATGCAAACACTTCAGCTGTACTTTGAGATGACTCAGTAATACCATCTCTTGGCAGAAGCAAACCTTGTTGAAGGGTGCATGCTCCTTTGGGGAGGCTAATTGGAATGACAGCCCTCAAATAGCAAACACCCTGTGGTACCAGCTTGAGAGCTGTCTTCTCCCAGTGCTCCCCACCCTCCTTCAATTACTCCCCAGCTATCAGGCACTGGTCACTAATGCCAAGTGTTGTGAATACAGTCATGCCTCCCCTGGGCAATCAATCATAGAATCAATAAGGTTGGAAAAGACCTCAGAGATCATCAAGTCCAACCTGGTACCCAACACCTCCTGACTACTAAACCATGGCTCCAAGTGCCACATCCAATCCCTCTTGAACACCTCCAGGGATGGGGACTCCACCACCTCCCTGGGCAGCACATCCCAATGGCCAAGCTCTCTTGCTGGGAAGAACTTTCTCCTCACCTCCAGCCTAAACTTCCCCTGGCACAGCTTGAGACTGTGTCTTCTTGTTCTGGTGCTGGCTGCCTGGGGAAGAGACCAAACCCCACCTGGCTACAACTTCCCTTCAGACTAGACAGCAAGAAGGTCTCCCCTGAGCCTCCTCTTCTCCAGGCTAAGCAACCCCAGCTCCCTCAGCCTCTCCTCACAGGGCTGTGCTCCAGACCCCTCCCCAGCTTTGTTGCTCTGGACACCTTCCAGCACCTCAACATCCTTCCTAAACTGAGGAGCCCAGAACTGGACACAGGACTCAAGGTGTGGCCTAACCAGTGCTGAGCACAGGGGTACAATGGCTTCCCTGCTCCTGCTGGCCACGCTGTTCCTGCTGCAGGCCAGGATGCCATTGGCCCTCCTGGCTGCCTGAGCACACTGCTGGCTCATGTTCAGCCTACTATCAACCAGTACCCCCAGGTCCCTCTCTGCCTGGCTGCTCTCCAGCCACTCTGCCCCCAGCCTGTAGCACTGCATGGGGTTGCTGTGGCCAAACTGCAACACCCAGCACCCAGACTTGTTGGATGCCATCCTGTTGGCCTCTGCCCATCTGTCCAGCCTGTCAAGGTCCCTCTGCAGAGCTCTCCCACCCTCTAACTGATCAACTCCTGCTCCCAACTTGGTGTCATCTGCAAATTTACTGATGACTGACTCAATCCCCTGGTCCAGATCATCAATAAAGATATTGAACAGGAAACTCTTCAAGCCTCTTCTTTTAGTGACCAAAGCCCTTTTGTTGGGGTTTTTTTATTGTACACAGATCTCCAACCCAAAGGGTGATGCTTTCCCACCATTATCATTTTTTTCTCAGCAGGTCTTCACACCTTACACTGAGGGTGGTGAGAGCAGGTTGTCCAGAGAGATGATGGATGCCCCCATCCTTGGAACCATTCCAGGTCAGGTTGTTTGGGGCTCTGAGCAGCCTGCTGCAGATGAAGCTCTCCCTGCTGACTGCAGGGGGTTGGACTGGATGAGCTTTAAAAGTTCCTTCCCATCTAAAGCATTATTTGATCTTGAGAAGCTGGGAGCTCCACAGCAGCAGTTCTCTCTGTCTCAGAACTAATTAGGCCTGGGAGCTTCAATTTCTTCCATCTTTCCCCCCCACCCCCAGTAAGAGCAGATACTTTTCCTAACAGCTCTCCCTTGAAGACTGCCTTGATGGCTTACACTTTGGGCTCAGAGAGACTGCAGACTCTCTTTGCTTTGTGCAGGAGATGAGGAACACACCTGCCCACCTAGCAGAAAGGTTTCTACTAAGCAAGCCTCAACATTCAAGCTGTCAGCCACAGCCCTTCCCAAAGCAAGAGCAGAAAATGATTTAATAAGAGACATTCCACTACTTTAAAGATAGCCCAGCACTCACTGGGAGAGAAAAGATGGGAGCCATACTCACTGCTGCAGACATCTCCTGCTTGAAAGAATTCTGTAGTTAATAAAACTAACCCATAGTATGAAAAGGCATTGGAAAACCTGCAAGGAAGAAAATGAGAGAGGAAGCCTCAGCTGCTCAACGCTATAGTAAACAACATGAATCAAACTGGAGCCTGCTGGGTGAGGCTCCCACTAAGTGCTGCCTCAAAGCCATTTCCTCTCAGCATTCAGAAAATGAAGGGGCAATTAGATGCAGAATGGCAGCAATTGGGTGGTTTAATAAATGTCAGGTCAATACAAGTCAGGGCTCTTCTGAGGGGGGAAGCTGCTGTATTTTAGTGAGGCTGTCAAATACCTCCATTACAAACCATTTAGAAGCCTGCTGCCACTGAGCCATTGATGTTTCCTCTTACCATATAAACCAGAGTAACAACGTGGTCCATCTAAAGTGGGGGGTAAAAAGGTCCCGCAGCTTGCCTCGGTCTTCCTGCGGGAAGCAAGAGGAATCAGATGGTCACTGCTCCTGGGCTGGAGGACACAGGCTGGCAAGGGTGCACAGAACCAATAAGGCTGGAAAAGACCTCAGAGATCATCAAGTCCAACCTGGCACCCAACACCTCATGACTGCTAAACCATGGCTTCAGATGCCACATCCAAGCCCCTCTTGAACACCTCCAGGCATGGGGACTCCACCACTTCCCTGGGCAGCACATCCAATGGCCAACAACTCTCTCTGGGAAGAACTTTCTCCTCACCCTGAGCCTAAACTCCCCTGGCACAGCTTGAGACTGTGTCCTCTTGTTCTGGTGCTGCTTGCCTGGGAGAAGAGACCAACCCCCACCTGGCTACAACCTCCCTTCAGGGAGTTGCAGAGAGCAAGAAGGTCTCCCCTGAGCCTCCTCTTCTCCAGGCTAAGCAACCCCAGCTCCCTCAGCCTCTCCTCACAGGGCTGTGCTCCAAACCCCTCCCCAGCCTCACTGCCCTTCTCTGGACACCTTCAAGAGTCTCGATGTCCTTCTTAAACTGAGGGCCCAGAACTGGACACAGGACTCAAGGTGTGGACTTGATGATCTTGGAGGTCTCTTCCAACCTTGGTTATTCTGTGTGGCCTAAGCAGTGCTGAGTCCAGGGCAGAATGAGTCCCTGCTCCTGCTGGCCACACTGTTCCTAATCCAGGCCAGGATGCCATTGGGCACCTGGGCACACTACTGCCTCATGCTCAGGGCTGTCAACCACTACCCCCAGGTCCCTTTCTGCCTGGCTGCTCTCCAGCCACTAGTTAACAGAACACACAGAACCAGCTGCTTTAGCTCAGGTTTCAGATCTTCCACGTGTAGGAGCCACACTGGAGCTGGGATCCAAGTAAAGAATTCTCTAGGAGCACAATAACAGCACAAGCAGTTCATGCATGGGGCACACTCCTCCTCCACAGGGAAGGTGAGGATCTGCCAGAACAAGGTGGGGCTGGAAAGAGGTAGAGCAGAACTTTGCCAGCTCACAGGTGGCACAGAAGTTGTGTGGCCCAAAGCCAGCTCCTGTACATGAGAGCAGCCCCTCAGGGCTTCTGATCTCAGGCACTGAGGAGCCAGAAGCAGCCCTCTTGCAAGCAGACCCCTTTTAAACTGTGTGGTTCTCAGAGACAGTGGAGGGCTCAGCCCAAAACCTTGTGGTTAAGGAGAAATACTTTCCCACCCCACCCTGAAAACAGAACCATCCCAAACTGGGACAGCCTTCCTGCACAGCCCATCCAAACTACTGCAGCTGAGCAGAAGGAGCTCAAGGTTGCATCAGATGATAAAGGTTGCACCAGATGATCCTTGGGGTCCCTTCCAACCTGCCACTCTGTGAAATCCTCACTGATCCAGACCTTAGAAAAATCAAAGCTCCATCTCTGATTAGTCAGAGGCTGTCATTACCAGCAGGCTCCTGCCTAGCTTTACCATCTTGCCCTCAGTCAAACCTGCAGGCCTCCCTCTGCTGCCCTTCCTTGCTGGCTAACTTTGTAACTGCCTTTCTCACCAAAGGCTGCCCTGTAAATGCAGAGCTGCTTCAGATGTTGAGAGAGGTGCTGCAAAGCTGGTCAGGCAAAGCTGAAATGAGAAGAAATCCAAAGCAATTCATATGGCAATGTGCAGCTCAGAACTAACAGCCTGAATGGCTCCCTGCACCAGGACTGAAGAGGAGCCTGCAGGTTTCCCTCTCCGGAATAAATCAGGATTAGATGAAAACTTCAGAACAGCTCCAGAGCCAAATTCCACCTTGCCTCACCAGATCTGGGAGATCTGAGTTCTTCAGTAGCCCCAAGGTTTGATTTGGCTTAACAACAGAGTCTCAGAGCGAGGTTAAGGAACATCAATGCCCACTTGAAAGCTCCTTTTCACAGAAACCAAAAGTGAGAAACAAACTCTTCCCGCCTGGGATCATCTCCCCTTTGTTTATGGCTGGCTGGGACATTAAACTTCAACTTGCCATTGATGATTGGCTTAGGAATGCAGCCCAGTTTCAGTGTCTCCCACGTCATTAAGGTGCCTGCAACCTGCACCTACCTGTCTGGAAGTAATTAATTTCCCCAGAGGCATCGGAGCTCCGTTCTCCGTCGCTATCCTCTTTAAAGTGGCAATTGCTTTCTCCTGATTCCCAGATAAAACATCATACCTGGCACTCTCTGGCAGCCACTGAGAGAGAAAAGCAGATCACACACACACCCAGGTCAACATCACAGCAATAACCAAACTGGGGAGTCTCTCTGGGTGGGAGGGGGGGAGCTTTGCAGCGGGGGAGTCTCAGTGACTGCAGCAGGCTGCTCACACGGAGCAGGGGGGTCACAGGACAGTGTCAGTCTCCTCATCAGGCTGTATGAAACTGCAAAACCCCCACTTGCACCACTGAATTCCAGAGTAAGTTCTTCCCCTTCTGTGACTTTGGGCATCCCCTTGAGAAACGGCAGGATTTCTGCAGGTTCTGTGTGTTAGATCCTCTCAAGAGGAGAGGCGAAGCACCCAAGGCAGATGACAAGATGCTCTAGGCAGAAGGGGATCCTCTCAATGCTCAGCAACATCTACAGTGGGGGGAGAAGGGGCAAGAGGATGGGGCCAAATTCTTTCCAATGGTGCCCAGTGACAGGACAAGTGGCACCAGGCACAAACTCTGGGACCCAGAAAGTTCAACCTGAACAGGAGGAGAAACTTCTTTGGTGTGAGGGTGCTGGAGGCCTGGAGCAGGCTGTCCAGAGAGGTTGTGGAGTCTCCTTCTCTGCAGAGATTCCAAACCTGTGTGGACATTGTGATGCTGGGCAGGCTGCTGTGGGTGCCCCTGCTTGAGCAGGGTGGGGGTTGAACTGGATGACCTCCAGAGCTCCCTTCCTACCCCTACCAGCCTGGGATTCTGTGACAGAACGATTTCCAAACCTAAAGAGCAGCCGGGGAAACGGCAACAGCTTTTAATTAAACATTGATTCCACTGAGCTTAGCTGAAACAAAGTCATTAAACTGAGAGAGGTTTCCAGGCCTGATTTGGCTTCACAAAATTCCAGCCCACCATTGTCCTCCAGCAATTACAGTCAGATAAACCCAGCTCTCACTGGAACGTTTCTCCCGGGCACCCTGTTGAAACGACAGCAGTTTTGTCACCGGGGGCAGATGCTTTAAAGGAGACAGCAGCAGAGGGCTGAACACTGTCACCCTTTCCTCCAAGCAGGCTTCAGAAGGAGGTAGGGGAGTGGCAGGATGGTGGGACACAGGTTTGGCTTGGAAAGAATACCTACAAAACACAGGACAGCGAAGAGCAAGAGCGGGAGGGCAGAAAGAATGAGCAGCCACCGCCAGCCAAGAGTGGGCATCACCAGCACCGCCAGGAGGACTTCAAACACAGTCCCAATGGCCCAAAAGACCTGCCCAAGGGAAAAGAAAGAGTCACCAAGTGAGACTGGAGGGTGCTCTTAAGGTCTTCTTCCTGCTCACATTCCCTTCTGTGCTCTCCAGGGGTGGCTGGAGAGACACATTTCAGGTCTGCACCACTGGATGGGAGCAGCCCCGGAGTCCGAAGGGGTTTCAGTGGCAGGGGTTTGAAGGCTGTCAGCGTGGCAGAAGCTGACAGGTTCCTTGCTGGAATCCTAGCCCTGACCCTAAACACTTGTGTTTAACTGCTGGCAGCTCCTCCTAGGGAACAGACTCATCACAGGGTGTTTCTTAAGCAAAATGGTAGAATCATAGAATCAACAAGGTTGGAAAAGACCTCAGAGATCATCCAGTCCAACCTGGCACCCAACACCTCATGACTACTAAACCATGGCACCAAGTGCCACATCCAAACCCCTCTTGAACACCTCCAGGGATGGGGACTCCACCACCTCCCTGGGCAGCACATTCCAATGGCTAACAACTCTTTCTGTGAAGAACTTTCTCCTCACCCTGAGCCTAAACTTCCCCTGGCACAGCTTGAGACTGTGTCCTCTTGTTCTGGTGCTGGCTGCCTGGGAGAAGAGACCAACCCCCACCTGGCTACAGCCTCCCTTCAGGGAGTTGTAGAGAGCAAGAAGGTCTCCCCTGAGCCTCCTCTTCTCCAGGCTAAGCAACCCCAGCTCCCTCAGCCTCTCCTCACAGGGCTATGCCCCAGACCTCTCCCCAGCCTCGTTACCCTTCTCTGGACATGTTCAAGAGCCTCAATGACCTTCTTAAACTGAGGGGCCCAGACACAGGACTCAAGGTGTGGCCTAACCAGTGCTGAGTACAGGGCAGAATGACCTCTCTGCTCCTGCTGGCCACACTATTGCTGATGCAGGCCAGGATGCCAGTTGCCTTCTTGGCCCCCTGGGCACACTGTCCTGGCTGGATGTGGTCCTGTGTGGCCTTCTCTAGGTGACCTTGCCTTGGCAGGGGGATTGGACTGGATGATCTCCAGAGGTCCCTTTCAACCCCTAACCATTCTGTGAGTCTGTGATTTATCTGTCTGTGAATGTTAGTCCCAGCTACCACTGTGAGATTTATGTCTCTTCCAACCTGCTCTGGTCTGGTCTATTTGTTTTCCTTTCCAAGCTACCAAAGCCCCAGGATTTGGCCTCCAGATGAAGGAAGCCACTGATAGCTTTTCAGGCAATCATGGAGCTGGCCTCCTCATGCACCTCCTACCCACACAGGATTATTCTCCTTTAGATTACCTAGGCTTGAGGAGGGGAGATTTAGACTGGATATTAGGAAGAAGTTCTTTACATGAGGATGCTGAGTCACTGGCACAGGCTGCCCAGGGAGGCTGTGGATGCCCCCTCCCTGGAGGTGTTCAAGGCCAGCTTGGATGAGGCCTTGAGCAACCTGGGCTGGTGGAACATGCCCCTGCCCATGGCAGCAGGGGCTGGAACTAGATGAGCTTCCAACTAGGTCCCTTCCAATCCAAACCATTCTCTCATTCTATGATTCTGCCCCCACTTGGCTGAAGATTTAACACTCAGAATGTATCTCTAACCCAGGGGTGCTCAGAGGCAGCCAAACTGGGGCAGAACCCAAGTGCTACAGAAAGGACTCATTCACCTGCTGACCTCTGTCTCTGAAAGGTTCATCAGGTGGCTGCAGGACTATCTCAGGAGACTGTTTTTGCACTGAGAAGCTGTTTCAGGTCAGTATCATCTTCAAGGTCCCTTCCAACCCAAACCATTCTACCCATCTATGAGGTTTTTGCACAGGGATGTTCCTTCCAAACTGACTGATGGAGCCAATTCTGCTCTTCTCTGACCCTTCAACCATCCATTAAAGGGCTGTGAATATTGCCTCCAAGTATTTAGAGGGCAAACTGCTGCTCTCTGTGATTTTGTTATGTTTGGCTTGAACAGAGGGAGCTGGACTTAGCTCTGCCTTTACTGAACAGGCAGCTCTCCACCAGCCATGACTGAGCTGCAGATGACTTACACCATGAAATGAGGAGACATCCAAGTGTCCCCCCTCCTCCTGCTAACAGCAGGAACTTATGGGTGCAAGTTCCTTTCCAGGCTCAACACCAGGAGTGGAGCATTACAGGGATGCTTTATGCTGCTCTGGGACCTGAGCTAGCACCAGTGTGTGGGGCAGCCTCAGCTCCACACTGACTTTGACTGTGTCTGCATGTGAGATTCCCAGCCAGGAGGATGGAAGGGATGGATCCAAGAGCAGAATTTGTCCCTCTAGGGACCAGCACATGCAGTTATGCCACTCACCTCTATTAATAAGATGCATTTTGCTCTGGCTTTCATTGGAAGGAATTCAGCATATAAGGTTACCCTGTGAAGAGTGGACAATGAGAGAGCTGAAGTGTTAGCACCCTGAGGAACACTCCACATCAGCACAGCAAGAGAGCTTCAAATAGCTTTGACTGCAGGGTGCCCCCTCCCTGGAGGTGTTCAAGGCCAGCAAACCCCCCCTTGCTGGGTAAAGGGTTTCTTCAGAGCTCTACAGCTGGCTCAGGGAACTCCACATCAGTCTACTCTGATGGGTTAACTGATTCACCCCTTGGATTTACCTCCAAGAGGTGACTACTCTCAAGGTCTGCTCCTGTTTCTGGTGTGAAATAATTTGGATCCTTTTATTTGGGGAATTCAAAAAGAAATCAGGCTGGAAAAGGCCTTTCAGATTGTTGAGTCCAACCATTCTCTAGTTCTTGCCAGGGGAGGTTTAGGCTGGAGGTTAGGAAGAAGTTCTTCCCAGCAAGAGTGATTGCCCATTGGAATGGCTGCCCAGGGAGGTGGTGGAGTCACCATCCCTGGAGGTGTTTAGGAAGAGACTGGATGGGGTGCTTGGTGCCATGGTTGAGTTGCTTAGGTGGTGTTGGGTGATAGGTTGGACTCAATCATCTCAAAGGTCTTTTCCAACCTGGTTAATTCAATTCTACTCTACTCTTCTCAGCCTGGTGCTAAACAGGTCTCTCAGCACCACATCTCTGCCTCCTTTACACCCCTCCAGGGATGGAGATTCAACCTGGGGAGCCTGCTCCAGGCCTTGCCAAGGCTGTGGATTATCCACTAGCTGGGCTACAGTCATCTCACATGGGGCCCTGCTGAGCAGCATTAATACTTCTGCAGTGGAGAGCACTATGAAGCCTGAACCTTGGTCTTTGTTGTTCTCCTGTTTCACTGCAGTTGTGCTCAGCTGGAGCTGCCTGGCAGAAGCTGCCCCACTGCTGGTCCACACACAGCAGGCTGAGGACTCTCCTATTTCACACACACTTCTGTGCAGCTCCTGAAGGTGGGCAGGGGAGCAGCAGCAGCAGCAAACTAATAACATTCTGCTGTTCCCTCTCAGCTCTGAATCTTTGATCTGGGAATGGCAAGAGAGAAGACAGGATATTGATTTGCCTGGTGAAGCAGCCTAGGAGCCATCAATCAGAGGTGGACTCTGCCTGCTCTGAAGTAGCACCTCCATGGGGCAAAAGGCAAAGCATAGATCAATTATTAATAAAGATAAAAGACTGCACAGAGAGAGAATGGCTCTGCTCTTCTCTTTCCATTTACAATTAAAAGCCTACAGCAGAGTTAGTTATTCCAGGTGGAAAATTTAGTGGTCCTCCTCTTCAGTGAGTGCAGGGACACAGGAATGGAGAACTGTCTTGACCCAACCTCCTGCTAAATGTGTCTGAGCCACCCAGGTGTGCTGCAGGTTTGTGTGGTTATGGAATGCCAGCTCAGGGTCAGATGTGAACCTTCAGGCTCTGACTGAGCAATAACCTGCAGTTTGGCAATCGAGAGGCAGGGCTCAGCTCTGCCTCTAGTGCAAGTGTTTAGGCCATGGTTTTGGCACCAAGGAGGACACTGAAGTGCTGGAACAGGTCCAGAGGAGGGCAACATAGCTCTTGAAGGGGCTGGAGAACAGAGCTGGTGAGGAGCAGCTGAGGGACCTGGGACTGTTTAGACTGGAGAAGAGGAGGCTCAGAGGAGACCTCATTGCCTCCTGCAACTCCCTGAAAGGAGGTTGGAGTGAGGTGGGGGTTGGTCTCTTCTCCCAAGGAAGAAGTGATAAGACAAGGAGAAAATTTCCTCAACATGCACCAGGGGAGGTTTAGGTTGGCCATGAGGAACAATTTCTTCCCCTTGAGGATTGTCAAGGCCTGTCCCAGGCTGCCCAGGGCAGTGGTGGAGTCCCCATCCCTGGAAGGATTTCAAAGCTGTGTAGATGTGGTGCTGAGGGCCATGGTTTAGTGGTGCCCTGGCAGGGCTGGGACAATGATTTGACCTGATCTTAAGTGGCTTTTGTAACCTAAAGGATTCATTGGGGTTGGATTTGATGTCCAGAAGTTCTTCCCAGCCCCTACCTTCCTGTGGTTCTGTGTGAATCTCTGGTTCTGTGACCCATCTTCACAACTAGACCATATCATCCCTTATGGACAGTCCAGCAACACAGTGCTCAGGACAGCTCCAAAATGCTGTCTGCTGTGTTTTACCCACTTCCAGGGGGGCTCTTTGGGCCTCTCACTTTCCCTGTGGTTTACCTGAGGGAATGAGAGAAGCTTAGAAGGCCTTAAGGCACATAATCCACTGAGGAACCCAGCTTGTGCAGATAGAAGTCAGGGTCAATCACCTCAGGGATGCATTGGCTGCCTTCAAAGCCTGCTCAAGAGCTCAACATCTGGGCTGCAGAGTATTTAAAATGAAAGGGGGTTGGGACAAGGGGACAGAGGAAGGGCTTTGATTTGAGACAAGCATTTGAAATAAGGAAGAGAAAAGGGAAAGTTTGGACTTGTGACTATTTACTTACGACTGAGGCACTCCTCCAATGCCAAAGCCCACCAGGCCCCTCAGCACCAGGATCCAGCTGTACACAGGTGCAAACCCACTCAGGATCCCATAGTAAAGTGTCCACAGCACGCTGATCTTCAGGCCCTGTGTGAACAAACAGGCAGGAGGGAAAGAGAGGCTCTGCTGCAACACAACCGAGACGTACAGCAGAGCTTCAAGCTCCTGTTATGTTATGGGAGGTCACCTCTGGCTCTGCCTAACCACACACAACCCCAGCAGGGTGGGGGGTGTGGGAGGGACCTCTGGAGATCATCCAGTCCAACCCCACCTGCTCAAGCAGGGGCACCCACAGCAGCTTGCCCAGGAGCACAATGGCCAGAGGGGGTTGGAAGCTCTGCAGAGAAGGAGACTCCACAACCTCTCTGGCCAGCCTGCTCCAGGCCTCCAGCAGCCTCACAACAAAGAAGTTGCTCCTCCTGTTCAGATGAAACCTCCTTGGCTCCACTTTGTGCCCACTGCTGTCCTGTCTCTGAGCACCACTGACAAGAGTCTGGCCCCATTCTCTTGCCCCCCACAGGTCCTTTAACCCTTGCTGAGCATTGAGCAGATCCCCTCTGGGGCTGCTCTTCCCCAGGCTCTCAGCCCCAGTGCTCTCAGCCTTTACTCCTCACAGAGATGCTCCAGGCCCCTCAGCATCTTTGGCAGCATCCACTGGACTCTCTCCAGTAGTTCCCTGTCTCTCTTGAACTGGGGAGCCCAGAAAATGACACAATACACCAGAAATGGCCTCACTAGGGCAGAGCAGAGTGGGAGAAGAACCTCCCTTAACCTGCTGGCCACACTCTTCTTCACAGCCACCAGGAGACCATTGGCTTTCTTGGCCACAAGGGCACATTGCTGGCTCTTGGGCAATTTGTTGTCCACCTGCACTCCACAGAGCTGCTTTCCAGCAGGTCAGGCCCTCACTTATACTGGTGCAGAGGGTTTAGAATAGAATAGAACAGAATTAACCAGGTTGGAAGAGACCCTTGAGATCATTGAGTCCAACCTATGACCCAACACCATCTGATCAACTAAACCATGGCACCAAGTGCCTCAGCCAGGCTCTTTCTAAACACCTCCAGGGATGGGGACTCCACCACCTCCCTGGGCAGCCCATTCCAATGGCCAATCTCTCTTTCTGGGAAGAACTTCTTCCTAACATCTAAGCTAAGGGTTCTTCCTCCCCAGGGGCAGGACCCCCACACTTGCCTGCTGAACTTCCTGAGCTTCCATTAATTCTGCTTCACACATGTGGGCTATGACCCCTGTGAACTTCATGCACTGAAGCATGCAGATGGCAGACACATCAGAGCACATTCCAGCAGGAGCTGAAGACTTACTGTTTTTCTCCCATACTGGTCTGAAATGTTGCCCCAGAGGGTGGAGCTGGACATCATTCCCACAAACACCACCTGCCAAACACCAGAAGAAAATCCTCCTCTTAACAGCAAGGGAGGTGACCATTTCCACGTGACAGCACAAAGAACACAACAGTGCCAGCAGCAAATGTCAGCTCTAACACCAGAATAAAATGGCCAGGGGGTCTGGGTGCAGTTCCTCTGCAGCAGAGACTATTCAAGACAATTCCTCCCATAGTGGGAGTTGCCAGAAGTCACTGACTTGAAAAGACTTTGCTCTTGCCCAGGAAGGGAGAGGAGTGTCAGCAGACTGCTTAACCCAAGGTCTCTCAGCTTCTTCCAGTGGTGGGCCCATTTTCCCTTCCTTTTGTTCAGCTCAGGGATCTCAACACAGCACAACCACCCCCCCCCACCAAATCTCTGCCAGGCTACCTGTCAGCACCTCAGCTGCTCATCTGTGAACTGCTGAATCAGAGCAGTGCTGAAGACTTTTGAGCTTCTGATAAATGGAAGAACTTGGTGGAACACCCAGGGGGTGGTGGTGGAGTCACCATCCCTGGAGATGTTCAAGAAACATGTGGCCATGGCAGTTTGGGACATGGTTTGAGGGCCATGGTGATCTTAATTTGACAGTTGGAGCTGATGATCTTTTCCAACTGACACAGTTGCATGATCCCATGAACTCTAAGAAGTGACTGGAGAGCACAATTTGCAACTAAATGAGAATCATTGTCTTGTTTAGGGCTTTTTGCCTTTTGCTGAAGGGTTTCCACGACCCACAAAGTTATCCTCACAGCAAGGATTCACTGGGAGTTTTCCACCACTAGTTAGGGGTCAGGCAAGTGGACACAGGAGCAAGTGCCTGTGTTGGAGGGGAGAAGCAAAGAGGTAGCCCTAAGTCAGCTTTGCAATTGAAAGATCCACCCAGTGGCAAACCAGACACAAGAATGTGCACTTTGGTATCACACACTGGCAGCCCAGCCCTGGAAGATGCTGAGATCCCCAGATCCATCAAACAGATCCATGAACAAAAGCTGATCAGCGTAGCTTGAGGTGAGACAGAGGCTGCTCAGCCTGCTCACCTCCAGCCTCCTGCTGCCATTCTCAGCAGGTTGTCTCCAATTCAAATGGAGATAAAATTAGATCTTACAGCTTTAGGAGAGTCTGGGGAAAGAGATGGAGGTGTCAGAGAAAATATATTGTAGCCTTTTCTGAGGTGACACCAAAATTAGAGGTAATTCTGTGCATGCAGAGAGAAACTCAACCCTGCTGATGGCAAAACCCAAGAGCATCTCCCCATCAGCACATAAAGCCACAGGGATTCTGCCTGAGAAAGGAGCTCACAGACAGGCAGTAAGTGGGGTAAGAAGCAGCTCTGTTTGTCAGAGCTTCTGCTTCATGTCCACTGACCCCTTCTGCTTCTGATTGTCCTCACCAAGAAGAAAAATTGTACTGGGCTGAGAGAAGGAATGAGACCTTCCTTCAAATAGTGGGGGAGGGAGGGGAAGGACCTGATCTGAACTGATTTAAATCCACTGAGCCCTTTGCCCAAGTGACAAACCACCAAATGGCATCAAGAGCTAAAGAGGAGGAAGAAATGTAAGGCCATCCCGCAGATGCCACACAGCGGTGACAGAGACAGGGAGGGAAGGGTTGCAAACTGAGTTGCCTTATCCCCACAGGCACTGCACGTTTCCAGCATCAAAGAACCACATGAAGAGGCACTTTGCTTGCAAAGATCTCTGAGTGATGCACCTCAAACACCAATTGCCTGCTGCTTCTCACGCCTCCCAGTCTCTGTGCAAGAGGCCTTCGGTATGGTGAGAAAGATTTTGGAGAGAGAGAGAGAGAGAGAGAGGCAACATTCAACCATGTTAGTCAGAATTCAACCACCTTTTTTTTTTTTGGGTGGTTTTGGGGTTTCCCACACACACACTTAACCAAATGGTTTGAATCTTAGGAGGAGTCTGAGTCAACTCATGTATATTCCTGGCAGTTCCACGAAGCACTGAACATGCAACTTGCGAAATGTCCTCAGCGCTCCCTGGATTGCATTCCTTTAAGCTCTTGCAGCTCTGACTTGCATATTCTCCTGAGTCCAAAGCAAGCTGGCAGAAGCCAGGAGCAACTTTCCCCTCCCCCCTTCCCCCCCCACCCTGGGACAGAAAGCATGGTGTGTGAATCCCAAGGAGTGGAAAAAAACCCTTACAGAACACAGGAGCTGTCAGTTATTTTTCCTACCGATGTGAGCAATGCAACCTGCCAGCTCGGTAATCGCCACTCACAATGAAGCTGAGGAGCTAGGATGCTTAAGATCATCATTTCCATAGCATCTGCCATCTAGAAAGGTGGGAAAAAAAAACCAACAACAAACACAAAACAAGAAAGAAACAAGAAAAATCAGTCACTGCCTGAAAATGAGATTCACAGAGCAGACAATAAACCTTCTCGAGATTCAGTTTGTCTCTGCCCTGTGTCGCTCTGGAAGCGAAGCAAAACGGTTTGCAAGGAGTGGTGGAGGTACCCAGTGGAGAGAATCCTAGAAGCACAGAATCACCTGGGCTAGAAGGGACCTCTAAAGGTCATCTAGTCCAACCCCTCTGCAGTCAGCAGGGACACAGAGAGCTGGAGCACCTCTCCTGTGAGGACAGACTGAAGGAGTTGGGGCTGTTCAGTCTGGAGAAGAGAAGGCTCCCAGGTGACCTCATTGTGGCCTTCCAATATCTGAAGGGGGGCTACAAGAAGGCTGGGGAGGGACTTCTCAGGCTATCAGGTAGTAATAGATCTAGGGGGAATGGAATGAAGCTGGAGGTGGGGAGATTCAGGCTGGGGGGGAGGAGGAAGTTCTTCCCCATGAGAGTGGTGAAGCCCTGGAATGGGTTGTCCAGGGAAGTGGTTGGGGCCCGGTCCCTGGAGGTGTTTAAGCCCAGGCTGGATGAGGCTCTGGCCAGCCTGATCTAGTGTGGGGTGTCCCTGCCCATGGCAGGGGGGGTTGGAACTAGCTGATCCTTGTGGTCCCTTCCAACCCTGACTGATACTATGATAGATCAGGTCACCCAGAGCCCCATCAAGCCTCACTGTGAACACCTCCAGGGATGGGGACTCCACCACCTCCCTGGGCAGCCTGTGCCAATCCCTGACCACTCTGGCAGCAAAGACATTTTTCCTCATCTCCATCCTAACCCTCCCCTGGCAAATTTCAGGCCATTTCCACTCCTTCTATCATCTGATACTAGAAGGAAGAGACCAATCCACACCTCACTGCAACCTCCTTTCAGGGAGTTGTAGAGCAATGAGGTCTCCCCTCAGCCTCCTCTCCTCCAGGCTAAACAAGCCCAGTTCCTTCAGCTGCTCCTCCCCGGCCCTGTTCTCCAGACCCTTCACCAGCATTGTTGCTCTCTTCTGGACCCACTCCAACCCTTCAATGCCCTTTTTGGAGTGAGGAGCCCAGAACTGAACCCAAGACTGGAGTTGTGGCCTCACCAGTATCCAGTACAGGGGCCCAATCACTTCCCAGCTCCTACTGGCCACACTATTCCTGATCCAAACCAGGCTACTGCTGGACACCACACTCTGGGAAATGGTTTAATGGCCATGGTAGTGTTAGGTTGACAGCTGGACTCGATGATCTTACAGGCCTTTTCCAGCCCAAACCATTCTATGACTCTACTGATAGATCAGCAGTAGATCTAAATTCCCTGTCACTGATTAGGAGATTGTAACCTGGCAAATGCAGGCTCCAGAGATCATAGAATCAGTCAGGGTTGGAAGGGACCACAAGGATCAGCTAGTTCCAACCCCCCTGCCATGGGCAGGGACACCCCACACTAGATCAGGCTGGCCAGAGCCTCATCCAGCCTGGGCTTAAACACCTCCAGGGACAGGGCCCCAACCACCTCCCTGGACAACCCATTCAAGGGCTTCACCACTCTCATGGTGAAGAACTCCCTCCTCACATTCAGCCTGAATCTCCCCACCTCCAGCTTCATTCCATTCCCCCTAGTCCTATCACTACCTGAGATCCTGAGCAGTCCCTCCCCAGCCTTCTTGTAGCCCCCTTCAGATCCTGGAAGGCCACAATGAGGTCACCTCGGAGCCTTCTCTTCTCCAGACTGAACAGCCCCAACTCCTTCAGTCTGTCCTCACAGCAGAGGTGCTCCAGCCCTCTGATCATCCTCATGGCCCTGCTCTGGACACCTTCCAGCACCTCCAGATCCCTCTTGGAATAGGGGCTCCAGAGCTGGAGGCAGTACTGCAGGTGGGGTCTCAGCAGAGCTGAGTAGAGGGGGAGAATCCCCTCCCTTGCCCTGCTGGCCACATTTCTCCTGCTGCAGCCCAGGATCTGATTGGCTTTCCGGGCTGCAAGTGCACACTGAGAGCTCCTGGGGAGCTTCTCCTCCCCCAGCACCCCCAAGTCTCTCTCCTCAGGGCTGCTCTCCAGCCAGTCCCTGCCCAGCCTGGATTTGTGCCTGGGATTGCCTCGACCCAGCTGCAGGACCCTGCCCTTGGTCTTGTTGAAGCTCCTGAGGTTGGCTTGTGCCCACCTCTCCAGCCTGTCCAGGTCCCTCTGGATGGATCCCTTCCCTCCAGCTGTCTGCTGCACCACACAGCTTGGTGCCATCAGCAAACCTGCTGAGGTTGCACTCACTGCCACTGTCCCTGGCACCCACAGAGATGGTGAACAAGCCTGGTCATCATCACCCCAAAATGTACACAGTGGATCAGAGAGAGCAGCAAAGTCAAGGCAAAGCCTGTCTTTCTGTGCTGGCTATCAAGGTCTGCACTGGAAGTACCCAGCTGCCATTCACCTGAAACTGAGGCTGCAATAATATTGATCAATGCAGAAACCAGAGATTATGGGATGGATGCTGTAAAATCACCTCATGAACAGCTGAGCTCTGCCTCTGGAGGAGCAGTGCCCTTTCTGTTCCAAACAAGCTTTTGAGGCAGGGAAGCAGAATGATTTTGCAAGCCCTGCTTTGTGAGGAGTTCAAAGCCAGGGAAACCAATCAGTCAGGCATCACCCACCCTCCAACCCCCCTCCCCCCCCAGCAGCTATGAGTCCAGCTTTGAATTCCAAGTCAAATTCCTTCTTTATTGGACAATTCTCTGTTTGGAGACTTGTTACTGGGAGAGCATGGCTCCATTCTCTGAAACCACTCAGCTTCTCTACCTGGTGACCATGCAGGTGACCCTGATACAATTACTTGCCCAGGCCAATCCAGTAATAATGGAGAGCTTCCACTGGAACTTCCCAAAGCCAATGGCTTCCACTGCATCTTCCACCATGAAAGTATCTAGAAAAGAAAGGAATTCCAGTCCAGAAGTTTGCTCTTTTCTGGTAAGATCCATCCCCTGAGACAACATTTTCTGTGAGTGCAAGCACTTGGTAACTGGGATCTAAAATAATCTACCAGAGAGCTGCTCTGCTTTCATGCAGCCCCTGCTCAGGGAAATCTCTGTGTCCTTTGGGAGCTGTGCTAAAGCCACAACAATCCTAAATATTCCTCAAGTCTTTCATTCACAGATCACAGAATCACAGCATGGTAGGGGCTGGAAGGGACCTCTGGAGATCAGCCAGTCCCAGCCCCCTGCCAAGGCAGGGCCACCTAAAGAAGGTCACACAGGATTATGTCCAGGTAGGTTTGGAATGTCTGCAGAGATGGAGACTCCACCATCTCCCTGGGCAGCCTGCTCCAGGGCTCCAGCATCCTTAAATTCAAGAAGTTCCTCCTCATGTTGGGATGGAACTTCCTATGTTCCACTTTGTGCCCACTACCCCTTGTCCTGTCCCTGAGCACCACTGAAAAAAGCCTGGTGCCATCCTCCTGCCACCCACCCTTGAGGTATTGATCAGCATTGATCAGATCCCCCCCTCAGGATGCTCCTTTCCAGCCTAAAAAGCCCAAATTCTCTCAGTCTCTCTTCCCCACAGAGGTGTTCCACTCCTTTCAGCATCTCTGCAGCCCTTGGTTGTACCCTCTCCAGCAAGTCCCTGACCTTCTTGAACCAGGAAGCCCAGAACTGGACCCAGTACTCCAGATGTGGCCTCACCAGAGCAAAGTAAAGGAGGAGGAGGACCTCCACTTGACATGCTGGCCACACTCTTCTGGATGCACCCTGGGATGCCAACTGCCTTTTTGGCCACAAGGGCTCATGGCCACCCAGCTGCCCACCAGAATTTCCAGGCTCTTGCACCCAGAGCTGCTCCCCAAAAGATTCACATAGTACCAGTGACTCCAGCACATGTTCAACCTCTTACTACTAGGAGTGACTCCACCAGCTTCCTCTGGGGAGAGGTGCATGAGCTGCTCACCACAGCAACCCTGTGCAAGTGTTGGGAGCTGCAGAAGAATCTTCTGCTGCACAGAGTCAAACTGTCATTACTGGAATCAAGAATCTGTTCCAAGACACATATATCTCCAAACATGCTCTTGTTGAAACTGCTGATGGTTCCTGTTTTCCCACACACTGCCATGACCTCATTACTTGGTTCTGTCTGAAGATAGCTCAGATTCCTCTGCTCGAGAGCAGAATGGAATAGGCAGCACACAAACAAAATGCATTTGGATATTCACACTGCTCAAATCAATTTTAAGCCTCCAAGTTTTAACACTTCCAGCAGTTTTAAGAGTAGATTGGCCACAACAAAGCTCCATCCAGCTAAGAGCTGGACAAGAGTGAGGTCCAGGTGGGCTTTTCTCCCTAGTAACACGCAATACGACAAGAGGGAATGGCCTCGAGTTGCCCCAGGGGAGGTTTAGGTTGGACATCAGAAGAAAATTCCTCACTGAAAGGGTTCTCAAAAGCTGGAACAGGCTGCCCAGGGAGGTGGTTGAACCCCCATCCCTGGAGGGGTTTCAAAGAGGCAGAGATGTGGTGCTGAGGGCCATGGTTTAGCACCAGCCTCGGTAGAGCTAGAGAATGGTTGGGCCGGATGAGCTTCAAGGGCTTTTCCCAATCAAAATCACCCTGTGATGCCTCACAAAGCAAAAGGCAAAAACACAAACCAAAAGGAAATCAAACAAAATCTGATACAAGGAAGCAGAGATGCCACAAGAGCTCAGTTTGTGACTTCAACCCAGATATTTGAAGTGCTGGCACCAGAGCTCAGCACATTTGGCTGTGGCATCACCTGGACTTCTTTGGGTGATGTGCCAACTGACATTCTACAGATCTCTGAGGGTCTGACCCTCACTGGTGTGCTTTGAGGAAAGCAGTGAGCTCACTCCATGCTCTTTTGGCTTCCTGGTGCATCACTATGATAATAAATCATTCCCCAGGAAAACAGTTATCCTGGAAGAGGATGTGCTAAGACAACAACCAACAACTTCTCAGTGGTGTTACCTTCAGGGCAGCCAGCACCTCCCTGCCAGGCAATGGAATGGTTTGGGATATACATTCAGCCTGTACCTCTTGTCTTCTAGGCAAGGAGAGAAGACTGGAACACTGCAAAAGCTTCATGCTGAGCCCTGAAGCTGAGCCACTGAGCTCCAGTAAACTTGGTGAGGTTTTAGGAGTTGTAAAGGGAACCAAATCAAACCGCCTGTAAGAGAGAGGTGGTGACAACTGGACACACAGCTCCTTAACAAGGGCTATTACTGGTATTACCAAAACAAGCACACAAAACATCCCTCAGAGGCAACTAACCCTTGATTTTCAGGTGGAGCAATCTGCCTGTGTTATGGTTTCCTCCTTTTCTCTTCAACTGCTCTAAACCCAATGCACTCAGCTTGGTTGTGACGTGACTGCCACGGAGAGGCCACACCTCTCTGCCCGCAGGAAAACCCGAGAAGCCTACTCACCATCAGTTGGGTTGGCAAATTCTTTTGGCACTGGAGCTCCATCCTCGAGCTCCACAGGCTCTAGCCCTGTCTGAACCCCCTCAATCTGGATTTCATGCTCTCCTGAGATGCCATCCTCGTCCGACCTCGCGCTCTCCCCGGTGCGGCGAAACTTGACCACCCTGAGAAGACAGGAGACAAGAACAAAGACTTTAGTGGGTCCTCTCTCCAGGTTGAAGCTGGGTTTGCTTGGCCTTGAAGCCCAATTTGGTCAAACAACAGACAGGTTTCTTCCCATCCTTCTGTCTCCAGCTCACACCCACAGGGAATGCTGTGGCTTTTGTTTGTGTCTGCTTTTAAATGTGGTTCATGAAATCACAGAATGGCTTAGGTTGGAAGGGGCCTCAGAGATCACCTACTCTAACCTCCCAGCCATGGGCAGGGACATCTTTCAGCTAGACTTGGCTGCTCAAGGCCTCATCCAACCTGGCCTTGAACACCCACAGGGAGGAGGCATTCACCACCTCCCTGGGCAGCCTGTTCCACAGTCTCACAACCTTTATACTGAAGAACTTCTTCCTGAGCTCCAGTCTAACCCTACTCTCCCTCAGCTTCAAACCATTCCCCCTTGTCCTGTCTCTAGACACCCTCATAAAAAGTCCCTCTCCAGCCTTCTGGTAGGATCCCTTCAGCTATTGGAAGGCAGCTCTAAGCTCCACCTGGAGCCTTCTCTTCTCCAGGCTGAACAACCCCTGCTCTGCCAGCCTCCCCTGACAGCAGAGAAGCTCCAGCCCTTGGAACTGTGGTTGCAACTGGCTTTCAAATAGCTCCAGGGTGCCTTGGTACAAAAAAGGATGCTAGTGGGGTAGCTAAAAACATGCAGGTTACAGAAGTGTGGTGAAATGATTCATATTTAATGGCAATCATGTTTGGAGAGTGAATTCAAGCTAGGCATGCCATCGAATTTCAGGTGCTCTACCCTTGGAGGAAGAGCCCCAACTCATCTGTCCACCTCTCTTCCACCTGGGTGATCTGTGTCCTGTGTCCTAGGAGAAATGGAAGCCCTGGAATCTGTCAGGTTTCCAAACATCAATTAAAAGGATTCACAGACTAATACAATGGATTGACTGCTATCCCCCCCCCATCATGAGGATGATTCATAAATTCACTGCTAGGGTGGGAAGGGACCTCGAGGATCATCTAGTTCCAACCCCCTTGCCATGGGCAGGGACCCCTCCCACTAGATCAGGTTGCTCAGAGCCACATCCAGCCTGGCCTTAAAAACCTGTGACTATGATTGCTTTCAGCTCTTGTCTTCAGCTGAAGTCTTCAACATCCTCTAATTAATTAATTACCTGTATTTTAAGAAACTGTTTGATGTCCAATACTTGCTTCACCTGTGCAGCTTTGCAACCTCTTAGATGAGGAGGTGGGAAGAATAAGGGAGTGAATCAAAAGATACTTCTTTATTCCTTAAATCCAAGTCAAGGTGAAGAGTGCAGCTGCCTGCCAGCACAGCCCTGGCATAGGAGATGATGATTGTCACATGAGAGTCATGGTCCTGGCTGTTGGTATCAAGAAGAGTGTTGGGGTACACTCAGAACAGTGTGACCAGCAGGTCAAAGGGGGTTCTCCCCCCCATCTGCTCTTCCCTGGTGAAGTCACATCTGGAGTACTGGGACCAGTTCTGAGTATCCCAGTTCCAGAGAGACAGCAAACTGCTGGAGAGAGCCCAGTGGAGGCTCCACAAATGCTGAGGGGCCTGGAGCATCTCTGAGAGGAGGAAAGGCTGAGAGCCCTGGGGCTGTTGAGCCTGGAGAAGAGCAGCCCCAGAGGGAACCTGCTCAATGCTCAGCAAGAGCTAAAGGAGCTGTGGGAGGCAAGAGAATGAGGCCAGACTCTTCTCAGTGGTGCCCAGTGACAGGACAAGGGGCAACAGGCACAAACTGGAACCCAGGAGGTTCCATCTGAACAGGAGAAGAAAATTCTTTGTTGTGAGGGTGCTGGAGGCCTGGAGCAGGCTGCCCAGAGAGGTTGTGGAGTCTTCTTCTCTGGAGAGCTTCCAAATCCACCTGACCATTGTGACCCTTGGCAAGCTCAGCAGCTTGGGTGGGTGAACCTGCTTTAGCAGAGGGGTTGGACTGGATGATCTCCAGAGGTCCCTTCCAGCCCCCACCATGCTGGGATTCAGTGAATGTAAGAGATTCCTCAAGCTTCCTCCACTTGACCTGCAACATCACTGTCACTTTTGTACCTTGGCAACTGACAATTCCTTGGACTTCAGTGAAGCATTATTATTTCTTTAGCATATCCAATTAGTCTTGCTCCTACCCTGTCTGACTTCCAAAACTTGGAACATTTTCCTTCTACACCAAAGTACAGCAGAGAACCACCTGAGCTTCATGCCAACCCTTCAGTCTAAGGGTCAGCAAACTCAAGCCTCAGCATCCTGGGCAACTGCAGCTGCCATGCATGTGAGACATTCTAAAAGGTGACCTGAAAGACTCCTCCTCTTTGGCAAGACCTCAGCTCCTGTTTTCTCTTACAAGTGCTAATGACACAAGCAATACTTAAGAGAAAGGTGAAGGATAAATCTCCTGTAAATGGATTTTGGTCCAGTGGTGGACAGGAGGATGGAGGAACAGACACCTTGGTCACCCAGGGGGTTTGTTACAAAGACAGAAGAGCCAGACCACAATCAGCCACTCAGCCCAGCTCAGGATTTCACTGCTCTAGAAACAGAAAGCAGAGGGATACAGAACAGGAGCATTTCCCCCTCACAGTCCTGCCACATATGTTCTTTCCCTGAGCATATCCCAGCTGGAGAATTTCACACAGTCACTGCTGATGTTCTGCCAGTAACCTGGAGAGAGAGAGAGAGAAGTACAGTGACCACTCTGTGAGGTTATCACTCATCTGTAGGACAGGAGCTCTGCAGGCTGCTCAGATGGTTTGGGATGGTTTTTTTTCAGGTAAATGGGGCATGCCAACATCTCTCTGGGGCAAATATTCTTTGCACTGCTGTATAGAATCGACCAGGTTGGAAAAGACCTCAGAGATCATCAAGTCCAACCTAACACCTCATGACTAACTAAAAACCATGGCTTCAAGTGCCATGTCCAATCCTTCTTTGAAGGCCTCCAGGGATGGTGACTCCACCACCTCCCTGGGCAGCACATTCCAATGGCCAATTAATCTTCCTGTGAAGAAAGGTTATCTACCTCAACCTCCCTGCCATGAGCAGTGACACCTCTCAACTAGACTCAGTTGCTCAAGGCCTCAGCCTTGAACACCCCTGGGGAGAAGGCATCCAGAACCTCTCTGGGCAGCCTATTCCAGAGTCTCCCCACCCTCCTACTCTCCCTCAGCTTAAAACCATTCCCCCTTGTCCTGTCCCTGGACACCCTTATGGAAAGTCCTTTTCCCACCTTCCTGTAGAATCCTTCAGGTATTGGAAGGCAGCTATAAGGTCTTATCTTCTCCAGGCTGAACACCCCAGCTCTCACCTGAGGCAGGAAAGGCAAAGCTTTCCTCTGGCCTTTATGTCTTGGCAGACAAACAAGAGAATCACAAGTTATGTTTTCTAAGACAGCACTGGAAGATCTTAGACACAAACCTTTGAAATGAGCAAGGACATCATACTGAGTGCAGTGAAAACTGGAGTTTATCTCCCATCCTCCTCTGGGGTATGCTGAGGATCTTCCACTCAGGTGTAAGAGAAGAGAAGCAAACCAGTGAAACCTCAGTCTGAAGTCAGGTTGAGATTCAGGACCACTGAGAAACTCAACTTGAAATTAGTATTATCCTTATTTTTAAACCTCTAGACAATTACCCTGGTCTGAATTTTCTTTCCCTGACCCTCTAGGACAAACAGAGTGAATTATTAGTCAGGGGTTCATAGTGTCACTGAAGACCTAACCCTCACACGGCCTGCCAAACACAGACTGTCAGCAGAGAATCACCAAGGTTGGAAGAGACCTCAAAGATCACCAAGTCCAACCTGGCACCACAGACCCCATGACTAAACCATGGCACCAAGTGCCACATCCAGTCTAGAATCATAGAATCAATAAGGTTGGAAAAGACCTCAAAGATCACCAAGTCCAACCTGGCACCCAACACCTCGTGACTACTAAACCATGGCTCCAAGTGCCACATCCAAGCCCCTCTTGAACACCTCCAGGCATGGGGACTCCACCACCTCCCTGGGCAGCACATTCCAATGGCCAACAACTCTCTCTGGGAAGAACTTTCTCCTCCCCTCCAGCCTAAACCTCCCCTGGCACAGCTTGAGACTGTGTCCTCTTGTTCTGGTGCTGCTTGCCTGGGAGAAGAGACCAACCCCCACCTGGCTACAACCCCCCTTCAGAGAGTTGTAGAGAGCAAGAAGGTCTCCCCTGAGCCTCCTCTTCTCCAGGCTAAGCAACCCCAGCTCCCTCAGCCTCTCCTCATAGGGTTTGTTTTCCAAACCCTTCCCCAGCCTCATTGCCCTTCTCTGGACACCTTCCAGCATCTCAACATCCTTCCTAAACTGAGGGGCCAAACAGGAAGCAAAAATGCATGTTTCTCACTTAGGAACCTGTGAGGCAAATTGGCACCAATGAAGGAAAACCACAAAGTGATCTTTACTGCTCCACACCTGCAAAATCCTCTCCTGGCTGAGATGTTCTCAGAGAGCTGCATTTGCTTGCAAGGTCTCTCAGCAGTGAGTAAATCTAATTACACCTGCATTGAGGGGTACTTGAGACCATTCCTCTGGGTTGAAGGCAAAGCAACAAAAAGATTGGGAGAAATGGCCCTAATGAAAGTCAAGCCTGATTTGTTTTACTGCCAAGCTGAATTGCATCCCAGCTATGTGTTTAAAACACAACTGGAGTCCATCTCCATTCCCCCAACTTACTAGGTGTGTTATGGGACAGTTTGCTCTGTCTCTGACATCAGCTCATTCACATTTAAGCCCAGCTTTAAGCATTTATCCCCTGCCTTGCAGAGTCAATGATTTATGAATGGGAGTATGTTTTGAAGCAGCTGACAGTGGAGCAGGAGGAGAAATGCTCTTGTTTTTCAGGGAAACCTTTGGCCACCAGGAAAAGGAAAAGGAAACCTGGGTGTTATAAAGCACCTTTTAACTCAGACCCCAATGACCACATCCCAAGAGCAGGGAGTCCCTCAGAGCCAGCAGCATTTTCCCTGTGCAAGCAATGTTTGCCTCTCCAGACCGTGCAGGCAGCACACAGCAGTGACCCTGCCTGCAAAACACACCTCTGCTAGAAAAGGTTCTGAGCTGCAATGGGTTGGTGCCACGGAGGAGGAAAATGCTGAGGAAGATAATGAAGAAGGTGCTGAGGATGATGATGTAGAAAACACTGAGGAAGATGACAAGGAAGACACTGAGGAAGATGATGATGAAGACATTGAGGAACATGCTGAGAAATACACTGGAGGAAGGTGCTGAGGAAGAGAATGTGGAAGAAGCTGCTGAGGAATACACTGAGGAAGGTGATGAGGAAGAGAATGTGGAAGAAGCTGCTGAGGAATACACTGAGGAAGGTGCTGAGGAAAAGAATGTGGAAGAAGCTGCTGAGGAATACACCAGAGGAAGGTGCTGAGGAAGAGAATGTGGAAGAAGCTGCTGAGGAATACACTGAGGAAGGTGCTGAGGAAGATAATGTGGAAGCTGCTGAGGCACGCAGTGAGGAAGATGCTGAGGAAGACACTGATGAAGGCACGGAGGAAGGTGCTTCCTTCCCCAGCACAGCATTATTTACCAACGTGATCCACCTTGCCAACACCACAGCAATAGTTTCCTCTCCAAAACCACCTCTGGGCACTCGCAGGGTTTCATTTCACATCCCCCTCGGCTCCCCTCCGCTCCTGCCACCACCAAGTTCACGCAGCGAGACAACCACCGGGGTGAATTTATGTAACGAGTGGCTGCCTGCATGCCCCCGGGATGCTGAAGCAGGCAAGGAAAATGGCCTGCCTGCTTCCCGGGGCCTACGGCACTTCCCACCGACCATCCCCTCACCCATCCGCCGCGGCGGCCGGCACCTGCCCTCGGCGGCGGCAGCGACGGCGGCGGCAGCCCCGCTCCCTGCCCGCGCTACTCACGGCAGCTGTCTGAGCTGGAATAAATCATCCTCCATTGCCGGGCTGCGTCCGCAGGAGCTGCGCTCATCGCTCTCGCATGGTGAGGACGGCGGAGGGGCTGCGGGCGGGCGGCTGGACAGCTCCGGCGGCGGGAAGCGCTCGGCTGCGAGCCGCACGGCTCCGCTCCGCTCGGATGCGCTCGGCAATAATCGGCTCGGCTCGGTTCGGTTCGGCTCTCCTGGGTTCCAGTTGGCTTGGCTGGGCTCGACTCAGATTGGCTGGGCTCGGCTCAGTTTGGTTGGCTGGACGTGGCTCGGCACAGCTTGGCAGCTTGGCTTGGCTCAGATGGGTTCAGCTGCGCTCAGCTCTAATCGTTTTAGCTAGGCTGGGCTCAGCTTGGTTCAGTTTGGTTTGACTCTGCTCAGCTTGACTCAGCTATGCTCAGCCCAGTTTGGCCCAGCTTTGCTGTGCTCAGCTCACCTTGGCTCGTCTGGACTCAGCTTGGCTGGGCTCTGCTCAGCTGAGCTCCCCTCGGCTTGGTTAAGTGTGGCTCAGCTTGGCCTGGCACAGTTCACCTATGCTAGGCATGGCTCAGCTTGGCTCCACTCAGCTCAGTTCAGACACAGCTTGATCCAGTTAGGCTCATTTCATCTCAGTTCAGTTAGGCTTGGCTTGGCACGGCACAGCTCAGCTTACTTGGCTTGCTTCAGACCAGTTAGGCTCAGCTTGGCACTGCGAGGCTGAGCTCCACAGTTTTGAAACCCCTCCAGGGAAGGGGTTGCCACCACTGCCCTGGGCAGCCTGGGCCAGGCCTTGACAACCCTCAAGGGGAAGAAATTGTTCCTCATGTCCAATCTAAACCTCCCCCTGGGGCAACTTGAGGCTGTTTCTCCTTGTCCTGTCTCTTGTGCCGTGGGAGAAGACCAATCCTCACCTGCTCCCAACCTCCTTTCAGGGAGCTGTAGAGAGCAATGAGGGTCCCCCTCAGTCTGCTTTTCTCCAGGCTCAACACCCCCAGTTCTCTCAAGCAATTGACTACTACCCTAAAAATGTGATAAAAACCAATTACAGCTGAAGACCACAGATCCAAAGAAGTCTGCTGTGCTTCAGTGAGTAAAATGCTGTGGATAAAATCAGGAGGAATCATTGCATTGAGGCTTCCAGAAGAGGCAGTCACTGTGGGCCTGCATCACTCTCAGCAGAGAAGCCTGATGGAACCACAGCATCATACAACTCTTTGGGTTGAAAAAGACCTCTAAGAGCATCTAAGTCCAACTGTCCAACCTGGAATGGAGCTTCAGGGCACAAAACATCGAGTTCACAGGGATTCTGGGTGGCTTCTCCCAACCTTTCGCTAGAAAACAGCACTTTCCAAGCAGAGCTTTGCACAATCAACATCTTTCATTTCAGAACACAGCAGGTTTGGTTTGGTTTGGTTTTCTTCTTACTAAGTAAGCTCCAACTTCCCAGTAAGTTAATGGTGTGAGATGGGGTCCTCCAAGCACACGGGTGTCCTTGTTTCCTGTTTGTAATGAGCAGGGGACAGCCATGAGAATGGGATGCTGCACATGTAGACTCCAGCTGGCAGGACAACTACAGGCTGGGGTTGGAGTGGCTGGAGAGCAGCCAGGCAGAGAGGGACCTGGGGGTGCTGGGTGACAGCCAGCTGAACAAGAGCCAGCAGTGTGCCCAGGTGGTCAAGAAGGCCAATGGCATCCTGGCCTGTATAAGGAATAGTGTGGCCAGCAGGAGCAGGGAAGTCATTGTGCCCTGTGCTCAGCACTGGTTAGGCCACACCTTGAGTCCTGTGTCCAGTTCTGGGCTCCTCAGCTTAGGAAAGATGTTGAGTTGCTGGAAGGTGTCCAGAGAAGGGCAACAAAGGTGGGGAGGGGTCTGGAGCACAGCCCTGTGAGGAGAGGCTGAGGGAGCTGGGATTGCTTAGCCTGGAGAAGAGGAGGCTCAGGGGAGACCTTCTTGCTCTCTCCAACTCTCTGAAGGGAGGTTGTAGCCAGGTGGGGGTTGGTCTCTTCTCCCAGGCAAGCAGCACCAGAGCAAGAGGACACAGTCTCAAGCTGTGCCAGGGGAGGTTTAGGCTGGATGTTAGGAAGAAACTCTTCATAGAAAGAGAGCTTGGCCACTGGGATGTGCTGCCCAGGGAGGTGGTGGAGTCCCCATCCCTGGAGGTGTCCAAGAGGGGATTGGACATGGCACTTGGAGCCATGGTTTAGTTAGTCATGAGGTGTTGGGTGCCAGGTTGGAGTTGATGATCTCTGAGGTCTTTTCCAACCTTACTGATTCTATGATTTCTTCACATCCTTCTCCTCTTCTGCCACTCCCCTGGGTTCCCTCAGCATCTTGCTGTCGTCTCTCCAGACACGCTCCTCTGACCAGCAGCCTCCTGGCACATGTGGAGCAATGTCAGTGCACCAGGCCTGCACCAGACACTTTGCTAACAAAGCTCATTAGAACTAATCAAGGGAGCTCTGAAGCCTGTTACCTGCCAGCCCCATAGACACGATCAGCAGCTGCCATCTCCAGGTGCTCTCATAAGCTGCATGTGTCAGTCAGTCTGCTCCCAGGTGCCTCCTCTTCTAGCAGAGGCATGAGATGTTTCTTTCTCCAAGAAAATCCCCAAAGGGCAAGAGTTAAAACAAAAGGCTAACAAAAATAGGTGGAGAGCAAGAGAGTCAGGCTTCCAAATACTGGGCATGGAAGGATAAGGGTGACAATGGAGTCAGGCAGAGCTACCAGATGATGAAGGGGCTGGAGCACTGCCCTATGAGGAGAGGCTGAGAGCCCTGGGGTTTTTTAGTCTAGAGAAGACTGAGAGGGGATTTAACAATGCTTATAAATATCTGAGGGCTGAGTGTCAAGAGGAAGGGGACAGGCTCTTCCCCATTGCACCCTGTGATAGGCCAAGGGGTAAGGGATATAAACTCAGCACAGGAGGTTCCACCTCAACATGAGGAGGAACTTCTTCACTGGGAGGGTCACAGAGCACTGGAACAGGCTGCCCAGGGAGGCTGTGGACTCTCATCTCTGGAGACTTTCAAGCCCCATCTGGATATGTTCCTTTGTGACCTGTGCTGGATTCCATGCTCATGCTCTGGCAGGGGGATTGGACTTGATGAACTTTGAAGGTCCCTTCCAACCCCTAACATCCTGTGATCCTATGATCCTACGACAAGGCAGCAGGGAGGAGCCTCAGGGCTGCTGTGTGCTGTGTGGCAATGAAGGCTGTTCTACTTCTGTGGGGTTTGGATGGCTTCATAGAATCAGAGAATTACTTTGGCTGGAAAAGACCTTTAAGATCAAACCCAATCCTTAACCCAGTACTGCCAGGTCATCATTAAACCATGTCACAAAATGCAGGTCTTATGTTCTATGATTCTACCTCCAGGGATGGTGACTCTGAGAATCCCAGCATGACTGGGGCTGGAGAGGACCTCTGGTGATCATCCATTCCAACCCCACCCTGCTCAAGCAGGGGCACCCACAGCAGCTCGCCCACAATGGCCAGGGCGGGGTTGGAAGCTCCCCAGAGAAGGAAGCTCCACAACCTCTCTGGCCAGCCTGCTCCAAGCCTCCATCACCTTCACACCAAGCAAGTTTCTCCTCCTGTTCAGATGGAACCTTCTGGGTTCCAGTTTGTGCCCACTGCCCCTTGTCCTGTGCTGGGCACCACTGGAAAGAGTCTGGCCCCATCCTCTTGGTCCCCACCCTTTAGCTCTTGATATTGACTCTACCACTCTCAACCTGTTCCAGGGCACTGCACAGCAAAGAAATTTACCCTAATGTCAACCCTGGTGCCGATAGAATACAATAGAATAGAATAGAATAGAATTAGAAATAGAATAAACTAGGTTGGAAGAGACCTTCAAGATCATCAAGTCCAACCTATCATCCAACACCATCTAATCAACTAAACCATGGCACCAAGCACCCCATCAAGTCTCCTCCCAAACACCTCCAGTAATGGTGACTCCAATTCCCTGGGCAGCACATTCCAATGGCCAATCTCTCTTTCCATGAAGAACTTCTTCCTAACATCCAGCCTAAACTTCCCCTGGTGCAGCTTGAGACTGTGTCCTCTTGTTCTGGTGCTGGTTGCCTGGGAGAAGAGACCACCCCCACCTGGCTACAAGCTCCCTTCAGGTAGTTGTAGACAGCAATAAGGTCTCCCCTGAGTCTCCTCTTCTCCAGGCTAACTTGTGCCGTTTGAGCGTCCCTCCTCCTGCCCACAGCCGCTACCCGCTCCGGAGAGCCGGGAGAGCGGCAGGAGGTCAGCGCTGGTGAACGCCGCTTCCACCGCTCCGGGGCCGGCCCGGCAGAGGCCGGCGTGCATCCGGCCCGCCCCCCCGCGCCGCCTCGGCGGCCGTTGCCAGGCGCGGTCCGTTCGCTAACCGCTCCCCCCGGCACCACTTCCGTTCCCCCCAGCGCCCTCCCGCTCCGTCGCGCCGCCTGCCCGCGGGGCCCTGGTTCCGGCGCCGGGGCCGGGGAGATGTTGCCCAGCGTCTCCGTGCGGCGGTTCCTGCGGGCCGGAGCGGCGGCCAGGTCAGCGCGGACGGGAGGGGACGGGGTGGTAGGAGACGGCTGGGGCTGAGGCCGGGATCGGCACCGCAGCCAGGCGGCGCGGAGGGTCCGGCGGCCGGCTCCGAACCCCGGGAGTGGGAGCGGGAGGAGGCGGTTCAGGCGTGCGGGAGCAGTGCGAGCACCCCGGGCGTCCTCCCTGCCCTACCTTCCCCGGTGCCCACTCGGCCTCTGCAGGAGGAGGAAAGGACCCCCGGTTGTTTGTTTGTTTCTTTTCCCCCCGTTTCAGGTCTAAAGTCATGAAGAACTGGGGCGTCATCGGGGGGGTGGCCGCTGCGGTGGCCGCGGGGATGTACGTGCTGTGGGGTCCCATCACCGAGAGGAAGAAGCGCAGGAGAGGTACGGGGAGCGAGGGGTCAGGAGCTGGCAGTCCGGCCCCTGGCACCGAAAACACGGGGAAATGGCCCAAAAGTGCGTTCTGGGGGCCTTCGGGCTTCCCCTGGGCACTCCCCGAGCTGCGGGACAGGCACCCAGTTCTGTCCGTTATTAGCAGCTTGTGCTAATTGTTTAGTGACAGTTCTGGTCGCTGTCCTGTCGAGAAGTATAAACAATTAAATCATATCTATTAAACAAAAGGGTTTAGTTCCTTATGTAGCGTTTTAATTGTATCCATTGGCGTTGTTAAAAATTAGTGACTCGTTAGCCATGTTTCTGTGTCCTGGGGTAAGTTACTTAGTGACCTGCTGCAGGTAGCACACTTCATTTTGCACTTTGGGATGCAAACTTGGTATTCTATTCCGTTTCAGGATGCCAAAGTAGTACATTTCACTTTATTTTGCATTCTGGGCTGCAAAATATTACCATATCTCATTTGATTTTGCATTTGGGGGTGCAAAGCTTGATTCTATTGTCCTTTGTCTGGCATTTTGGGGTGCAAAACTTGGTTCCATTTCCTTTATCTGGCATTTGGGGTGCAAAACCTGATTCTATTTCCCTTTATCTGGCATTTTAGGTGCAAACCTTGATTCTATTTCCCTTTATCTGGCATTTGGGGTGCAAAGCTTGATTCTATTTCCCTTTATCTGGCATTTGGGGTGCAAAACCTGATTCTATTTCCCTTTATCTGGCATTTGGGGTGCAAAACCTGATTCTATTTCCCTTTATCTGGCATTTTGGGGTGCAAACCTTGATTCTATTTCCCTTTATCTGGCATTTTAGGTGCAAACCTTGATTCTATTTCCCTTTATCTGGCATTTGGGGTGCAAAACCTGATTCTGTTTCCCTTTATCTGGCATTTTGGGGTGCAAAACTTGATTCTATTTCCCTTTATCTGGCATTTGGGGTGCAAAGCTTGATTCTATTTCCCTTTATCTGGCATTCTGGGGTGCAAAGCTTGATTCTATTTCCCTTTATCTGGCATTTTGGGGTGCAAAGCTTGATTCTATTTCCCTTTATCTGGCATTTGGGGTGCAAACCTTGATTCTATTTCCCTTTATCTGGCATTTGGGGTGCAAAACCTGATTCTCTTTCCCTTTATCTGGCATTTTGGGGTGCAAAACCTGATTCTATTTCCCTTTATCTGGTATTTTAGGTGCAAAGCTTGATTCTATTTCCCTTTATCTGGCATTTTGGGGTGCAAAACCTGATTCTATTGCCCTTTATCTGGCATTTTGGGGTGCAAAGCTTGATTCTATTTCCCTTTATCTGGCATTTTGGGGTGCAAAACCTGATTCTATTTCCCTTTATCTGGCATTTTGGGGTGCAAAACCTGATTCTATTGCCCTTTATCTGGCATTTTGCAGGGCTTTAGTTGTCTTTGCCATTTCATTGTGCTTTTGGGCAGGCCAAAGAAATGTGGTTGTACTGAGCATTAGAGCAAGAGAAGAGAAGGTCCCTGGCTAAGCAGAGTCCTACTGAAATGCTCTTCCTAATCCTTGGCAGCCCAGGAGTTTTCATAACCACTAATCTGAGCTTCAAGAGCAGCTGGTAGATAATCCTGAACCTTCACCTTGAGATGGAAATTTGTTTCTATCAGGGGAAAAAAAAAGGAGGATTTTCCAAGGAAAATGTAAAAAAGATTTTCCATTGATGTGAATCTGAGACCACCAAGTCTGGAAGCACTTTACAGCCCAGGGTCTTCTGGTTTTCATGGGGTGCAAGTACCAAGTACACTGAAATTGTTAAGTTTTAATGTCAAGACCTAGCACTTGAAAGTAGAAACTGAAAGTAGCTACTCTGCTTTAGTGAGGTCACATCTGGAGTCCTGGGTCCAGTTCTGGGCTCCTCAGTTCAAGAGAGACAGGGAACTACTGGAGAAGGTCCAGCAGAGGCTCCAAAGTTGCTGAGGGGCCTGGAGCATCTCTGTGAGGAGGAAAGGCTGAGAGCCCTGGGGCTGTTGAGCCTGGAGAAGAGCAGCCGAGAGGGGCTCTGATTAATGCTCAGCAAGAGCTAAAGGGTGGGGTGTGAGAGGATGGGGTCAGACTCTTTCCAGTGGTGTGCAGAGACAGGACAAGGGGCATTGGGCACAAAGTGGAACCCAGGAGGTTCCATCTGAACAGGAGGAGAAACTTGTTTGGTGTGAGGCTGCTGGAGGCCTGGAGCAGGCTGCCCAGAGAGGTTGTGCAGTCTCCTTCTCTGGAGAGCTTCCAAACCCACCTGGCCATTGTGCTCCTGGGCAAGCTGCTGTGGGTGCCCCCTGCTTGAGCAGGGTGGGGGTGGACTGGATGATCTCCAGAGGTCCTTTGCAATCCCCACCCTGCTGGGATTCTGTGTATAAAGTACTGAGGTTTTCCTAGGCTTTGTGGAGCAAGCTCTTGCACTTCTCTTGGCAGGGCTTGTACCTGGCCTTCTGAACTTGGGAAACACCTGTTTCATGAACTCCTTGCTGCAAGGCTTATCTTCTTGCCCATCTTTCATCAAGTGGCTGGAGGAATTCACAACACAGTACAAGACAGAGCAGAACCCACCCGCTGAGCATCGATACCTGTCAGTCACTTTGCTGCACCTCCTGAAAGGTACTTGGACGTTATTATGTTCTGATAAACTAAGAAGACAATATTTTAGCCAGCCTGAAGATGAGCCAGTGTGTACCCAGGTGGCCTAAAAGGCCAACAGCACCCTGGCTTGGATCAGCAACAGTGTGGCCAGCAGGACCAGGGCAGGGATTGTCCCCTTGCACTGGGTGAGGCCACACTTGGAATGCTGGGTTCAGTTGTGAGCCCTTCACTCCAAGAAGGACATGGAGGTGCTGGAGCAGGTCCAGAAAAGGGCAACAGAGCTGGTGGAGGGGCAGGAAAACAGGTCTGGGGATGATAAGCTGAGGGACCTGAGGTTGTTTAGTCTGGAGAAGAGGAGGCTGAGAGGAGACCTCATTGCTCTCTACAAGTCCCTGAAAGGACGTTGGAGTGAGGTGGGGGTTGGTCTCTTGGCCTAAAGTTGCTCCAGGGAAGGTTTGGGTTGGACAGGAGGAAGAATTTCTTCAACAAAAGACTTGTCAAGGCCTAGCCCAGGCTGCCCAGGGCAGTGGTGGAGTCCCCATCCCTGGAGCCCTGGAGGGGTTTCACAGCCATGGAGACGTGCTGAGGGCCACGGTTTAGCTGTGACCTGGCAGTGCTGGGTTAACATTTGGAGTTGACGATCTTAAAGGTCTCTTCCAACCAAAACTCTTGCATCATGCTATGGTTCTGTTTTAACATGCAATGTCCCCAGCTTTGTCCTGCCAGGAGGTGACAGAAGATGATGTGCTGGATGCCAGCTGCCTGTTGGAAGTTCTACGGATGTACAGGTGGCAGATCTCCTCCTTCGAAGAGCAGGTGATTACAGAAGCCAGGCTGCCTGACACACCCCTCAGAACCTTGACACAGGGCAACAAGAGAATGGAAGCTACTCACAGCCCTGGTGGTCACATCTGAGTCTTTGCTGGTCTCAGTATTTTCAGCCCCTCAGTGCAGGTGGTTGATGAACCTGACCAATTGTCTCACTCATAAACTAAGTTTCTGTATTCTTGGATTCGGTGGATTGAAGCTGGAGGAGGGGAGACTTAGGCTGGAGAGGAGGAAGAAATTCTTCCCAGTGAGTGTGGTGAGACACTGGAACAGGTTGTCCAGGGAGGTAGTGGATACCCCTTCCCTGGAGATGTTTAAGGCCAGGTTGGATGAGACCTTGAGCAACCTGATCTAGTGGGAGGTGTCCCTGCCCATGGCAGGGGGTTGGAACTGGATGATCTTTAAGGTCCTTTCCAACCCAAACCATTCTGTGATTCTATGACTCTGAATCTTTCATAGTTCAGAGCTGCAGTGAAGAGCAGAGCTTCCAAGTTACACTTTTCCTGACATCAAGGCAAGCAGGCTTGGTGCATTCAGATTTATTTCTCATAGTTCAGAGCTGCAGTGAAGAGCAGAGCTTCCAAGTTACACTTTTCCTGACATCAAGGCAAGCAGGCTTGGTGCATTCAGATTTATTTCTCCTAGTTCAGAGCTGAAGTGAAGAGCAGAGCTTCCAGTTACACTTTTCCTGACATCAAGGCAAGCAGGCTTGGTGCATTCAGATTTATTTTTCCTCTAAGTATTTTAATACCTCTTGAGTTGATGTGGCCCAAGATATTTGCCATGATTTGTGTGCTGCCACCAAGCTCAGCTTTAGAGAAAAAGCTTCTGGGCAGAACTGCAGGAGAAGCTCAAATCGTTGCTAAGGACACAAAAGGTGGGCTCTAAGCAGTAACTTTTCCTTTCATTTCCTTCCACAGTGACACAGTTCCATGCCTGTCTCATGGGCTGGGGGTTGATGTCTTTTTGTCTTCACTTCTCCATCTTCTGCTTCTATTTCACAGGATGCTCATGAGCTGTTTCATGTCCTTACCTCTTCCTTAGAGGATGAACGGGATCGGCAGCCTCGTGTGACACATCTGTTCGATGTGCTGGCTCTGGAGGTGACTTCCTAACTCCTCTTCCTTCATTGTCAGGAGGAGGTCCCGTGCCCTCCCTAGACTCCTAAGTGTGTCAAGTATAAAGTGCCTGCTTAGAACCTGAAGCTGTTCTCCTGATGGCTACAAAGCTGTTCTTGAAAGTGAAAGGAAGCAATCAGCCAACAATCTAATAATGAAAGGAAGGGGAGGGGGGGAGGTTAAAGTCCGTGTTTGAGTTGAGAGTGATCCCACTTCCATCAGGGCTTTTGCATTCCTAAATCCATGGAATATAGGGAATGAAACACAAGCACAGAGCACTAGTAGC
Source organism: Colaptes auratus (assembly GCA_015227895.2). Taxonomy (NCBI): domain Eukaryota; kingdom Metazoa; phylum Chordata; class Aves; order Piciformes; family Picidae; genus Colaptes; species Colaptes auratus. Next base: position 10,908,965 of record JAAWVA010000032.1, read on the forward strand.
CCACTTAAGCAGCCACTTTTGTCTCTTAAAGACTTGACACAAGAGATCTGAGAACTGCAAAATGGCCATTTATGGATCAGTCTCATTTGGAGGTGAAATCTATCCACCAGTTCCTTCCTGCAGACAGGAAGCTTCTTACCTCCTTTTGCCCCAATTGCATAAACAATGTGTAAAGTCTGTGAACACTTTCATTTTAGTGCTCTGAGGCAGAGAATTCTGCAGATGAATTGCTGATTTCACCAGAAGTGATTCTTCTCTGTCCATTAGGAATTCACTGCCCACCAGGTTTTGTTAGCTTTCCTCAAATATAAAAAGACACTGAACCTCCCATGATAGTTTCTCATGTCAGAAAAAGCTTATTGGGGATGAAATTAGAAGAGATTAAATGGTTTCTGAGGTAGGGTTAATGAAATCTTTTCTTTTTCTCTGTAGCAGCCAGAGATAACCCAAAAGCAAGTAAGCTGCAGAACAAGAGGTATGCCTTTTCCACTCTGAAATATGAATATCCATAGTGTAGTTGCTTTCTTCATCAAGGGCATAATATTCATTGACTTCTTGGGACTGAAATGCATCTCTTCACCTGCTGAAGCATGGGTTTGATGGGTGGACTACTAGATGGATAAAGAACTGGCTTGATGGCCAAAGAGTGGCTGTCAATGGGTCCATGTCCCAGTGGAGGCCAGGGACAAGCAGAGTCCCTCAGGGATCAGCCCTGGGACCAGGCTTGTTCAACATCTCTGTGGGTGCCATGGACAGTGGCATGGAGTGCACCCTCAGCAGGTTTGCTGATGGCACCAAGCTGTGTGGTGCAGCAGACAGGCTGGAGGGAAGGGATCCATCCAGAGGGACCTGGACAGGCTGGAGAGGTGGACACAAGCCAACCTCAGGAGCTTCAACAAGACCAAGGGCAGGGTCCTGCAGCTGGGTCGAAGCAATCCCAGGCACAAATCCAGGCTGGGCAGGGACTGGCTGGGGAGCAGCCCTGAGGAGAGAGACTTGGGGGTGCTGGGGGGAGGAGAAGCTCACCAGGAGCTCTCAGGGTGCACTTGCAGCCCGGAAAGCCAATCAGAGCCTGGGCTGCAGCAGGAGAAGTGTGGCCAGCAGGGCAAGGGAGGGGATTCTCCCCCTCTGCTCAGCTCTGCTGAGACCCCACCTGCAGTACTGCCTCCAGCTCTGGAGCCCCTATTCCAAGAGGGATCTGGAGGTGCTGGAAGGTGTCCAGAGAAGGGCCACGAGGATGAGCAGAGGGCTGGAGCACCTCTGCTGTGAGGACAGACTGAAGGAGTTGGGGCTGTTCAGTCTGGAGAGGAGAAGGCTCCCAGGTGACCTCATTGTGGCCTTCCAGTATCTGAAGGGGGCTACAAGAAGGCTGGGGAGGGACTTCTCAGGCTATCAGGGAGTGATAGGACTAGGGGGAATGGAATGAAGCTGGAGGTGGGGAGATTCAGGCTGGAGGTGAGGAGGAAGTTCTTCACTCTGAGAGTGGTGAGGCCCTGGAATGGGTTATCCAGGGGGGTGGTTGAGGCCCCGTCCCTGGAGGTGTTTAAGCCCAGGCTGGATGAGGCTCTGGCCAGCCTGCTCTAGTGTGGGGTGTCCCTGCCCATGGCAGGGGGGTTGGAACTAGCTGATCCTTGTGGTCCCTTCCAACCCTGACTGATACTATGACACTATGAAAAAGCTCATTAATTATTTGTCAGTGGGACAGAGTGCATGTTGGAGCAGTTACTTTGGTTGCTGTGGGCCAAGAATGTGGCAGTGCTGTGGTGAACAGCGAAGTATGGCAAAGGAAAGACCAATTTCAACTTTGTGTTCCAGGGCCCCTTCCCCCTGTGTCAAACCACTGGAAGGCACAGCACCCTTTCCATGGAAGGCTGACCAGCAACATGGTTTGCAAGCACTGTGAGCACCAGGTACAAGAACCTCTCTCTGGTCCTTACCATATTTATACATAGAGATAATTAAATGTGTTCTAGCTTGTGGGGATAGTTGCTGTATTTGAGACAGAGCAACAGCAGTCCTAGCATGGTTTGTACTCAGAACCACAGACTGAAAATCCACTCACATGGTGGTGGTTTAGGATGAGCTACTGAGGACTCTTCATACCCTTCACTCAGAGTGGGATAGTGAGGTGCTGGGGTGTGTCCAGAGAAGGGTCTGGAGAACAGGGCTGGTGAGGAGCAGCTAAGGGAACTGAGGTTGTTTAGCCTGGAGAAAAGGAGGCTGAGGGGACAACTCATTGCTCTACAACTCTCTGAAACCAGGTTGGAGCCAGGTGGATGCTGCTCTGTTCTCTTAAGGACCAAGCAGCAGGACAAGAGGGAACAGCCTCAGGTTGTCCCAGGAGAGGTTTTGGGTTGCCCATGAGGAACAATTTCTTCCCCTTGAGGGTTGTCAAGGCCTGGCCCAGGCTGCCCACGTAGTGCTGGAGTCCCCATCCCTGAAGGGACTGAAAAGCTGTGCTGACCTTTATAAGGAATAGTGTGGCCAGCAGGAGCAGGGAAGTCATTCTGCCCTGTGCTCAGCACTGCTGAGGCCACACCTTGAGTCCTGTGTCCAGTTCTGGGCCCCTCAGTTTAGGAAAGATGTTGAGTTGCTGGAAGGTGTCCAGAGAAGGGCAATGAGGCTGGGGAGGGGTCTGGAGCACAGCCCTGTGAGGAGAAGCTGAGGGAGCTGGGGTTGCTTAGCCTGGAGAAGAGGAGGCTCAGGGGAGACCTTCTTGCTCTCTCCAACTCCCTGAAGGGAGGTTGTAGCCAGGTGGGGGTTGGTCTCTTCTCCTAGGCAGCCAGCACCAGAACAAGAGGACACAGTCTCAAGCTGTGCCAGGGGAGGTTTAGGCTGGATGTTAGGAAGAAGTTCTTCCCAGAAAGAGAGATTGGCAGTTGGAATGTGCTGCCCAGGGAGGTGGTGGAGTCACCATGCCTGGAGGTGTTTAGGAGGAGACTTGATAGGGTGCTTGGTGCCATGGTTTAGTTGATTAGGTGGTGCTAGGTGATAGGTTGGACTCGATGATCTGAAAGGTCTTTTCCAACCTGGTTAATTCTATTCCCATTCCTATTCCCATTCCTATTCCCATTCTATTCCCATTCCTATTCCCATTCCTATTCCCATTCCTATTCCCATTCCATTCTATTCCATTCTATTCCCATTCCTATTCCCATTCCTATTCTATTCTATTCTATTCTATTCTATTCTATTCCTATTCTGTCCTGTCCTGTTCCTCTATATTTCACCAGATCCCTGTGGACAGCAGAGGGCACACACTCACCTCACGTGAGGTTGGGTTGGGTTTGTGTTTTTTTTCGGACTCATGTGGGGTTGGGTTGGTTGAGTTGTTTGGGTTTTGGGGTCTTTTTCTGTGGCCTGTTCCCCATTCCAGCTCACTGGAGCTGTGCAATGCTTTCTTGCAGAGCCCTGTGAGGTACGACACCTTCGACAGCCTCTCGCTGAGCATCCCTGCAGCCGTGTGGGTAGGTTGCCCTCTCCCTGCTCCTCTCTGCCTGGGGGGCCTTGTGCCATGGCTCTGCCTTCACCAGTGCCTTCTGGAGGTGCTGCTGCCCAAGTGTAACTGAGCAGCTGCAGTTTGTTTTCTGTGCCTTTTTACAGTGACCCTGTTTGTGTAACCCCATACCTTATCACTATTGTGTTGCTGCAAACGGCCAATTAGCCCAACAAGCAGCACTTTGCTGACACCAGCAGAGGTTTCTCTTTCTCCCCAGGGGGCATTTGGTCCTTTCTGTGTAATCTGAACAGCTCAGATCATATCCCAAGGGCTGTCACTTGAAAATAAAGTGACCTTGGGGTGCTCTGTCCCCGTGCTGATAGGCCACATGTTACCCAGTACAGGCTTGGGGATCAAGTCATCCCAACTGGAAGTGGTTTTGGTTTCATTTTGGCCCTCTGGAAATCCCTGAAGGACAAACCACTAGGGTTTGGGGGTGGGGGGTGAGGGGGTGCAAAATGTGCAGGGTATTTTTGAACTACAGCTTTGTTACTCAATGTCTGCTAGAAAACATAGAATGGAATGGGTTGGGTTGGAAGGGATCTTAAAGACCATCTGGTTTCACCCTCCCTGCCATGGGCAGGGACACCTTTCACCAGCCCAGGTTGCTCAAGGCCTCATCCAACCTGGCCTTGAACACCTCCAGGGAGGGGGCATCCACAGCCTCCCTGGGCAGCCTGTTCCAGCATCTCACCACCCTCACTGGAAAGAATTTCTTCCTTACCTCCAGTCTAAATCTCCTCTCTCCCAGCTCAAAGCCATTGCCCCTCATCCTGTCACTACAATCCCTTGTCAGAAGTCCCTCCCCAGCTCTCCTGCAGCCCCTTCAGGTACTGGAAGGCTGCTCTAAGGTCTCCCCAGAGCCTTCTCTTCTCCAGATAAGTAGCAACCACTTTGATTTCTACCTATAAAATTACACCTCTGGCCAGGTAGGAGTGGAATTTGGACACAGCTTCTGCTCTTTGTGATTTGTTTTCTACCATATTCTCTACCAGGGGGCCCACAGGAAAGCTGGGAAGGGACTTTTTTAAAGGGCTTGTAGTGACAGGATGAGGGGCAAGGGCTTTGAGCTGGAAGAGGGGAGATTGAGACTGGAGATTAGGAAGAAATTCTTTCCAGTGAGGGTGGTGAGACACTGGAACAGGTAGCCCAGGAAGGCTGTGGATGCCCCCTCCTTGAAGGTTGAATGAGACCTTGAGCAACCTGGGCTAGTGGAAGGTGTCCCTGCCCATGGCAGGGGGTTGGAACTAGATGATCTTGAAGGTCCCTTCCAACCCAAACCATTCTATGAATCTATGACTCATTGAGGGTTCTGCCCTTCATACCTGGCAGTGGGTAGTGCAGGCTACAAGGAAGGAGTGCCTGAATTCACTTAATTTTACTGTTTCTCCTGTCAGAGAGGGTCAGAGGGCAGAAAGTGACCCATAATGTGTTGGAACTTCAGGGACAAATGGTAACAGGGCCAGGAATTTGTAGTTTCAATCTTCTGAAGGAGTCACAGAGGGAGTCACAGCTAGAGAGGTCTTTCCCAGCCTTAATGGTGTTGGGTGATGGGTTGGTCTTGATTGTCTCAAAGGTCTTTTCCAACCTGGTTAGTCCTCTCCCTCTCCCTCCCCCTCTCCCTCTCCCTCCCCCTCTCCTCTCCATTTCCTCTCCTCTCCATTCTCTCCCTCTCTATTTTCCTCTCCCTCTCCATTTTCCTCTCCCTCTCCCTCTCCTCTCCTCCTCTTTATGATTCAATTGCTCTTTATGTGCAAGCTCCAATGTTTCAATTTGCCACAGCTCCACCATCAGTGGTGTGGACTCAAAGCCATTTGGTGCTTTCTCAGTAATAAACCTGAAATTCTCTGATTTCTCTGGGAGAAATCAAGGGAAAAAAATATCCTTTTCCCAACCTGAGGTGGTTTGCCCCCTAAAATTACTGCAAATAATGTTGCTTTTTTTTCCCCATACTCAGGGTCGTCCTCTAACACTGGACCACTGCCTCCATCACTTCATCTCCTCTGAATCTGTGAAGGATGTGGTGTGTGACAACTGCACTAAAGTAAGTCATTTGGATTTATACTCTGGCTGAGTCTCAACACATCTAAGTGCCAGGTTCTACACACTGGCCACAGCAACCCCAGGCAGTGCTACAGGCTGGGGGCAGAGGGGCTGGAGAGCAGCCAGGCAGAAAGGGACCTGGGGGGTACTGGTTGATAGTAGGCTGAACATGAGCCTGCAGTGTGCCCAAGAAGGCCAATGGCATCCTGGCCTGGAGCAGGAAGAGTGTGGCCAGCAGGAGCAGGGAGGTCATTCTGCCCCTGTGCTCAGCACTGGTTAGGTCACACCTTGAGTCCTGTGTTCAGTTCTGGGCCCCTCAGTTTAGGAAAGATGTTGAGGTGCTGGAAGGTGTCCAGAGAAGGGCAACAAAGCTGGGGAGGGGTTTGGAGCACAGCCCTGGGAGGAGAGGCTGAGGGAGCTGGGGTTGCTTAGCCTGGAGAAGAGGAGGCTCAGCTTATTGCTGTCTCCAACTCCCTGGAGGGAGGTTGTAGCCAGGTGGGGGTTGGTCTCTTCTCCCAGGCACCCAGCACCAGAACAAGAGGACACAGTCTCAAGCTGTGCCAGGGGAGGTTTAGGCTGGATGCTAGGATTCTCTCTCTCTGTGGCCAAATCTTCCCTTGCTGTGGACAGGTCTGCCCCTCACCATGACCAAATCCTCCCACACTGTGGCCAAATACTCCCTCACCTCACCAGTCCTTGGAGGACTTGACTTTGGCCATGGTTAGAGAGAGTTTGGTGATGGTAATGGAAAATTTGGACACAGTGAGGAAGAATTTGGACATGGTGAGGGATGAGACCATAACAAGGGAGGATTTGACCATGGCAAGAGAGAATTTGGCTATGGTGAGGGAGGATTTGGTCATGGTGAGGAGGGAGGATCTGGCCAAGACAAAGATGATTTTGGTCATAGTAGGGGAGGATTAGATATGGTGAACCTAAGTGGCCTGTTTGAGAACCACCTGAAATGGCTATACCTAAACCTGGAGCCTGGGCTTGTTCTGGTTTCTGCATCATTTTGGTTGAGAATTCTGATCCATTAGGATCAAAACTTCTTCAGGAAGTTCCTGGGAAGCTGTTGATGTAATTAAAGCACTGAGAGTAATTCTGTCTAGACAATTGCTTTGCCTGCACTGTGCAGACCTGCACTGTTCTGTGTAATCAAATGCCTTCATTTCCACCACCCTCCCCCCCCCCATTCTGATTTCAGATTCAGGCAGAAGGAACCCTGAATGGCCAAAACATAGAAAACCAGAGAACAACATTTGTGAAGCAATTAAAGTTAGGAAAGGTGAGGCCAGCTAACCCTCTAAATCTTGTTTTTCAGTCACTTCTTTCTTTGTTCTCTAATATCAGACTATTTTCATGGTTTACTGCAAAAAATAAGCTCATTTGTCACATACTGGTAAGCATTGAGGCCTCAATTCAGCAAAACAGCAAACTCTGTGGCTTAAAGGATGTGAGCATTTTACTGTTGCTCAGTAAAACACTTAACATGTGAGTTTGGCTCCAAGGCAGCTCATGTGGTGGTGAGACCCTGGCACAGGTTGCCCAGAGAGGTGGTAGATGCCCCACCCCTGGAACCATTCCAGCTCAGGTTGTTTGGGGCTCTGAGCAACCTGCTCTAGTTGCAGGTTGCTGGCTGCATGGGGGGGGGGATTAGGTGGCATTTAAAGATCCCTTCCCACCCAAATCAGTCTGGGATTCAGTGTGTTGCATGAATTCTTGACTTCCTTGCTAAGTGAAGTGATTCACCTCCACAGTGTGTGCAGCATCTTTAGCAGCTGCAATGAAATGGAGATGTTCTAAGCACCTCTGGTTCAGAGAAGTGGATATGGTGCTAAACATCAGGTGTGGTTTATATGAGTAGCTCTTACCAGTTTTGCTCTGTAACTAAGAGCCTCACATGCCAATAATAGCAATAACAACAACTGACAGAGGTTAACCCTTGCAGGACTTGAAATGTCAGGTATTTAGCACCACCACAGCTTTTTCCCCTGGTCCCCTCACTGTGCAAAGCCATGACCAACTGAGCATTAGCAAGCAAATGCCTTGCAACAACTCACTCTTAACAACCCCCAACCCTTGTTTCTACCTCACAGATCCAGCAAGATGAGATTGACAGGTGAGTTTTTGAGGAGGATGCATCTATTTTGATGGGGTTTTCTCCCATTTGGAGCAAATGATTAACATTTTCTGCCCTGCAGCCCAGAGAGTAGTGGCATGGTCAGAAACCTCAAGAGAGATGTGAGTTTGAGCCATATCCTAGGGATACTGGGTTAGGAAGTGGCTGGAGGGCCGAGCCCAGAGAGTGGTGGTGAATGGTGCCACCTCCAGCTGGTGGCCAGGCACCAGTGGTGTCCCCCAGGGATCAGTGCTGGGCCCCATCCTCTTCAATATCTTCATTGATGATCTGGATGAGGACATTGAGACAGTCATCAGCAAATGTGCAGATGACACCAAGGTGGGAGCAGTGTTGGTCAGTTAGAGGGCAGAAGGGCTCTGCAGAGGGACCTCAACAGGCTGGACAGATGGGCAGAGTCCAACAGGATGGCATTCAACAAGTTCAAGTGCCAGGGGCTGCACTTTGGCCACAGCAACCCCATGCAGTGCTACAGGCTGGGGGCAGAGTGGCTGGAGAGCAGCCAGGCAGAAAGGGACCTGGGGGTGCTGGTTGACAGCTGCCTAAACATGAGCCTGCAGTGTGCCCAGGTGGCCAAGAAGGCCAATGGCATCCTGGCCTGCATCAGGAACAGTGTGGCCAGCAGGAGCAGGGAAGTCATTGTGCCCTGTGCTCAGCACTGGTTAGGCCACACCTTGAGTCCTGTGTCCAGTTCTGGGCCCCTCAGTTTAGGAAGGACATTGAGACACTTGAAGGTGTCCAGAGAAAGGCAACAAGGCTGGGGAGAGGCCTTGAGCACAGCCCTGTGAGGGAGGCTGAGGGAGATGGGGTTGTTCAGCCTGGAGAAGAGGAGGCTCAGGGGTGACCTCATTGCTCTCTACAACTCCCTGAAAGGTGGTTGTAGCCAGGAGGGGGTTGGCCTCTTCTCTCTAGCAGCCAGCACCAGAACAAGAGGACACAGTCTTAAGCTGCACCAGGGGAAGTTTAGGCTCAAGGTGAGAAGCAAGTTCTTTGCTGAGAGAGTCATTCATCATTGGAATGTGCTGTCCAGGGAGGTGGTGGAGTCACTGTCCCTGTTCAAGAGGGGATTGGATGTGGCACTTGGTGCCATGGTTTAGTCATGAGGTCTGTGGTGACAGGTTGGACTTGATGATCTTTGAGGTCTCTTCCAACCTTGGTGATACTGTGTGATACTGTGATACTACTGTCAGTAAGCTTACACACAGATAGTAGCACATAAAGTACAGTTCAGTGATGCATTTCCTTACTCACCAGGCTTGGCAGGTCCATTTGTAGGCTTTTCACTTGGAAGAGCTCTTCTTTTCATTCAAAATGTCTTTCCCTCTCCTTGTCCATGGAATATTGCTGAAGCTGCCTCAGTGTTTGTGCATCCACCTGCAAAGGCTGAGCTGGTCAAACCAAGGCACCCCTCTGAAACGCCACGAGCACGTGCAGTTCAATGAGTTCCTCATCATGGACATCTACAAATACCACATTCCTGTTCACAAAGCAAGCCAGAACGAGCTGAGCCAGAAAAAAACCGAGGAGACAATGCCTGGGACAAAAGATGGCATAGCAGGAAAACCTTCAGGTACTTGAGCTACTTGGTTTAGTAGGAGGTGGCCCTTCCCGGGGCAGCGGGTTTGCAAAGAGATGTTCTCCAAGGTCCCCTCCAGCGCAAACCATGCCAGGATTCTGTGATACTTACAGGAACAAGCTCTTTACCAGGAGGGTGGGGAACACTGGAACAGGTTGCCCAGGGTGGTAGTTGGGGCCCCATCCCTGGAGAGGCTGGGGTCAGAGTGGCTGGAGAGCAGCCAGGCAGGAAGGGACCTAGGGGTACGGATTGACAGCCGGCTGAACACGAGGCAGCAGCGTGCCCAGGGGGCGAAGAGGGCCCAGGGCATCCTGGCCTGCAGCAGGAATAGTGTGGCCAGCAGGAGCAGGGAAGTCATTGTGCCCCTGTACTCAGCACTGGTTAGGCCACACCTTGAGTCCTGTGTCCAGTTCTGGGCTCCTCAGCTTAGGAAAGATGTTGAGTTGCTGGAAGGTGTCCAGAGAAGGGCAACAAAGCTGGGGAGGGGTCTGGAGCACAGCCCTGTGAGGAGAGGCTGAGGGAGCTGGGGTTGCTTAGCCTGGAGAAGAGGCTCAGGGGAGACCTTCTTGCTGTCTCCAACTCGCTGAAGGGAGGTTGTAGCCATGTGGGGGTTGGTCTCCCAGGCAATCAGCACCAGAACAAGAGGCCACAGTCTCAAGCTGTGCCAGGGGAAGTTTAGGCTGGAGGTGAGGAGAAAGTTCTTCCCAGAGAGAGTTGGTAGCCACTGGAATGTGTTGCCCAGGTGGAGTCCCCATCCTTGGAGGTGTTCAGGAGGGGATTGGATGTGGCACTTGGTGCCATGGTTTAGTAGTCATGAGGTGTAGGGTGCCAGGTTGGACTGGATGATCTCTGAGGTCTTTTCCAACCTTCCTGATTCTATGATTCTATTCTATGATATTCAAGGTGAGGCTCAACAGGGCTGTGGGCAACCTGATCTAGTTGAGGATATCCCTGCTGACCACAGAGGGGATTGGACTGGATGACCTTTGGAGGTGCCTTCCAACCCAGACTCTGAAGATAAAATATCTTGGGTGTTTTTATGTTTCTGTGATAAACCATTTTAATCCACAGAATGAACATGGGAGCAGTGGATCTGTGCACACAGGAGAGGTGGGTTGGACAGGATGACCTCTAGAGGTCCCTTCCAACCCGATGCATTCTGTGGTTAACTGTGGAAATCCCTTGGGCAAGCATTAGGATCCCCTGTCCCAAGCTTAGACTTCAGTTTGGATCAGTTCATGTGAGACTCTTATTAATAATTAAACTGATACTTCAATTAATCTAATTTTGATCATTTGATCCTATTAAATACTAACATATATAGAGAGATAAACAAAAATATCCCAGGTAACATAAAACTTGCATGATTTATGGCTAGAGGATGAAGGGATGTTGAAGTCTGGAAGTCCTCAATGTTGTCTTGTTAGTGATGTCTTGTAAAGCTTCAGGAGAGGCACAAAAAACACTGCTGGGAGTGGTCACTTAATGATTCTAACATCCAGCAGCAGTAGGTCTGTCCTTTAGGCAGCTCAGTGTTGTGTTAACTGGGTTACTGTCACCTTTGTGCCATGCAAAACAGTTAACCACTGTTGAGCATCCCACTGTGGGATGTTCTGCTCCTTTACACCTCTTAAAAGTACAGTGATAAGTAATGAAAAGGAGGGGAGACCTTCTGGTTCTCCACAACTCCCTGGAAGGAGGTTGGAGCCAGGTGGGGTTGGTCTCTTCTAAGGGACAAGTAATAGGACAAGGGGAAATGGCCTTTACATTGCACCAGGAGACATTTAGGTTGGACATTGGAATAAACTTCCTCACTGAAAGGGTTCTCAAACACTGGACCAGGCTGCCCAGGGAGGTGGTTGAATCCCTATCCCTGGAGGTGTTTCAAAGAGGCAGAGGTGTGGTGCTGTGGGACATGGTTTGGCAGCAGCCTTGGTAGAGTTAGAGAATGGTTGGGCTTGGTGATCTTAAAGGTCTCTTCCAACCCAAACAATTCTATGACTGGATCAATGCAGATCAGTAAAATACCTGTTGTGTGGTGAAGAGTGCTGCAGGAACAGGAGCACAGCTTCTGGCAGTACTGATTGCAGGGTTTATGTACTGTCTTCCCTTCTCTGACAGATGCAGAACAGCCACCTGGAACTAAACCACTCTTCATGAATGGTGCCTGCTCCTCTTCCTTTTTAATGTCCTCTGGAACCTTTCCACTTGCTGCATTCCCTGAGTGCAGGTGAGTTAGAGATTTGTACCCTAGCTTGGCATTTCAGTCACTTCAGATCATCTTTTGTTTTTCTCTTGGCTGATTTTGAGTCTCTGGCTCCATTTCTCTCTCTAGAAAAGGGAATAAAACATATCACAGGCAAATCTTTAAACCTCCTTTCTCTGGTTCATGGTGCAGGAAATCATCCTGAACAGCCATCATCTTGTTCTTGCTGTTTTCCTCTCCCCTCCCTCCTTTCATTTTTTCCCCTCCTACTCTGATTTAAAACCTATTACAAGAAATCCATAGTTCTCTTACAGGCTTTTGTCCCCCAACATTGTGTTTAACAAGCTTGATTTGTTAAACAGTAACCTGGGTTGCATGAAGAAGAGAGTGGCCAGCAGGTTGAGAGAGGTTCTCCTCCCACTGTGTTCTGCCCTACTGAGGTACTGGGTCCAGTTCTGGGGTTCCCAAATCAAGAGAGACAGGGAATTACTGGAGAGAGTCCAATGGAGGCTCCAAAGATGCTGAGGGGCCTGGAGCATCTCTGTGAGGAGGAAAGGTTGAGAGCCCTGGGGCTGTTGAGCCTGGAGCAGCCTGAGAGGGGATCTGCTCTAAGGACCTATGGGAGGCAAGAGGAAGGGGCCAGACTCTTCTTAGTGGTGCCCAGTGACAGCAGAAGGGGCAGTGGGCACAAACTGGAACCCAGGAGGTTCCATCTGAACAGGAGAAACTTCTTGGTGTGAGGGTACTGGAGCCCTGGAGCAGGCTGCCCAGAGAGATGGTGGAGTCTCCTTCTCTGGAGAGCTTCCAAACCCCCCTGGCCATTGTAACCCTGGGCAAGCTGCTGTGGGTGCCTCTGCTAGAGCAGGGTGTGGCTGGACTGGATGATCTCCAGAGGACCCTTTCAATCCTCACCATGCTGGGAGTCAGTGATAATAGGACAAGTCAGCCCTGCAGTCAAGACTTGCTACCTAAAATAGCAGTTGCCAGGCAGTGTCTCTCTTCCAGAACCACCTCTGGTCTAGTGGAAGGTGTCCCTGCCAATGCCAGTGGGGTTGGAACTAGATGATAACTTTAAGGTCCTTTACCCAACCCATTCTATGAATCTATCAAGCTATGAATCTTTTCACTATGGAATGGAATGGAATGGAATGGAATGGAATGGAATGGAATGGAATGGAATGGAATGGAATGGAATGGAATGGAATGAACCAGGTTGGAAGAGACCTTTGAGATCATCCAGTCCAACCTCTCACCCAACACCATCTAATCAACTAAACCATGGCACCAAGTGCCTCATCCAGGCTCTTCTTAAACACCTCCAGTGATGGTGACTCTACCACCACCCTGGGCAGCACATTCCAATGGCCAATCTCTCTCTCTATGAAGAACTTCTTCCTAACATTCAGCCTAAACCTCCCTGACACAGCTTGAGACTGTGCCCTCTTGTTCTGGTGCTGCTTGCCTGGGAGAAGAGACCAACCCCCTCCTGGCTACAACCTCCCCTTCAGGTAGTTGTAGACAGCAGTAAGGTCTCCCCTGAGCTTCCTCTTCTCCAGGCTGAACAACCCCAGCTGCCTCAGCCTCTCCTCACAGGGCTGTGCTCCAGACCCCTCCCCAGCTTTGTTGCCCTTCTCTGGACATCTTCCAGCACCTCAACATCTTTCCTAAACTGAGGGGCCCAGAACTGGACACAGGACTCAAGGTGTGGCCTAACCAGTGCTGAGTACAGGGGGAGAATGGCCTCCCTGCTCTTGCTGGCCACACTGTTCCTGATACAGGCCAGGAAAAGGCAACTAAAAGGCAGCTCAAGTGGAGCTGCTCCTTGGACCGCCTGTGACCCACAGGGCTGCTGACCTCTCCTTTCTCCTGTGCCCTTCAGCTCCCCTGCCTATCTGTACCGCCTGATGGCCGTGGTGGTGCACCACGGGGACATGCACTCGGGACACTTTGTGACTTACCGCCGCTCGCCGCCGCCCGCCAGGAGCCCCCTGCCGGTCAGCAGCCAGTGGCTGTGGGTTTCTGACGACACCGTCCGCAGAGCCAGCCTGCAGGAAGTCCTCTCCTCCAGCGCTTACTTGCTGTTCTACGAGCGTGTTCACTCCAGGCTACAGCACCAGAGGGCTGAAGAGTGACTGAAGAGAGCAGAAGGACACAAAGTGAGAGGATTCCTCTGACCAGATCTTCGTTGCACCTCCCGTTATGCAAATAACCCACCACAGGCCCTTTAAATTTCCCCCTCCCTCTCTGGCTGGGAGTTGTGTTTGGTACCAAAACGCTGCTGCCCAAAGAGGTGCAGCCCAAAGCATCAGAGAAGCATTTCTTGTGTTCCAAAGGGGTTTTGTCAACATCTCAGCTCTTGAAGCAGCCCTTTCAAGCAGGCTCTGCCAGGCCCTGCAGGCTCCACGTTCTGACACCTTTCCAGAGGGAGCTGCTTCCATCTCCTCCATCTCGCTGCAGGCGTTTTGGAAGCTGCTGTCAGCAAAGGCAACGACTTAAGAAACAAAAGTGCCTTGAGCTTATTTGAGCAGCTCCCCCCTTACCATCATGTGAGCCCCACTGCTGTGTTCTGAGCAACCTCTCAAGATGCTGGGATGAACTCCTAGTGGAATCAGACCCCTCTTGGTGTCCCAGCTGATGATCTCTACAGAACACCCATGATGCAAAAAACCCTTCCCCTCCTCATGCCATTTGCCTCACATTTCTCCATCACAGAAGGACTTCTCCTGATTCGAGGCTTCAAGATTGATTCAAGCTTCTTCTTCTGCCAGGAGACAGTTTTTGATCTGTGAAGAGCCAAGCCCCTGATTTACTGCTCTGTGTCTGTGGAGTACAGCTGAAATGAAGAGGCAGAGGTGTTGGCATCCTCATTTCCTCCAGCACTACACAACTGCTGCCTACAAATGGCTTGTAGCACTGACTACAACTCTCAATGCTGTGATTTCAAGGCTATTCTAATTGCTGACCTAGACTTGCCCTTCCTGCTGGAATGCTGAAAACTGCCATTTCTCATCAGCCAGCCAGCCAGATGGGTGCCGTCTGCCTTGCAGCTGAGCTTCAGAGCTTGGACCACTTGTGACTGTGAGCTGAGCTGTGTGAGCAACCCAAGCATCCTTGGTAGGTTCAAATGCACACAAAGGAATCAGGACTGGAGGGCACTTAGTTGTCTTGTGAAGTTGTAGAGCAGCCCAGAAGGGTTGGTGTCCCTGCATTAGGCACACAGACTGCCATGTAAATAAAAGCAAGGTGTACATTTTGCTGCTCTGGATTGGTTGATGTGTCAAAACAAACCCAACCCAAACAATGCACAGAGAGGAAAAAAAGCAGCAAAACTTCCCCTCCTGACTGCTTTAAGTTACCAAGAGTCAAGTCTGTAGGCTATTTTTAACCTCTTTTCTGTCCTTGCGAGCTTGGAGGAGAAGAAGATTCATTCCTCAGACAAGCTTTTAGTCAGTGCAAGACTAAAGTTTCCAAACTTTCAAGTTTCCAAACCTCTTCAGGGCAGGTTTTGTACCTCATGAATCCATGACTCTTGCTGCCCTGAGCTCCTAGGCATTGGGAAATCCTTAATGGGAGGGCTCCAAACCAGCCAGAATTAGAGTGGTAATGGATGTGTATGCAAAACCTTTTAGACAGCTTATCATTGCAGAGCATGGATCACAGTTCCTGCTCCAAGTAATGCTCACAGGACATAAAAGTATGAAGCCACTGGTGTGCATGTTCCTGAGAAGCCTCCCTGTCTGTGCCAGGCTTGGTTTAAACCTTTTAATTTGAACCCACTGGAGAAAAAAAAAACAAGAAAAATACAGCCTAGAAGGATGTAAAATGCCAAAGCTGCCCTGGCCACTGAACTAAGACTTAACTGACTGGCAGAAAGGCAGCAGGGGTGTGCAGGAACTCAGTGAGGCAATGCTGGGTGCCACTGAAGAAAAAAAGCATCATGCAAAGCATCTATTTCCAGCAGGTCTAGCTCAGAGGTTCCAAGCATTTCCACTGCCAGCAGTGTGTATTCTTCATTACCTGTTCTCAGCAGGGCCTCTTTAGAGTTTTTAACTGATTTTTGGGGGGGGGAAGTTCAACTGAAAGGTCACTTTAGGAAGCAGTCCTGCTGGAGGTGGGGCTCAGAACATGCACACAACAAGGGTCTAAGTCTGAAATTTATCAGCTTGTGACAGGGTCACAAAGCCACATTGTACTGCAAGCTTCTGTGTTCAATGTTTTCCTTCTGCATACAGCTGCTTTCCAACAGAGCCAGTTTGAGGAGGACAACACTGACAAACTGCTCAGTTTCACTCAGCTGCAGGTTTGCTCTGAAAGCTTCCTCAAGGGCTAGAAGGATGAGGGTTGAGTAGTCAGCACTTGTTCTAGCTTTCCCTGCCAGGAAGGAGATGGTCTTGGCTTAGCCCTCAGTGTGAGGAAGAGAACAAGCAGCAGTACCTTGATCCAGCTCCTGAACTGTGCTAGATCCTCCCAGCTCGTGTGAGCATCAAGCTCTGCAGATGTTTGCCACCCATCCTGCACCTTCTGAAGTCACTGGGCTCTGTGCAGGCATCTGAGGCTTATCAAACACTGGTACTTGTGCCTCACAAGCTTCCAGGGTGGAGAAGGTATTAATAAAAAGCTAAAACCCCCGAGACTTGACCTCCAAGATGACATCTTTGTGTTTAATTCTTGTCTTCTGTTGTGCTTTATTTAAACAACGTATGATGCTCTAGTCAAAGCACTGCACTGCTGTTTGAGGTTGTGTTTTCACTTCAGGGTATTTTTGTAACTGTACAGTAGCAATAAAAACAAAACAAAACAAAACTTGTCAGAAAAGGCAGCTGTTGATGTGTGGTAATGGCCTGAAACAAAGACCAAGCACTTTGGTACATGTGCTAGGAACAGCACTTCACAAGCTCTGCATAAGAAGCATTCATGCAGGAGCTCTTCACTCATACAGCATTTCTGGGCAGGGGCAGAGGGTTTGAAGCAGCAACTCCCAATTGTCTACCCATGGAGAACAAAGTATGCTTGGCACTGCAGGTCAGAAGCCACAGCCTCTCTTAGCATGTCACCAAGCATCTCCACTCCTGGCTTAAATTGTTCATCCAGTACCTTAGATCGTCAAAGAGAGTGTTTGAACCATACACTGACAGTTGCCAGGGAAGAAAGTTTCTGTCTTCAATCAGAAAACCCCTGGTGGCTGACTGGGGAATGTTTCACTTCTTGGCCAGAGCCCTCATGTTCCGGAAGGTGAGGTTGATCCTGGGGGCGAGCACTCCCTTCCGGGTGGGCAGGCTGTGGTACCAGTACACGTTGGTGGGGTACTTCATCAGCAGCAGGCTGCCGTGGGCTAGCTGCAGCTTGATGGGTTGGATGTGGCGTGTTGCTTTCTTCCCTCTGGAATCACAGTGCCTGAAAACAAAGTCCCTGCAGGCTCCAAAGGTGACAGAGGCAATAGGGCTGCGGGGAACCAGTTCTCTCTCGTCGTCGCGATGTTCGCCTATGTGGTCCCCACCATCTTTGTACCTGCACAGAGCACAGATGAAATCCATGCAGTCACAGAATGCTTTGGATTGCAAGGGAGCTCCAAGTTTACCAGCTAGTTCCAAACCCCCTCCCATAGGCAGGGACACCTCCTGCTAGAGCAGGTTGTTCAAGGGCCTGTCCAACCTGGATTTGAACGCCTCCAGAGCTTCTCTAGGCAACCTGTTCAAGTGCCTTGCCATAGAAGCATAAATTGGCTTGAGTTGGAAGGGACCTTAAAGATCATCTAGTTCAAATCCCCTGCCATGGGGAAAGAATTTCTTCCTAATGTCTCATCTAAACCCAGCATCTCCCAGTTTGAAGCCACTACCCTTGTCCTGTCACTCCATGCCTTTGGACAAAGCCCTTCTCCGCCTCTAATGTCTCATCTAAACCCAGCATCTCCCAGTTTGAAGCCACTACCCTTGTCCTGTCACTCCATGCCTTTGGACAAAGCCCTTCTCCGCCTCTCCCGTAGCCCTTTTAAAACACTGGAAGGCTGCTGCAAGGTCTCCCCAGAGCCTTCTCTTCTCTAAACTCAACAACCCCAACTCTCCCGGCTTGTCCTCACAGCAGAGGTGCTCCAGCCCCCCGATCATCTTTGTGGTCCTCCTCTAGACCAGCACTACCAGCTCCATGTCCTACCCATTGAGACTCTTGAACGTGTCCAGAGAAGGGCAATGAGGCTGGTGAGAGGCCTCGAGCTAAACCCTACGAGGAGAGGCTGAGGGAGCTGGGGTTGCTTAGCCTGGAGAAGAGGAGGCTCAAGGGAGACCTTATTGCTGTCTCCAACTCCCTGAAGGGAGGTTGTAGCCAGGTGGGGCTTGGTCTCTTCTCATGGGCAAGCAGCACCAGAACACGAGGACACAGTCTCAAGCTGTGCCAGGGGAAGTTTAGGCTGGAGGTGAGAAGAAAGTTCTTCCCAGAGAGAGTTGTTGGCCATTGGAATGTGCTGCTCAGGGAGGTGGTGGAGTCCCCATCCCTGGAGGTGTTCAAGAGGGGATTTGATGTGGCACTTGGTGCCATGGTTTAGTCAGGAGGTGTTGGGTGCCAGGTTGGACTCGGTGATCTCCGAGGTCTCTTCCAACCTTATCAATTCTATGATTCCGCAATCCATGGAAAACAACCTCTCAAGGACCTGTCAATAGTTTCCCCACAAGCAATCTGTCACTTGGCCAAGTTGCTTGGTGCAGCTGGGAAGCAGACACACCTGTTAATCAGCACAAAGTTAAAAGTATGTCCTGTGTCCAGAGCGACGCGGTCTCGGATGCGCTTGAGAACTGGGATCCATGGCTTAGGAGAGAAGGTAACACCTGAGTATGTGTAGGTTAACTCAGGGTCTCCATAAGTGACCTGCTTCCTTGGAATGTTGTGCCATTTGCCAAAGACATGCAGTTTTGTCATTTCACCTGTTTAAGGAAGAAATGAGAAGGCTCAGCACCACCTCACGACGACCTCTCAACTTTAGTTTCAACCACCTCCTCGATTTGGAGCTTCTGGGAAGCTGCAGTGGGAAATGAGGATGATGACAACCCAAAAGAATGGAATGGAATGAGAATGGAATGAGAATGGAATGAGAATGGAATGAGAATGGAATGAGAATAGAATAGCCTGTTCCAATGCCTGACCACTCCTGCAGCAAAGAAATCCTTCTTTGTGTCCAACCTAACCCTCCCCTGGTGCAACCTGAGCCCATTTCCTCTTGTCCTATCCCTCAGTACTAGAAGAGACCAACCCCTGCCTCATTCCAACCTCCTTTCAGAGAGTTGTAGAGAGCCAGGAGGTCCTAGGAGGTCCTACATCATCCTCAGTGAGAATAGAATGGGATAGGATAGGATAGGGTAGGATAGGGTAGGATAGGATAGGATAGGATAGGATGGAAAAGACCTCAGAGATCATCAAGTCCAACCTATCATCCAACACCATCTAATCAACTAAACCATGGCTCTTCCTAAACACCTCCAGTGATGGTGACTCCACCACCTCCCTGGCAGCACATTGGCCAAGGCAAATAACTCTTTCTATGAACAACTTCTTCCTAACATCCAGCCTAAACCTCCCCTGGCACTGCTTGAGACTGTGTCCTCTTGTTCTGGTGCTGGTTGCCTGGGAGAATAGACTAACCTCCACCTGGCTACAACCTCCCTTCAGGGAGTTGGAGACAGCAATAAGGTCTCCCCCAAGCCTCCCCTTCTCCATCTCCCTCATCATCTCAAGTGTTGCTGTTCCAACAAAGCACTTAACTCTCAAGCTTGATACTGCTTTACTGTTGCCCTTGAATATGAGCACCCCCAGCATACTGTTGGTGAATTATGTGACTGGGCATATCTCATACCCTCCATGAGCCAGCAATGTGCTCTTATGGCCAAGGCTCTTCTGGGGTGTGTATGGAGATAAGCATGGCCAGCAGGTTGACAGAGTTTCTCCTTCCCTTCTACTCTGCCCCAGTGAGACTACAGCTGGAGAACCGGGTCCAGTTCTGAGCTCCCCAGCTCAAAAGAGACAGAGAACTACTGGAGTGAGTCCAAAGAAGGTTCCAAAGATGCTGAGAGGCTTGGAGCATCTCTGTGAGGAGGAAAGGCTGAGACCTGGGACTGTTTAGCCTAGAGAAGAGCAGCCTGAGAGGGGATCTGGTCAATGCCCAGTGAGAGCTAAAGGACCTGTGGGGGGCAAGAGGATGTGGACAGACTTGTCACAGGTGTGCAGTGACAGGACAAAGGGCAGTGGGCACAAACTGGAATCCAGGAGGTTCCATCTGAACAGGAGGAGAAACTTCTTTGGTGTGAAGGTACTGGAGACCTGGAGCAGGCTGCTCAAGGAGAGAGTTGTGGAATCTCCTTCTCTGGAGAACTTCCAAACCCACCTGAATGTTGTGATGCTGGAAAGCTGCTGTGTGTGGCTCTGCTTTAGCAGTGGGTTTGGACTGCATGATCTCCAGAGGTCTCTTCCAACCCCTAGCATGCTGTGATACATCCACAACAACCTTGTGCCACCCTTCCTAGAGTACCCCACTTCTCTTCAGACGGGAATGACACCACTTGATGCTCATGTCCAGCCAGTTAGAATTAACCCTGCACCAGGGAGGTGGTGGAGTCACCATCCCTGGAGGTGGCACTTGGTGCCATGGTTTAGTAGTCATGAGGTGTTGGGTGACAGGATGGACTTGATGAGGTCTCTTCCAACCTTATTGATTCTATGATTCTATGAGCCCTCTGCTTGTTCTTTACTTCTGAGGCCCAAGCTTTGGCACCACCAGCGGCCTGGAGAGACCTCTCCACCTCCCAGCAGCTCTGCCCAGGCCACGGCAGCCCAGGGCAGGGAAACCCTTCAGCAGGCCGAGCCGGGGCCTGGAAGCAGCATTGCCGAGGGCCATTACCTTCGAAGTACTCCACCTCCTCTTCTAACTGCTGGAAAATCTCGTCAGCCTCAGCCTTACCGAAGAGGAGCCGGTAATCGCAGTCCAGCCCCTCAGCGCGGATCTCCCGCCAGCGGGGCTGCGCCGAGGCGGGCCCCGGCTCCGCGGGGCGCAGCCTTTTCCCACCGCTACCGCTCCCCACCTCCTGGGGGGGACGTTTTACCACATACTTGTCCATCAACACCGGTCCAGAGACACAGACAGCGGCAGAAATAGACTGCGGGAACCAGGCGGGGCCGAGCACGACCCCCTGAGGGGAGAGCGGGGGCGGGAACGGGCGGTCGCTCGGGGATGCGGGGAAAGCCACCGCGCATGCGCGGATACAGCCCAGTGGCCTCAGACCACGCCTCTCTATCCATAAGACCCCGCCCCAGCGCACGCGCGCGGTTTTGGCGCCAAATCGCCCTCCCGCCTATCTCCCGCTAAAACGAGCCACTGTTGCTACTGCTGCCCCTCGCCCGCTCTGCCGCCGTCTCCGCTATGATCGGGCAGAAGACGCTGCACTCCTTCTTCAGCGCCGCGCCTGCCAAGAAGCGCAGCCGCTCCCCGCCGCCCGGCGGCGATGCTGAGGTAGAGAATGGGGGGCTGGTTGCACGGAGGGGCGGCTGACTGTCGAGACTGTGGGGTGGGGACAGGCTGCGGGACGTAGCTGTGAGGTGGAGCGATGTGGCGGGAGGCGGCGGAGTCGGGGGACGGCGACCGTTGGGTTTGTAGGGAGACCGAGCGGCCCCTTCCAAATTCCCGCGCTCTCTCCACGCCTGGCTGAGCTGCCAGTCGAGGCCACGCTCCTCCGCCGTTGCCCAATGGGCACTGAGAGTTTGCCTCTGCGTCAGAGGGTGCTGGGCCGAGAGGCTCTCCGCTCTCTCTGTAAGCCAATAGGGAGCAGCGACGCTTTCCCGCTGGCCAATAGAGAGAGGGCTATCCTCTGTGGGCGGGGACTAGTGCTGAGCGGCGGCCGCTGGGGCTGGGATTGTTTTGCCGCGAAATAGCCGCGTGTGTTGCGGCCGCCCCCGGAGGGTGGAGCGAGGTTAGGGTATGGCGGCCGTTGGTGTCCTGCTGCCGTTCGGCCTGCGGCCATGCCTCTTCTGCCCTCGGCTGGGCCTTGCTGCCCCCTGGTCGTTTTGCAGCCGCCTCTTCATCCGCCCTTTCCAGGTCAGCCCTGTCAAGAAGGCGAAAGTGGCGGGGGATGAGGCAGGCCCCGCCGTGCAGCTGAGCTCGGAGCAGCAGGAGCGGATCCGCAGGAACAAGGAGGCGGCGAGACAGCGTCTGGCCGAACGGAACGTGCCGCCGGGCTTTGGGGAGAGCTGGCGGAGGCAGCTTGCCGGGGAGTTCTCCAAGCCTTACTTCATAGAGGTGAGCAGGGAGGGTTTGCTCTGGGCTGAATCCTCACCTTGTACTTTCCTTCAGGGGAGGAACAACCCCCTGCACCAGTATAGGTGAAAGGGTGATCTGCTGGAAAGCAGCTTTGCAGAGAAGGACCTGGGAGTGCAGGTGAACGATAAGTTGCCCATGAGCCAGGAGTGTGCCCACGTGGCAAAGGAGGCCTCACCAGCACAGAACAGAGTGTCACTAGAACCTCCCTCAGCCTGCTAGCCATACTCTCCTTCATGCCCCCTAAGAGACCAGCAGAAGCTGTAAAGGTACTGTGGGGCCTGCAGCATCTTTGTGAGGAGGAAAGGCTGAGAAACCTGGAGCTGTTTAGCCTGGAGAAGAGCAGCCCCAGAGGGGATCTGCTCAGCACTCAGCAAGAGCTGAAGGACCTGTGGGGGGCGAGAGGATGGGGCTAGACTCTTGTCAGTAGTGCCCAGTGACAGGACAAAGGGCAGTGGGCACAAACTGGAACCCAGGTGGTTCCACCTGAACAGGAGGAGAAACTTGTTTGGTGTGAGGGTGCTGAAGGCCTGGAGCAGGCTGTGCAGAGAAGTTGTGGAGTCTTTTGTGAAACCTGATCTGGGTGAATCTGAGTTAGAAGGGGGGCTGGACTGGATGATCTCGGGAGGTCCCTTCCAACCCCCCTGTTCTGTGCTTCAGCTGATGAAGTTTGTGGCAGGTGAGAGGACGCGCTACACGGTTTATCCGCCCCCCGAGCAGGTCTTCACCTGGACGCAGATGTGTGACATCAGAGATGTGAGTAGAGATGCTGGGGAAGGATGGGTGGCAATGGCCAGGGCTGGGCTGGACACAGAGGAGTGGCAGATGCTGCTTATGAACCCTTCTTCTTTCCCAATGGCAAGAGAAAGGGGATAAAGAAGAGAGAGTGATGGGTTGGGAAAGAAACTAACCCTGCTTAAATAAAGAAATATGTACACTGGATGCAAACCAATATGGAGCCCAACCCCTGATGGCAATCACAGCACCACTGGTGGTGGGGAAGGCCCAGACTGGAGTCAGCAGCAGATTGGAGCTAGGTTCAGAAGCTGGATTCTGGACATGGGTTCAGGAATTGGGATTGAAGGCAGAACAGAGAGAGTCCTTCTTGGACACTGGCCATTGAAGAGGAGGCTTGACCCTAGTGATCCCTTAGCTTTCTCCTAGAGATGCTGTTCATAGGATGGAATCCCTTGTTGGTCAGTTTAGGGTCTTGTCCAGTCCTCCCCACAGGTGCCACCTCTGACTTCCTGCCCATATCCCACTGTCCTGGTGGGATATGAAATGTGGCAGTGCCCTTGGTGTGCCCAGAAGCCAGTCTCAGCCAGAGCCTTTCTGCTCTCCCCATCAGCGTCTCATTGCTAGACACAGCTCCTGGCTGTGCAACCCTGCCCTGAACCGCAGAAATTGCCTCACTGAGCTGGGGAGTCACAGCACTGATCAGAAGTACTCCTTCTGTAGCTCAGATCAGGACATCTGGGGGAGATCTCTGCACCTGTTGGTGCATTTAGATCAGGTTGGATGCTCAAACATGTTTATTTGACATTCAGCCTTGTAAGTGTCAGCCCTATGGGGTGTGGGAGCCGTTGTTTCTCTCAAGTAGCTCCTAAATCCCAGCTTCCCTTTCATCTCTGATGAGGAACCAGGGGATTTATTGCTTTATTGCCCTCACTGGATACAGAATTTCCTTTTCAACTTCACCTGGACTTTTGATCTTGTTTCCAGGGTAAGAGAGTGCTGGAATTTTGGACCTCTCACATCTCTTGGTTGCTTTGTTTGGGGCTTTTGGTTGAATTGATTTGTAATGAGCTAGAATGCAAACCAAAACAGTGGTTCAGGTGATCCCCTTGCCACTTTGGCACATGGTTTAATGCCTCAGGTTGGTGGTTTGACTTGATGATCTTGGAGGTCTCTTCTGAGCCATACTGATTAAAACTGAGTGCTAACAAAGGTCTGCTTCCAGGTAAAGGTTGTCATTTTGGGGACAAGATCCATATCATGGACCTAATCAAGCTCATGGGCTCTGTTTCAGCGTTCAGAAGCCTGTTCCACCTCCTCCCAGGTATGACACCACTCAGCTGGCAAAGCCTCTTTTGTTTACAAATGGTTTAGGGCAGGAGGAAGTGGCCTCAAGTTACACCAGGAGAGGTTTAGGTTGGGCACGAGGAACAATTTCTTCCCTTTGAGGGTTGTCAAGGCCTGGCCCAGACTGCCCAGGGAGTGGAGTCCCCATCCCTGGAGGGGTTTTAAATCCATGGAGATGCTGTGCTGAGGGCCATGGTCTAGTGATGACCTCACAGGTTGATGGTGGTTATGATGATCTTAAAGGCCTTTTCCAACCTGAATGGTTCTGTGATTCCAACCAGACACAAAAAGGTAGGTCCTTGTTACCCTGTTTCTTAAAAGATAAGAGTAAGATCAATGTTCTCCTTGTCTGGTGTAGGAGCCACAGTTGTTTGCTCTTACCTTCAATTGTGTTTATTTCAAATCTCCTGATGTTTTTGTTTGCAGTTTAGAAAACATCTACAGAGAGCTGTCCACAGATATCGAGGGCTTCACCCACCCTGGTCACGGTGATCTGACTGGCTGGGCCAAGCAAGGTGGGTTAGGAGATGCTCCAGTAACATGTCACAGAATCATAGAATTGTTAGGGTTGGAAGGGACCTCAAGGAACAGCCAGCTCCAACCCCTCTGCCATGGGCAGGGACACCTCACACTACAGCAGGTTGCCCAGAGCCACTTCCAGCCTGGCCTTAGAAACCTCCAGGGATGAGGCTTCCACCACCTCCCTGGGCAACCTATGCCAGTGTCTCACCACCCTCATGCCTTCCTAACATCTAATCTGAATCTACCCATTTCTAGTTTTGCTCCAGTCCCCCCTAGTGCTACTCCCTGACACCCTGAAAAGTCCCTCCCCAGCTTTCTTGTAGCCCCCTTCAGATCCTGAAAGGCCACAATTAGGTCTCCTCGGAGCCTTCTCTTCTCCAGACTGAACAGCCCCAACTCCTTCAGTCTGTCCTCACAGGAGAGGAGCTCCAGCCCTCTGATCATCCTTGTGGCCCTTCTCTGGACATGTTCCAGCACCTCCTGTATGTCATTCAAAAGCCCATCTAGAAAGCAGACCCATGGTTGGAAAGAGTCCATCTGTGTAAGAATCACTTGTGAGTGCTTGATAAGCTTAGGGTTGGACTCCTGTTTTCCCTGGGGGAGCAGGATTCATAGCATGGTTTGGGTTGGAAAGGGCCTTAGAGATCATCTTGTTCCACCCACCCTACCACGGGCAGATACCTTCCACTAGCCCAGGTTGCTCAAGGCCCCATCCAGCCTGGCCTTGAACACCTCTAGGGCGTCCCCAGCCTCCCTGGGCAGCCTGTTCCAGTGTCTCAGCACCGGTTTTGGTTCCATGCTCTGTGTTGCTGCTCTGTTTGGCAGGAGTGCTGCTGCTCAACGCTGTCCTCACGGTGCGAGCTCACCAGGCCACCTCCCACAAGGAGCGAGGCTGGGAGCAGTTCACTGACGTGGTGGTGTCCTGGCTCAACAAGAACTTGCACGGGGTGGTCTTCATGCTGTGGGGAGCCTATGCCCAGAAGAAAGGCAGCTCCATAGACCGGGTATGGGTCACTCCTCCTCATCTCTCCCCTCTCGCTCCTATTGTTCGCCAGTTGGCTGGACACTAGAGGGCACTTCCCAGGCAGGATTGGGCTTTTCTCCCTGCTTGAGCTCTCTGGGCAAGTTTGTGTTGTGCTCCAGCTTAGCCTTTGGCAGAATTAGGCAACCAAAGTGGACCGAGTGCAGCCTTCTGCTGTCGGAAGAGTGTCTGGGTGAGGACAGAACTGCCCTTTTCTTCCAGGAAAAGCCTCAGGAATAAGCATAAAACTGGCTGCTGGGATTCCAGCAGTTGAAAGAGGGCCAGGGTGTTACTGCTGATTCATGTGGTCCACCCACCTCTCCTTACTGGGATAGAAGTTTGGGGCCTCGGGTCCTCAGGCTTGTGGCTGAGGAGGTGGAGAGAGGAAACCGCAGCTGCATGGCGGGGCAGAGCAGCCAGCCATGCCCATAGGGCTGAAGGATGCAAATCACTGACTCATTGCTTGAGTGGGAAAAGCCTTCTTAAGATCCTCAGGTCCAGCCATCGACCTGCTACCACTGTGCCCACTAAGCCATGTCCCAGATTGCCATGCCCAGACGTTTCTCGAGCAGTGTGACCGGTTGAGGCTGTGTCTTTAAGAAAGAGACAGTTGCTGAACACTCTGGCTGAATGTTTTTGCTATTTGAACAAAACCAAGATAGTCTAAACCAATTTCATTGGTGGATTGTAGAAATGCAATTTTAAGTTTGGGTTCTGTTAGTTCAGTCTGTGTCTGGTCTGGGTGCAGGCTGGGGTGCAGTCTGTGCTTCTCTGTCCTGTGGGCTGGACGGCTTCTCTCTTTCTGAAACAGGAACGGCCTTGAGTTAACAGCTAACCAGATAAGAAAGCTAATTCTTGCATGTGCTGTTTGAGCTAACAGAACTTTTCTTCCTTAATTGCCTTTCTCTCTCTCTCTAACCCTTTTTGGGAAAAAGGGGTGGTGGGGAGGGAGAGAGGGGGGTTCAGGGAACCCCCCTGGCCGGCTGGAGGGAAAAAGGTTTTTCTGCATTGTGTTCATTGCTGTATTTTCCTGTATATATTGTAAATATTGTATATTTGTGTATATATTCATTGCATTCCATTTATGCTTGTAAATATAGCTTTCATCTGCTTTTCTGACTGAGCTAGCTGTGGTTTCTTTCCCTGTGTGTGGGGAGGGAACCTTCTCACCCCACCACAAGCAGCTAAGCCTAACGTGGTTTCCTCTCCTGCTTCACAGAAACGCCACCACGTCCTGCAGACGGTCCATCCCTCGCCCCTCTCTGTCAACAGAGGCTTCTTTGGCTGTAGGCACTTCTCAAAGACCAATGAGCTGCTGAAGAAGGCTGGGAAGAAGCCCATTGACTGGAGAGCCCTCTGAGCTTCCCTGCAGGACCTGCTTGGTGGGGGCTCATGGTTGACACCAGCCCCTGGTTCGGGGGGTTGTCTCGGTTCTGAACAAGTCTTGCTGACCTGAGGGTTGCTCTTGGGATGTGGATCAAGGAAGAAGCCACCAAACTTTCAGAGATCTTCTCTTTTATTAAATGTTTTTGTGTTTGTTTGGGTTTTTTTTTTAAGGGCAGGTTGGAGTGTGGAGATCTTCTCTGCTCTTTGAACAGGTCTCAGCTTAGTTGGAAGCCAAGAAACAAGAGCTGGATGTTGTGTTTGTTGCTGTACTGGGAATGTCTTTCCAGGTCCTCATGGAGGGATGGCAGTTCTAGGAGCTGGAGTTTCGTCCAGATCCTGCTGAGCCTCCTCCCTCTTTACCTCCTTTGCAAATCCAGATCTCATATTTATGGCTCTGGAGCTGATTTTTGCAGGAGAAAAGGGAGATGCTTTTGGGTTTTAGCTCGGATTTGTCAGACTGTGGCCTCCTGGGGCCATGCACTGTCAGGAGTGGCCCTTGGGGTGTCCATACCCTCACCATTTCAGGGTAAGTGGTACCTGGGGTCTCCATCCCCTCGCCATTCCAGGCTAAATCTCGCCCTCCCCACCAAGAGTAGGCAGTGACCAAAGCTCTGGTCATGCTCTGAGGTTTTTGTTGGCATTTTAGACAGGAAAACCCAAAAGCTCTTTTTTTAGAGTCATGGTGGCTGTGTTAATCCCTTGGTTGACAGCTGAGGTGGGATGCCCCTGAACTTCATGGTACCTGCTGAGGGCAGCAGTGAAGCTTTGTTCACCAAGATCAACCAGCTGATGGGTCAATGGTTGCAAATTATTGAAGCTCTTTAAAAAAAGCCAAGAAGAGGAGAAGCTTTGTGCTTTGCCTTCCTGGGAGCAAACCAAGGCCTTGGGGCCACTGTGGTAAAGAACCTTTGGAGCTTCCAGGTGGGAGGCAAGGTTGGACTTGACACTTCTGGGGCTTCCAGCCCCATTTTTGACTTGGTTACTCCTGCCATGGAACTCAAGTGCCTTCTTTGTTTGGAAACTACATCAGGCTGTGTAGAATGACCCCTGTACAGCTCTCCCTGGAGTTGGCTCCGTGGGTGACACTAGTCCAAGGGACACTTGCTGTGGCTGGGTTAGGTGGGTTGGCTTGGTTTGGTTTGGTTTCTCTCTTCACTTCGTGGTTTTTTAAATAAAATTGACTTTGTTTACGTTGTGCTGTCCTCTTCCAGCCCTAGGAGCGGCCCAGGGGCTGACACCCTGGCTGCTGGCAGGGGTGGGAGGTCCCTGCTCTCTTCCCCGGGGCTTCCCCCTAGGGGAGGCACAGCCGCTGGAGCTTGGCCTTCTCTTCATCCCCGTGACCAGGCAGGGAGCCAGGGCACCTTTGTCCCCCAAGGATCGGGTGTCTTGGCTGGCCATGCTGACCCCTTGCCTCCAGCAGAGGCTTGCCAGGCATGGTAGGAGGGAGAGATTTCTGCTTGACGTCACCATCACGTGTGAGGATGCAACCCTGAGGCAGCTGCCAGTGAGGGGACACTGGGGACACTGGGACATGTGCTCCCCCCACCATGTGCCCATCACCCCGGCCTCTGCCACCGTGCTGGGGGGGACTGAGATCAGTGTGACCGGCCCTGGACTGGGCAGGCACAGCTGGGAGAGAGAAGGGGGGACCCACGGGGCTCTGCACTCATGGTGAGTGGCCAGGGCTAAAGGAGCATGGGAGGCTGTGGTGAGTTTCCTTCAGGACCATCCCCAGCTTTAACTGCTTGTAGAGATTCTGGGGGGTGGGTTTTGAGGTCCCCCACTTTGTGAGGGGGCTCATGGGGTGGCTTTGCTGCCATCTTTGGGATGCTGTGAGCAGCTGGGGAGGTGCTCTGTGTGCATGTCTGTGCTGTGTTGGTCTGCGTGAAGGCAGAGTGAAACCATAGTTCCTCCTGCCAGAGCTGCTCCTGTTTTGAGGAGTAAAAATAGGCTTGGCTGAGCCTGGAGTCGAACCTGGGAGGGCCTGGCTTGGTATGTTGGGGGACACACGCCAGTAGAGAAAGGCTCTTGGGGTTTGGGGGGGCTGCTCCTGTGATCCCAGCTGATTCTGGGTGCTCCCTGACCAAGCATCTCCCCACCTCTCCCCAGGGCAGGTGAATGCTGCCGGCCATCCTGCTCCTGCTGCTCCTGGTGCTGCTGGTCTGTGCCAAAATGTCCAACCCTCAGCCTAGGAAAGAGGAGAAGCTGGAGCAGCCCCCAGGGGAGCAGCCAGCAGCTGACGTTGTAACCAAGACCCCGGCCTGTCCAAGGCCCCTAGCCCCCACCAGCCCACCCCGGGCTGGCAGGTCCGTGGGGGTGCAGCAGGAGCTGATCGCTGTCTACAACCCTGCCGCCCTCCGCCGGCCGTCGCTGGCCAAGTTCGTGCTGGGCTCCTTTGAGGACAACTCCTCCGACGATGAGCTGGTGGCCACAGCCTTCAGAGTAGGCAGCAGGCGCAGCAGCCTGGCCGGGGCAGGGGGCACCAGCACCGAGCCCCCTACCACGACTGCCCAGTCGGAGCCCACCGCTGGCATGAGGTAGGGGATGTGGGGTGGGGTGGTGCGAGCATTGCCCTGCTTTGGGCGGGCAGGTGTTCTACATGGGTGCACTCCTCAGGGACCCTGCTGCTGAAACTTGCTTCTTGGGGCAACAAATGTCCCCATCTTGCCCTCTTCGTGTTGGGAAGGGACCTTTAAAGATCGTCCTGGGACCTTTAAAGATCATCCTGTCCAGCTTTCTGTGCAGCTGCATGAACCCCCCCTGATAACAGGCTCAGTGACAGCCCCCCGGGAGGGGCTGTATCTGGGCACTTGGTGTGACAGCAGCAAGAGCTGGGGCAGAAGTTGCTCCATCACAGTGATGTTTGGCTTGCTGAAGAATGGGGTGGGAAGTGCTTGGGGCATTCAGAATGTTCCTTGCAACACAAACCTTCCCTCTGCAGCCGAAGTGCCCAGGTGCTCCCATTGCCTCATGGCTGCTGCTCTCGTTTGGCTGCTGCTCCTCCGTCCCTGCACTGCCACCTGGCCACAGCTGTGGCTGGCGCGGGACAGGGACGCAGCATGGAGCCTGGATTGTTGTGCATGGCAAGGCAACAGCGTGGTTGGGATGGGTGAGGTGGTGAGCATGGGGCTGGTGCTCTCCAGACACTCCCCATCCTTCTGGGTGCCAGTTTGGGTGGGAACACTGCTGGAGGCACTTCATGGGGTAGGTGGACACCTCCAAGCTGAGCCTTCTGAGAGGGTACCTGCACGTCCCTGTGCATTTGGGTGTGCAAATGTTGTCCTGGGCCCCACAAGGACTGGCTGCCCAGGCAGGTGGTGGAGTCCCCATCCCTGGAGGTGTTCAAGAAATGTGTGCCCATGGCACTTTGGGACATGCTTTAATGGCCATGGTGGTGTTGGGTTGATGATTGGACTGGATGACCTTAGAGGACATTTCCTCAATGTGTCTCTGCATGCCAATGTGCTCCTGGATCCCATGTGGAGATGCACAGCATCCCTGGAGGGATGGGACAGGTGAGGTGCTCCTGTGCTGCTCCTGCCTTCCCTCTGACTGTGCAGATAAAGGATTCCAGCCAGAAGAGTGTCTCTGTGGGGGCTTTGTGAGGAGTTGTTCAAAACAGGTTAAAAAACTGAGTTAGGAACTGGTTGGAGGGCTGAGCCCAGAGAGTGGTGGTGAATGGTGCCACAGCCAGCTGGTGTCTCCCAGGGATCAGTGCTGGGCCCCATCCTGTTCAATACCTTTATTGATGATCTGGGTGAGGGCATTGAGTCCAGCATCACTAAGTTTGCAGATGACACCAAGCTGGGGGCAGGAGTTGATCTGTTAGAGGGTAGGAGAGCTCTGCAGAGGGACCTTGCCAGGCTGGACAGATGGGCAGAGTCCAGGGGCATGTGATTGAACACATTTAAGTGCCAGGTTCTACACATTGGCCACAGCAACCCCAGGCAGTGCTACAGGCTGGGGTCAGAGTGGCTGGAGGGCAGCCAGGCAGAAAGGGACCTGGGGGTGCTGGTTGATATTAGGCTGAACATGATCCTGCAGTGTGCCCAGGTGGCCAAGAAGGCCAATGGCATCCTGGCCTGCATCAGGAACAGTGTGGCCAGCAGGAGCAGGGAGGTCATTGTGCCCTGTGCTCAGCACTGGTTAGGCCACACCTTGAGTCCTGTGTCCAGTTCTGGGCTCCTCAGTTTAGGAAAGATGTTGAGGTGCTGGAAGGTGTCCAGAGAAGGGCAACAAAGCTGGGGAGGAGTCTGGAGCACAGCCCTGTGAGGAGAGGCTGAGGGAGCTGGGGTTGCTTAGCCTGGAGAAGAGGAGGCTCAGGGGGAGACCTTCTTGCTCTCTACAACTCCCTGAAGGGAGGTTGCAGCCAGGTGGGGGTTGGTCTCTTCTCCCAGGCACCCAGCACCAGAACAAGAGGACACAGTCTCAAGCTGTGCCAGGGGGAGGTTTAGGCTGGATGTTAGGAAGTTCTTCATAGAGAGAGAGATTGGCCATGGAAATGTGCTGCCCAGGGAGGTGGTGGAGTCCCCATCCCTGGGGGTGTTTAGGAAGAGCCTGGATGAGGCACTTGGTGCCATGGTTTAGTTGATCAGATGGTGCTGGGTGATAGGCTGGACTGGATGATCTCAAAAGTCTTTTCCAACCTGCTCTGCTCTGCTCTATTCCCTGAGCAGATGAGCTTTGCTCCACAGTGGGTTTTGCTCACTGCTGGTGTGGCCATGGCTGATGGGCACAAAAGTAACTGGAAACCAAGTGCTGCTGCCCAGCAACTTCTGACTGCTCCTCTCCCAGTTAAAAATAGAAGACCTTTGGCTGTGGGAAGGTGTCAGACAGATCCACAGCTGCCCAAGGGTGTCCTCGTGCCCAGCTGAGGCAAGAGGGTGGTTTCATGAATTGCTGCTGCTCCTCTCTGCTTTAGCATGGGAGGAATTTCCTGGCTGCGGGTTGTAGGTGTGGCTGGTGCCAGCGTGCAGGGTGGGCTGGCTGTGCTGGGCCAAGGCTTTGGGGCTGTGGGAGGGAATGGGCAGCATGGCCAGCCCCAGGAGAGCTGCTGGCTGGCATGTGGGACGCACCAGAGTGAGATAAACCCAGCACTGCTCCATGCATGATTCCAACCACTGAGCCTGGAGAGGCTGGGACATCTCCCAACCTACCCAGAAGGTAGATTGTAGAATCACAGATTGGGTTGGGTTGGAAGGGACCTTAACAACCATTGACTCCAACTCACAAGCTACCAGCACCAGAACAAGAAGACACAGTCTCAAGCTGTGCCAGGGGAAGTTTAGGCTGGAGGTGAGGAGAAAGTTCTTCCCAGAGAGAGTTGTTGGCCATCGGAATGTGCTGCCCGGGGAGGTGTTAGAATCACCATCCCTGGAGGTGTTCAAGAGGGGACTGGATGTGGCACTTGGTGCCATGGTTT
Organism: Colaptes auratus; assembly: GCA_015227895.2. Lineage (NCBI taxonomy): Eukaryota > Metazoa > Chordata > Aves > Piciformes > Picidae > Colaptes > Colaptes auratus. Next base: position 10,941,153 of record JAAWVA010000032.1, read on the forward strand.
AGTCATGAGGTCTGTGGTGACAGGTTGGACTCAATGATCTTGAAAGTCTCTTCCAACCTGATTCTGTGAAGAACAACTTTGCTGTGAGGCTGTTGGAGCCTTGGAGCAGACTGCACAGAGAGGTTGTGGAGTCTCCTCTGCAGAGCTGCCAAACCCCCCCAGCCACTGTGCTCCTGGGCAAGCTGCTGTGGGTGCCCCTGCTTGAGTAGGGTGGTTGGGCTGGGTGAGCTCCAGAGGTCCCTTCCAGCCCCCAGCATGCTGGGATTGTGTGACTCCCATGCAGTGTCCCTGCCAGCAACTAGAGCAGGTTGCTCAGAGTTCCAAACAGCCTGACCTGGAATGGCTCCAGGGATGGGGCAGCTCCCACCTCTCTGAGCAACCTGGGACAGAGCCCCACCACCCTCGTGGTGAAGATTTGCTTCCTTTCTCTTGGGTCTAAATTTCCCTCTTTCAGTCTAAACCCATCACCCCTTGTCCTGTCACTGCACTCCCTGGTGAAGCCCCCCCCCAGCGTTCCTGTAGCCTCCTTTATGCAGTGGAAGGCCACCAGAAGGTCTTCACATAAACAAGGCAAGTGCTAGCAGTGTGCCATCTGCTCAGCCTGGGGGAGGTTGGTCCTTTCTCCTTGGCTCCTTTGACACCTTATCTGTGGAATAACAATCAACAGCTCCAAACGTTGGCTGAGTTAAGGAGGGAGGATTGTGAACCTGCTAAGTTGATTGAAGGTCTCGGGCAGAGCCCTGGGAAGGCACACGGCTGGCTGCTGGGGAGGTCTCCCAGTGGTGCCAGGCTTTCCTGTGCCACTCACAGCTGTGCCAAGGGGTGGGAGGCACAAGGCCTGCCCTGTAGGACTGCTGGGCTTGGAGTTTGTCCTTCTGTCCATCCACCAGCGCGGCCCAGTCCGGGGGTGCAGGATGGGCTGTGAGACATGGAGCAGACTCCAGAGGGCATGGAGATGTCTTCAGTGGAAAATCATGGGAGGGGTGAGTCTGGCCAGCAGCTTGGGGTGCTTGGGGAGGACTTTGGAGGTTTGGAGGACTTTGGAAGTGGCAGAGTGGGATGGGATGGAATCTGATCCAGCATGGAGCTGTGGCTGTGCAAGAGCAAAATTCCCATGGGAGCTGCTGAGAGCTGTGCATCCCACTCTTTGTAAGGCTTCTCCCCTTTGGTGACCTCACTCCTGTTTATAGCTATGTGAAGGGTGAGGAAGTGAATCCCTGTGGAGATCCTGGGGTGCCACAGGGAGCTGGCAGCCAGGGAAGAGCATCACTGTGGAGATCCTGGAGTGCCACAGGGAGCTGGTAGCCAGGGAAGGGAATCCCTGTGGAGATCCTGGAGTGCCACAGGGAGCAGGTAGCCAGGGAAGTGAATCTTGATGTCCCCCGTGGGCGTCAGCAGGGTGAAGGTTTTTTTGCTCTCCTCAGAAGCAACTGTGGAAGGGGCAAAGTGTGGCGTGTGCTGCCGCCAGGCTTCCTGCAGCCCTGCCCGGCTGGGGAAGCCCTGGCCGGGAGCAGTGGGCTGGTTGCCATGGTGAGGGTTTGCCGGCGGGGCTGCGGGATTGCTGACAGCCAGCACACCCCCCTCAGACCCAGCATGTCCGGGCTGCACCTGGTGAAACGTGGCCGTGAGCACCGGAAGATGGACCTGCAGCGGGACTTCACCGTCGCCTCGCCCGCCGAGTTCGTCACCCGCTTCGGGGGCAACCGCCTCATCGAGAAGGTCTCTGCTTGCGTGCTCCTGCCTCTGCCTGCCTGCTGGGTCCTTGCTGCTCAGGGTGGCATCCTTGAGCCCTGCCCAAGTCTTTCGTGCCCACCAGGCTTGGCTCGATGACGGGCTGGGGCAGCCCAGAACTGTTCATCCCCGAGCTTCGCCCACCCTCCTGCGATGGGAGAGGGAAACCCTCCTGCGGTGGGAGAGGGAAACCCTCGTGCGGCGGGTTGAAATTCCACCCCCCCTTAACATTAAACCTGAAACTACCACACCTCCCAGCGCTGCCCTGGCACAGTGGCTGCCTGCAGCAGCTTTGCTTGGCTGGCACGAACCAAAGTCCACAGTGCCGGGCACCAAAGCTGCTGTTAAGGAGCCTCCTGCTCCACCAGCACATCCAACCATGCCAGCACAGCCGCGCTGCTTCGCTCCCCACCTCCCTCCACCCTGCCACCTCTCAGGGCCTCTGTGGTAGCTGTAGGCTGTACCTTGAAAATCCCCCACAGATCTTGAAGGGAAAGCAGGAGAATGTAAACAAATCACTGTTGGATGCAGAAAGGAAAGTAGTGATGGGCTCTAAATAATCCCAGTGGACAGATGAAAAACAGAAAAGCTAGTTGTGTGTGCTAACTTTCTCTCTCTTTTCAGCTCCCTCACTCTGGCAGATGCTAGCTCTGGCTTCTGCTGGCTTTGCTGACCTTGGCTGCATTGCTTTGTTGTGGCTGAGTGTTAACAAACAACTCTCTGCTCTTTCTCTTGCCCCGTGTGTACAGGGCGGGTAGGGAAGGGAGCAGGGAAGTAGAAGCTGTTAGTAGCCCCCCTGGTTTGTCCAGGGAGGGTTTCTTGTGTTGTTTATAAGTGGTACATGTGTGCAAATATTGTGTATTTTGCACATGCTCATGGCATTGCATTTCTAGCTTGTAGTTTCTTTGCTGGGAAATACAGCTGAAAATTCCCCCCCAGCATTAAATTGCCAGCCCAGCCCAGCTGGAAGCAAATGAAAGCTGTATTTACAAGCAAAACTACAGTCCACAAGGAACTGCAATGAATGTGTACAAAATATACACTATTTACAAGATTTACAGGTATTTACAGTTTATAAACAGCACAAAACCCACCCCCAGCCAAAAAAAAACACCCCAGGGGAGCTAATGGCTTCCCCTTCCCTGCTCCCCTCCTTACCCGCCTGGACTCAAAGGGCAAGAGAACCAGGGGAGCTAATAGCTTCCCCTTCCCTGCTCCCCTCCTTACCCCCCTGGACTCAAAGGGACAAGAGAACCAGGGGAGCTAATAGCTTTCCCTTCTCTGCTCCCCTCCTTACTCCCCTGGACTCAAAGGGACAAGAGAACCAGGGGAGCTAACAGCTTCCCCTTCTCTGCTCCCCTCCTTACTCCCCTGGACTCAAAGGGACAAGAGAACCAGGGGAGCTAACAGCTTCCCCTTCTCTGCTCCCCTCCTTACTCCCCTGGACACAAAGGGCAAGAGAACCAGGGGCGCTAACAGCTTCCCCTTCCCTGCTCCCCTCCTAACCCTCCTGGACACAAAGGGACAAGAGAACCAGGGAAGCTAATACCTTCCCCTTCCCTGCTCCCCTCCTTACTCCCCTGGACTCAAAGGGACAAGAGAACCAGGGGAGCTAACAGCTTCCCCTTCTCTGCTCCCCTCCTTACTCCCCTGGACACAAAGGGCAAGAGAACCAGGGGCGCTAACAGCTTCCCCTTCCCTGCTCCCCTCCTAACCCTCCTGGATGCAAAGGGACAAGAGAACCAGGGAAGCTAATACCTTCCCCTTCTCTGCTCCCCTCCTTACCCCCCCGGACACAAAAGGACAAGAGAACCAGGGGAGCTAACAGCTTCCCCTTCCCTGCTCTCCTCCTAACCCTCCTGGACACAAAGGGACAAGAGAACCAGGGGAGCTAATAGCTTCCCCTTCCCTGCTCCCCTCCTTACTCCTCTGGACACAAAGGGACAAGATAAAGAGCAGAGAGTTGCTCTGTTAGGATACACAGGCACAACAAAGAACAGAGCCAAGGCCAGCAAAGCCAAGCAGAAGGCACAAGTTAGCGTCTCCCAGAGCGAGGAAGCCGAAAGGAGGGAGTGAGCCTCCATGACCATCTTATGTTTGTAATCTTCCCAATGGGACTGTTTAGAACTTATCATTATTTGCCTTTTTTAAAGGAAAAAAAAAATTATCATTATTTCCATTCTACCACTTCCTGTCAAAGACCTGTGGAAAATCTTCCTGGGCATAGCCTGAAGCTGCCACAAGCTTCGTTTGCTTTCCAACCGAGCTGGTCTGGCAATTGTATGTCGAGGGGTGTGTGTGTGTGTGTGTACTTTTCAACCCACCACAGCCACACAGCCAGCCCTGTCCCCCCCTGGGGCCAGTAGAGGCTTCAGCTTGAGCCCTAACCCCGTCCCCATCCCGGCAGGTGCTCATCGCCAACAACGGCATCGCGGCGGTCAAGTGCATGCGCTCCATCCGCCGCTGGGCCTACGAGATGTTCCGCAACGAGCGCGCCGTCCGCTTCGTCGTCATGGTCACCCCCGAGGACCTCAAGGCTAACGCAGGTAATTCCTCAGAGTTCCTCAGAGACAGGAGGAAGACCTTATTGCTGTCTGCAGCTACCTGCAGAGAGGTTGTAGCCAGGTGGGGGTTGGTCTCTTCTGCCAGGCAAGCAGCACCAGAACAAGAGGACACAGTCTCAAGCTGCGCCAGGGGAGGTTTAGGCTGGATGTTAGGAAGAAGTTCTTCCCAGCAAGAGAGCTTGGCCATGGGAATGTGCTGCCCAGGGAGGTGGTGGAGTCCCCATCCCTGGGGGTGTTTAAAAGGAGCCTGGATGAGGCACTTGGTGCCATGGTTTAGTTGATTAGGTGGTGCTGGGTGATAGGTTGGACTCGATGATCTCAAAGGTCTTTTCCAACCTGGTTAATTCTATTCTATTCTACTCTGCTGTATTCTGTTCTGCTGTAGTCTGTTCTGCTGTGTTATTCTATTCTATTCTATTCTATTCTATTCTATTCTATTCTATTCTATTCTATTCTATCCTAGCCTATTCTATTCTACTTCTATTCTATTCTATTCTACTTCTATTCTATTCTATTCTACTTCTATTCTATTCTCACTGAGGATGATGTAGGACCTCCTGGCTCTCTACAACTCCCAGAAAGGAGGTTGGCGTGAGGCGGGGGTTGGCCTCTTCTAGTATTGAGGGATAGGACAAGAGCAAATGGCCTCAGGTTGCACCAGGAGAGAGTTAGGTTGGACACAAAGAAGGATTTCTTTGCTGCAAGGATGGTCAGACACTTGAACATGCTGCTCAGGGAAGTGTTGGAGTCACCAGCCCTGGAGGTGTTCAAGAGCTGTGTGGCCATGGCACTCTGGGACATGGTTTGATGGCCATGGTGGTCTTAGGTTGATGGTTGGACTGGATGATCTTAGAGGCCTTTTCCAACCAATATGATTCCATGAGGGCTGTTCTCCACCCTTTCCTGCTCCCCATGTTCCTGCCTGGGACCTGGGGGACTCTGCACATCCTCCTGTGCAGCCAGGTTCAGGGGTAAACCATTTCCCCCGCCTCCTCCAGCCTTCCCAAGAGGGAGGATTTTGGGGAGGGGGTGCAAAGGGCACCATGTGAATGGGGCAGAGCTTGGAGGACTGCCTCCTACCACCCTCACGTGCTGCCTTTCAGAGTACATCAAGATGGCAGATCACTACGTGCCCGTCCCTGGCGGGGCCAACAACAACAACTACGCCAACGTGGAGCTGATCGTGGACATATCCAAACGGATCCCAGTCCAGGTAGCTCATGGGCCTTCCACCTCTGTGCTGAGGGAAGTGCACAGAGAGGAACTGCAGAAATCAGGGGCATGGGAGGGTCTTCTGGAGATCAGATGGTCCAAAAAAGCCCCAGGGAATGGGGTGATGTGCCTCTGTGTGGAGGACCTGGGTGTGATGCTGTGGCTGCTGCTGTGAGAAGATAACAGCTCACAGTGCTCCTTCTCTTGTGCCCAGGCGGTGTGGGCTGGCTGGGGACATGCCTCAGAGAACCCCAAGCTGCCAGAGCTGCTGCAGAAGAATGGGATAGCATTCCTGGGTAAGAAGCTGGAGGGAGCAATGGGCATCAGGCTGGGCCTCTTGGCACAGGACAAGGGGTGAGGGCTTAAATTAAAAGAGGGAGACTCAGGCTGGAGAGAAGGAAGAAATGTTTGACACTGAAGGTGGTGAGAGCCTGGCCCAATTTACCCAGAGAGGTGGGAGATGTCCCATCCCTGGCACCATTGCAGGTCAGGTTGGTTGGGACTGTGAGCAACCTGCTCTAGTTGCAGATGACCCTGCTGACTGCAGGGGGTTTGGACCTGTATGGCCTTGAAAGGTCCCTTCCAACCCAACCCAACCCAGTGTTTGATTCCCTGTAATGCTTATTCTGAGCATTGGGTGGAGGAAACTTCAGGGGCTTCCCAGGCAGGGAGCACTCCAGGCTACCCTTTGGAGAAGAGTCAAGCTCCATCCTGGGCTGGGCAGGGGATTTGGAGCATTTCCCATCACCACACTCTCCACTGAAGGGCTAATGGTGCCAGCTGAGTGGGGACCAGCTTTCTGTGGCATCTGAGGGGTGGGGACAGGCTGACTGGCCAGGCTGGCCCGTCTCACCCCTGCTCTTGCTATTCAAAGGTCCCCCCAGTGATGCCATGTGGGCTCTGGGGGACAAAGTGGCCTCTACCATCGTGGCTCAAACAATTGAGATCCCCACACTGCCATGGAGCGGGAGCGGTAAGTAAGTGCCTCCTCCCCACCTGGGGAGGACTTCATGGTCTCCAAGGTCTCTTCCAACCTCAACAGTTCTAGGATTCTAATCCCACACACCCTCTGCTCTCCCATTTCTCTTCATCTCCTCCAAAACAAGCACTAGGGCTGGGATCCCTGGTGCAGCCAGCCTCAGATGTTGGTTATCTCACCGCAGCCAGGGGGCTTCAGAGAGGCTTTGGGAGATGATGTGCATGGGAACAAAGGGTTTGGAATGTGCCAGCTTGAGGTGTCCAGCTTGCTGGGCATAGCTAGTGGGCCATCCTGGTGGTGACCATATTCCTGACCATGCCTGCAGGTCTGGTTGCCCAGTGGTGTGAGGAGGACCAGAAGCATCAGCAGATGATCAGCATCCCCCTCGAGACGTACGCAAAAGGCTGCGTGAAGGACGTAGAGGAAGGCTTGGAGGTGAAGCTGAGCCCAGCTGAGCCCAGCTGCTTATCTCTTGCCCACCATCATTTCTCCTCGGAGCCTCCCACATGCTCTGGCCCTTTTGGTCTCCCAGCATGTGACATGTGAGGCTGCTCCAGCAGCAGTTTGTCCTTCTTCATGGACAACCCTGCCTGGGGGCTGCATGGGGTTGGGGAAGGGTGGGCTGTTGGGATTGTGGGTTGGGGAAGGGTGGGCTGTTGGGGTGGTGGGTTGGGGTCCAAAGCACTTCAGTCATGCCCATGCTTGACCCACCTCAGGTGGCCCAGAAGATTGGCTACCCACTGATGATCAAGGCAGCAGAAGGTGGGGGGGGCAAAGGCATCCGAAAAGTGGAGGCGGCAGAAGAATTTGGCACCTGCTTCCGACAGGTGAGAGGTGCCTAGACCCTCCCCCCCCAATCCCTGTGCCATCCTGGGGTGTGCAGCAGGGGCCTGCTCCCACCTTGGGTGCCTCATGCTTCCTGCTTGGACTCACCATAGGACCTGCCTCCATCCTGGGATGATGTCTGGGGCCGTGGCTGGAAGCGGTTGGCATTGGGCTTGAAAAGGTCCAAGGTCCATGTGGTTCTGGAAGTTTTGAGGGGTGGTGCTGCCCAGGGTGTCCTGGGGTGACTCCCTTTGTCTAGTGGAGAGCTCTGGTAGTTACACTCAGAAGCACCAGACTGAAGTCTCAGCGTGCTGTGGATTTGGAGCACAAGTCCTATGAGGGAGCTGGGCTTGCTTAGCCTGCAGAAGAGGAGGCTCAGGGGAGACCTTCTTGCTGTCTCCAACTCCCTGAAGGGAGGTTGTAGCCAGCTGGGGGTTGGTCTCTTCTCCCAGGCAAGCAGCACCAGAACAAGAGGACACAGTCTCAAGCTGTGCCAGGGGAGGTTCAGGCTGGATGTTAGGAAGAAGTTCTTCATAGAAAGAGAGCTTTGCCATTGGGATGTGCTGCCCAGGGAGGTGGTGGAGTCCCCATCCCTGGAGGTGTTTAGGAAGAGCCTAGGTGAGGCACTTGGTGCCGTGGTTTAGTTGATTAGATGGTGTTGGGTGATAGGTTGGACTGGATGATCTCGAAGGTCTCTTCCAACCTGGTCAGTTCTGTATTCTGTTTCCTGGAGGGGTGGAGGGAGCTGGTGAACTCCACCGTTCTGGCTCGGTTGCCCCGAGGGGGCGGAAAGGTGCCGCCTGAACGGACGCAGACGGAGACAGAGATTCTGCTGGGAAGTTACGGAGCTCTGGGGTGTGACGCCAGAGCAGCACCTTCTGCCTCCCCGCAGGTGCAGGCGGAGGCGCCGGGGTCGCCCCTCTTCCTGATGAAGCTGGCGGAGCACGCGCGGCACCTGGAGGTGCAGGTGCTGGCCGACGCGTACGGCAACGCCATCTCCCTCTTCGGCCGCGACTGCTCCGTCCAGCGCCGCCACCAGAAGATCATCGAGGAGGCGCCCACCGCCATCGCCGCCCCCGCCGTCATCGAGCTGATGGAGCAGGTGGGTCACGGGACCACACAAGCATTCAGGTGGGAAAGGGACCCTCAGGAGCACCGAGTCCAACCCAGAACCCTACTCTGTGAGGGTTCAACCCTAAACTGTAGCCCCAAGCATCACCTCCAAACCACCTTTAAACACACCCAGGCTTGGGGACTCAACCACCTCCCTGGGCAGCTCATTCCAATGCCCCACACCCTGCTGTGGGTGAGCAGCTGCTCATTGCTGGGTTGACACCCCTGAGGCTCCTCAGGAAGGGAAGGGACACCCTGAGCCAAGCAGGAAGCCCCAGCCCTCCTTGGATCCATGCAAGGCCCCTGGTGGTGGGACACCACCATGGTGGGACACCCCAGCTCTGCTGCAGTGGACAGGTCTTTGTCCACCATGGTGGGACACCTCAACTCTGCTGCAGTGAGCAGGAGGTCTTTGCCCACCATGGTGGGACATCCCAGCTCTGCTGCAGTGAGCAGGAGGTCTTTGCCCACCATGGTGGGACATCCCAGCTCTGCTGCAGTGAGCAGGAGGTCTTTGCCCACCATGGTGGGACACCCTAGCTCTGCTGCAGCAAGCAGGAGGTCTTTGCCCACCAGTGTGGACACCCCAGCTCTGCTGCAGTGAGCAGGAGGTCTTTGCCCACCATGGTGGCTTCACCCTCCTGCAGTGCGCAGTCCGCCTGGCCCAGATGGTTGGCTACGTGAGCACAGGCACCGTTGAGTACCTCTACAGCAAGGATGGGAGCTTCCACTTCCTGGAGCTGAACCCACGCCTGCAGGTGGAACACCCTTGCACAGAGATGATTGCAGATGTGAACCTCCCTGCTGCCCAGCTCCAGGTATCTCAGCACACTTGGGTGACTCCATCAGGTGGGAGATTTTGGGTGACTCCATTGGGTGGACATTTTGTGACCTGGAGAGAAGTGTTGAACTGGTGCCTGGCAGAGGGAAGCTCTCCCATGTGCCATCGTAGAACTGCCTGGTTGGAGAAGAACTTGAGGTGATGGAGTACAACCATAACCTAACATCTCCCTGCACACAACTCTTAGACCATGCCATAGAATGGCAGACTCACGGAATGGTTTGGGTTGGAAAAGCCTTCTAAGATCATCCAGTCCAACCACCAACCCAGCACCACCATGGCCATCAAACCATGTCCCAGAGTGCCATGGCCACACAGTTCTTGAACACCTCTAGGGGTGGTGACTCCACCACCTCCCTGGGCAGCGCGGTGCCTCTTCTCACTCTTCATTCAGACCATCAGTGGAGGTCTCCCAACGCTAAAGCCTTGTTCTGGCAGGTGAAGTCCTCCTTGTGTCTCTCCCACAGATTGCAATGGGCATCCCCTTGCACAGGATCAAGGACATCCGGGTGCTGTACGGGGAGAGCCCCTGGGGGGACGCCCCCATCTGCTTCCACAGCCCCGCCAACCCCCCCGTGCCCAGGGGCCACGTCATCGCTGCCCGCATCACCAGCGAGAACCCCGAGGAGGTGAGCAGGGAGGCCGTGCTCTCATCTGCTGGCCCCACACACGGGCACAGGGTTGAGCTTGGGCAAGGTCCTCTCCCCCTGGACACCGCCTCCTGGGCGCCGAACCCATGGGACAGGCCAGACCCATGTGCAGAGCAGTAAACGGCAAGGAGATTCCCCTTCCCCGCTTACAGCCCACGAGCTCCCAGCCTGTTTCCCCATGGCTTCTGCTCTGCCTTCACCCAGGGTTTCAAGCCCAGCTCGGGGACGGTGCAGGAGCTGAACTTCCGCAGCAGCAAGAACGTCTGGGGGTACTTCAGCGTGGCAGCTGCCGGGGGGCTGCACGAGTTCGCCGACTCCCAGTTCGGGCACTGCTTCTCGTGGGGAGAGAACCGGGAGGAGGCCATCTCGTGAGTGTGGTGGGCCTGGGTGGAGGGCAGGTGTCTTCAGGAAGGCACAGAACTGGTTCATGAGCTGGGAAGAGTGGCTTTTTGTCTGAGAGGGCCAGAATGGGGCTGCCGGGCTGAGCAGCTTGGCTGTGCTCCAGATGCGGTGTGAGCAGTGCCGAGGGTTCCAGGCTGGGCTGGAGGTGCAGCTCCAGTTCATCAACCTGAGCCTGAACAAGAGTGTACAATAATAATACAATAATACAATACAATACACCACCAGGTTGGAAGAGACCTTCAAGATCATCGTGTCCAACCCATCAACCAATCCAACCCACCTAAATACAATACAATACAATACAATTGTATGGCCAGCAGGACCAGGGCAGGGATTGTACTCAGCACCAGGGAGGCCACACCTCAAATGGTGGGTGCAGTTTTGGGCCCCTCACTCCAAGAAGGACACTGAGGTGCTGGAGCAGGTCCAGAGAAGGGTAATGGAAGCTGGTGAAGAGCCTGGAAAAGAGGTCTAGTGAGGATCAGCTGTGGGACCTGGGGTTGTTCAGCCTGGAGAAGAGGAGGCTGAGTGGAGTCCCCACTGCTCTCTATGACTCCCTGAAAGGAGGTTGGAGCCAGGTGGGGGTTGGGCTCTTCTCCCAAGAAAGGAGTGATAAGAGGAGAGGAAACAGCTTCCAAGTTGCCCCTGGGGAGGTTTAGGTTGGACCTGAAGAGCAATTTCTTCACTGAAAGAGTGGTTAAGCCCAGGGCAGTGGTAGAGTCCCCATTCCTGGAAGGGTTTCAAAGCCATGGAGCTGTGGTGCTGAGGAATGTAGTTTCATGGTGCCCTGGCAGTGCTGGGTTCGTGCTTGGACTGGATGATTGATCTGCAAGGTCTCTTCCAACCCAAACAGTTCAGTGATTCCATGACATGTTTTGGTGATCCCCTGAGGACATGCCCAGCAGAGTGAGCAGAGATTCAGTAACTGAGCAACGTGTAACAAGTCTGCCTTGGGTCATTAAGTGTTTTCTTAAGTCCCTGCTGACCATGTGAGGCCACCTCCTGCATCCATGAGGGTGCCCAGGGCTTGGGAACTCATCCCCCAGTCCCAGCAGGTCCTTGGCTTCCTTCGCTGAGAGCCTGGTGCTGCCTCATGCCCCTAGCGGAGGCTTTTGCTCCCTCCCAGGAACATGGTGGTGGCCCTGAAGGAGCTGTCTATCCGCGGGGATTTCCGCACCACTGTGGAGTATCTGATCAAGCTGCTGGAGACAGAGAGCTTCCAGAACAACGAGACAGACACGGGGTGGTTGGACCACCTGATCGCCGAGAAAGTGCAGGTGGGAGACACCGACCACCCCGGGGCTGCCCTTTCCCTTTGGGTGCCAAGCCCTGACCTTTGTGTCCCCACCCCAGGCAGAGAAGCCAGACACGATGCTGGGTGTTGTCTGTGGTGCCCTCAACGTCGCAGATGCTGCCTTCAGGACCTGCATGACCGACTTCCTGCACTCGCTGGAGAGGTGTGGAGAGGGAGCTGCTTGGCCCTGCCATGGGCACAGCATCACAGGGATGGCATGCTCCACCTGAACGTTCCCATGAGGGTGCTGGAGCCCTGCAGCAGGCTGCCCAGAGAGGTGGTGGTGGAGTCTCATTCTCTGGAGAGGTTCCAAACCCTCCTGGACATTGTGATCCTGGGCAAGCTGCTATGGGTGACCCTGCTTTTGAGCAGAGGGGGTGGACTGGGTGATCCCACCGTGCTGGGGTTTGGAGGTTGTGTCCTACAGGGCTGCTTCCAGCAGGCTGTGCTGCTCCTGCAAGCCTGGAAACCGGAGCTTCCCCCTCCCTGGCCCATCTTCCTCTACAAAAGCTTTGCATATCCGGAGGCAGTGCCCATGGCACGGCTCTGGACGACAGGAGGATCTGCTGGGCCCCTCAGCTCCTGCTTTTCTGCTATCATTCCACCTGGAGAGGGGAAAGAGTTTCACATGGTTGGGAAAACAACTTTGAAGGGAAAGTGGCTGAATGCAGCTTGGTTTTGGTTTTGCACATGAGCGACAAGGTCATCCCTCCAGCCTTGGAGGATGCCTGGAGCTCTCCCCCACACCCTTATCTCAGCATGCTCTGCTGGTGTCTGGCCTCTCTCTGGATGCATTTTCCACCCAGCACTCACGTGGGTCACTTAGAGAAGATGCCTGTCCCCTCCAGTCACATCTGTCCCTCCTGTAGTCAGCTCAGAGCCCGATGCCAGCAGCACCACTCACATCTCACACACTTTGCTCCTCGCTGGTGCATGAGGCAAGCCACACTCCTGGGGTCTGACCCATCTGCTGTGTTTCAGGGGGCAGGTGCAGCCAGCAGACTCCTTGTTGAACATGGTTGACGTGGAGCTCATCTATGAGGGTGTGAAGTACATTCTCCAGGTGAGGGTTGGACCGTGGTCCTGCTGTCCTGAAGGAGAAAGATGCAATAAATGTGAGGTGGTCCTTCAGAGATGAGGTGGTCCCTTAAAAATACCCAACAGAAGAATGAGGTGAGTCACCTCGCTGTGGCCATTTTCATACCTCCTGTTGCCCTGGGTTTCATGAAGGACCTTCTCTTCTTGCTTTTCAACCCAAGCACTTGAACTTCATGCAGTAACTCCTTACTCCTCGTGAAAGCAGCAGGTGACCCATGAGTGAAGCCAGCCTCAAGCTGCCAGCTCGAACCAGCTCTTTGGTGCAGCCTGAGGCTGCTTTCTCCTGCCCTCCCTAGCACAGCCCTGTGCCGTTGCAGCTCTTGCACTGAGCATGGGAAGATGTTCTTCAGCAGCCCCCCCTCCATTCCCACCAGCCCCTGGAAAGGCTGTTGCAGAGGGGGTTGCACTGAAGGCTCTCCCCCCCCGGTTGCTGCCCACAGGTTGCCCGCCAGTCCCCGACGACGTACGTGGTCATCATGAACCACACGCACATCGAGATAGACGTGCACCGCCTCAACGACGGGGGGCTGCTGCTCTCCTATGGGGGCAACAGCCACACCACCTACATGAAGGAGGAGATTGACAGGTACCTCCTCACTGGGGTCCCACCAGACCCTCCTCACTGGAGTCCCACCGTATCTCCTCACTGGGACCTTCCCAGACCTCCTTACTGGGACCTCACCAGACTCTTCTCCCCGAGATCCTCTCAGTCCTCCCCGGGCCCCCCCAGCCCTCCCCACCGAGCAGCAGCTGGTGATCTCTTTCCCTCTCCCTGAGGTACCGGCTCACCATTGGCAACAAGACGTGTGACTTTGAGAAGGAGAAGGACCCCACGGTGCTGCGCTCGCCCTCTGCGGGGAAGCTGCTGCAGTACACGGTGGAGGACGGCGGCCACCTGGCCGAGGGCAAGGTCTTTGCGGAGATCGAGGTGGGTCTGGCCGAAGGGAGCTCTGCTCCTGCCGTCGCTGGCAGACGGCAAAGATGAAACCCCCCGCGGTGCTGCTAGCCGGGTGCCCATCTCGGCCCCCTCGGTGCAGGTGATGAAGATCGTCATGACGCTGCCGGTGGCGGAGGCGGGCAGGGTGCACTACATCAAGCGGCCGGGGGCGCTGCTGGAGCCTGGCTGTGTCATCGCCCGCCTGGAGCTGGATGACCCCACCAAAGTCAAGCCTGTGAGTCTGCTGGGGGATGACCACACTGCTGGCGGCTGAAAAAGCTGCTGGCCTCTTCTGTCCGCTCCCGAGCACCCTCCCACGGGGCACCGGGGGCGCTTGCTGGGGGATGAAATGGAAGAGATGCTCTGACCGAAGGCCAGCAGCATCCTGACCTGGATCAGCAATAGCGTGGCCAGCAGGACCAGGGCAGGGATTGTCCCCTTGTACTGGGTGAGGCCACTCTTTGAGTGCTGGGTCCAGTTTTGAGGGTTCACTCCAAGAAGGACATTGAGGGGCTGGAGTGGGTCCAGAGAAGGGCATTGAAGCTGATGAGGGGCCTGGAGAACCGGGCTGGTGAGGAGCAGCCTGGAGAAAAGGAGGCTGAGGGGAGACCTTCTCACTTCATCCCACATCAGCAAGGACCTGGGCCATCCCAGCTCTCTCTGCTCTCTCCAGGCACAGCCATTCCTGGGAGGGCTCCCAGCTGAGCAGACCCTCCCCATCACTGGAGAGAAGCAGCACCAAGTCCTCCGCAACGTGCTGGACAACCTCACCAACGTCATGAGCGGGTACTGCCTGCCCGAGCCCTACTTCAGCACCAAGGTGTGTGCTGGGGGCAAAGGTGGTCCAGATGCCCTGCTCCATGCCCTGCTCATGCCATGATGAGAAGAGCTGCAGCACTGCTGGGTGTGGGCAGCTGCAGCTTCTGCTCCCTGCAGGTGAAGGAGTGGGTGGCACAGCTGATGGAGACCCTGCGGGACCCCTCCTTGCCCCTCCTGGAGCTGCAGGAGATCATGACGAGCATCTCAGGGAGGATCCCTCTCCCCGTGGAGAAGTCAATCAGGAAGGTGATGGCCCAGTATGCCAGCAACATCACCTCAGTCCTCTGCTGCTTCCCCAGCCAGCAGGTGAGAAAAGAGGTTGAAAAAGGGAAGGAGGAGATGGTTTGGGGCTGGATTTGTGCTTTTTGATTGATTCGGCGCTTTGCATCTTTCACCTGGGGTAGAAAAAGCCCCAAAGGAAAGAGTCTGGGTGCAGCAGAACCACCCCCAGGTCCTGCACCAGACCCTGGCTGTTCAGCTTGGAGAAAAGGAGGCTGAGGGGAGACCTCATTGCTCTTTACAACTCCCTCAAATGAGGGTGAAATGAGGTGAGGGTTGGTCTCTTCTCCCAAGGAACAAGGGACAGGGCAAGAAGAAAAGGCCTCAAGTTGCCCCAGGGGAGGTTTAGGTTGGACATGAGGATCAATTCTTTCCTCAAAAGGGTTGTCAAGGCCTCTCCCAGGCTGCCCAGGGCAGTGGTGGAGTTCCCATTCCTGGAGGGGCTTCAAAGCTGTGTAGATGTGGTGCTGAGGGCCATGGTTTTGTGAGGGGAGACCACATTGCTCTCTACAAGCCCCTGCAAGGAGGTTGGAGCCAGGTGAGGGTTGGGCTCTGCTCCCTAGGAACGAGTGATAAGAGGAGAGGAAACAGCTTCCAAGTTGCCCCCGGGGAGGTTTAGGTTGGACCTGAAGAGCAATTTCTTCACTGAAAGAGTGGTTAAGCCCAGGGCAGTGGTAGAGTCCCCATTCCTGGAAGGGTTTCAAAGCCATGGAGCTGTGGTGCTGAGGAATGTAGCTTCGTGGTGCCCTGGCAGTGCTGGGTCATGGCTGGACTGGATGATCTGCAAGGTCTCTGTGACCCTGTGCCCTCTCCCTCCAGATCGCCAACGTGCTGGACACCCATGCGGCCATGCTGCAGAGGAAGGCTGAGCGGGAGGTCTTCTTCATGAACACCCAGAGCCTGGTGCAGCTGGTGCAGAGGTGAGCCCCGTGCTGTCCACGACCCCCGCGGTGTGTCCCCCACCGCTGCCACCTCCTGGCAGCACGCTGAGCTCTCTCTTCCCCAGGTACCGCAGTGGCATCCGGGGCTACATGAAGGCTGTGGTGCTGGACCTGCTGAGACGCTACCTGCAAGTGGAGACACAGTTCCAGCATGGTGAGGCCTTGGGGGCTCTCTGGAGGACCCTGCAGGACTCTGATGAGGGTCTGCAGGGCTGACCATGCTTTGCCCCACAGCTCACTATGACAAGTGTGTCATCAGCCTGCGGGAGAAGTGCAGACCCGACATGACCCCCGTGCTGGAGAGCATCTTCTCACATGCCCAGGTGGCAAAGAAGAACCTTCTGGTGATCATGTTAATTGTGAGTACAGCCCGTGCCCTGTGACACCAGAGGTAAAGGCTGATGGCAGGGAAAGACCACCCATAAGCCAAGGCAAGCTCTGAATCACTGTGGGATGGGACATGGCTGCTGCTGGCTGTCACAGCCCTGTGCTTTCTCCTCAGAAGTTCAAGTGTCTAACATCTCTCTGCTCTTTCACTCGTCCCTTTGTGCCCAAGGGGGTAGGGGTGGGGCAGGGCAGGGAGGGAGAAGCTATTAGCTGCCCTGGTTTTTGGCCAGGGGGCTTCTTGTGCTGTTTATAAATTGTCCATACTTGTACATATCCTGTGCCCAGTTCTGGGCCCCTCAATTCAAGGACATTGAGACACTTGAAGGTGTCCAGAGAAGGGCAACAAAGCTGGGGAGGAGTCTGGAGCACAGCCCTGGGAGGAGAGGCTGAGGGAGCTGGGGTTGCTTAGCCTGGAGAAGAGGAGGCTCAGGGGAGACCTTCTTGCTCTCTCCAACTCCCTGAAGGGAGGTTGTAGCCAGGTGGGGGTTGGTCTCTTCTCATGGGCAAGCAGCACCAGAGCAAGAAGACACAGTCTCAAGCTGCACCAGGGGAAGTTTAGGCTTGTGGTGAGGAGAAAGTTCTTCCCAGAGGGAGTTGTTAGCCATTGGAATGTGCTGCCCAGGGAGGTGGTGGAGTCCCCATCCCTGGAGGTGTTCAAAAAGGGATTGGATGTGGCACTTGGTGCCGTGGTCTAGTAGTCATGAGGTGTTGAGTGACAGGTTGGACTTGGTGATCTCTGAGGTCTTTTCCAGCCTCGTTGATTCTATGATTCTATCTGTCAGTAGTGCATATTTTGTACACATTCCATCGTGGATTGGAGCTTGGCTTGTAAATGCAGCTTGCATTTGCTTCCAGCTGGGCTGGGCTGGCAAATTTAGCATCGGGGGGTGGTGTGTATTTGCAACCCACCACAGTGAGGCAGCAGGGGTGTGGGCTTCACAGAGAGAGTCGTTCACCATTGGAATGTGCTGCCCAGGGAGGTGGTGGAGTCCCCATCCCTGGAGGTGTTCCAGAGGGGATTGGACGTGGCACTGGGTGCCGTGGTCTAGTCATGAGGTCTGTGGTGACAGGTTGGACTCGATGATCTTTGAGGCCTCTTCCACCTTTGGTGAGACTGTGGCTGCAGCCAGCTGGCAGCAGCGGGGCCGGAGCAGAGCCGTGGTGGTGTGTGTGCTTGCAGGAGCAGCTCTGCGGCTGTGAGCCCACGCTGACGGACGAGCTGACGGCCATGCTGCAGGAGCTGACGCAGCTCAGCAAGACCGAGCACTCCAAGGTGGCACTGAGAGCCCGGCAGGTCAGCGAGCCCCCACCCCCACCCCCGGCCCCACCCCTTGGCCCCATGGTCCCAAGCCCTCTCTCCCCTTGTAGGTGCTCATCGCTTCCCACCTGCCCTCCTACGAGCTGCGCTACAACCAGGTGGAGTCCATCTTCCTCTCCGCCATCGACATGTACGGGCACGAGTACTGCCCTGACAACCTCAAGGTGGGGAATCCTCAGGGGGAATCTGGCTTTTGGGTGGCTTTGGTGGTATGGTGTCATGAGGTCTTGGGTGACAGGTTGGACTTGATGGTCTTTGAGGTCTTTTCCAACCTTATTGATTCTATGATTCTATGGTGGCTTTGGTGACGAGGTGGCTTTGGCCTTAAAAACAGCCCCCCCAAAGCAACCAAAGCTTCACTGCAGTGACCCTTCACCAGCTTCATTCCTCCTCTCTGGACCTGCTCCAGCCCCTCAAATGTCCCTCTTGGAGTAAGGGGCCCAAACCTGAACCTAGTACTCAAGGTGTGAGCTCACCAGTGCTGAGTGCCAGGGGACAATCCTTGCCTTGGTCCTGCTGGTCACTCTATTTCTGATCCAAGCCAGGATGCTGGTGGAGTTTTTGGCCACCTGGGCACTTGCTGGCTCATATTCAGTCAGTTATTGACCAAGCCCACCAGGTCCTTTTCCACTGGGCAGTTTCCAGCCACTCTTTCTGCACAGCTGCTCCATATAAGGAACCCCTTTGGAATGTGCTTCCCTCCCCTGCAACAGGGCAAGGAGATCCCACTCCATCTTTACCTTAAATTCTACTTTCTATCCCCAGAAACTGATCCTCTCAGAAACCACCATCTTTGTCCTTCCCTCCCCTGCAATAGGGCAAGGAGATCCCACTCCATCTTTACCTTAAACTCTACTTTCTACCCCCAGAAACTGATCCTCTCGGAGACCACCATCTTTGACGTGCTTCCTGTCTTCTTCTACCACACCAACCAGGTGGTGCGCATGGCAGCGCTGGAGGTGAGGGCTGGGGTGCCACGGGGGCACACTGAGCTGTGGGGGGGTGGCTTGGGTGAGTGTGGTGGGGGCAGGGCCATGGTGGTACCCCCTGCCCCCTCCTCCCAGGTGTACGTGCGGCGTGGGTACCTTGCCTACGAGCTGAACAGCCTGAAGCACCGGCAGCTCTCCGACGGCACCTGCCTGGTGGAGTTCCAGTTCATACTGCCCTCCTCCCACCCAAACAGGTATCACAGAGTGTCAGGGGCTGGCAGGGACCTCGAGAGATCATCCAGTCCAACCCCCCTGCCACAGCAGGATCACCTAGAGCAGGTCACCCAGGAATGCATCCAGGCGGGTCTTGAATAACTCACAGAGTAATAGAATCAATAAGGTTGGAAAAGACCTCAAAGATCACCAGGTCCAACCTGCCACCCAACACCTCAGGACTACTAAACCATGGCACCAAGTGCCACGTCCAATCCCCTCTTGAACACCTCCAGGCATGGTGACTCCACCACCTCCCTGGGCAGCACATTCCAATGGCTAACAACTCTCTCTGGGAAGAACTTTCTCCTCACCTCCAGCCTAAACTCACAGAATCATAATCTCCAGAGAGGGAGACTCCACAAGCCCCCTGGGCAGCCTCTTCCAGTGCTCCATCACCCTCACAGGGAAATAATTCTTTCTCCTGTTTCCATGGAACTTCTGTGCCTCAGCTTCCACCATTGCCCCTTGTGCTGCCATTGGGCATCGCCGAGCGGAGCCTGGCTCCAGCCTCTTGGCACTCACCCTTCACATCTTTATCAAGATGAATGAGGTCACCCCTCAGTCTCCTCTTCTCCAAGCTAAAGAGCCCCAGCTCCCTCAGTCTCTCCTCACAAGGCAGATGTGGCACTCCCTTAATCATTGGGCCACGAGGATGAGCAGAGGGCTGGAGCACCTCTCCTGTGAGGACAGACTGAAGGAGTTGGGGCTGTTCAGTCTGGAGAAGAGAACCCCATGGCAGGGGGGTTGGAACTAGCTGATCCTTGTGGTCCCTTCCAACCCTAACTGAAACTATGAAACTATTGGCATGGGAGCTCCCCTGGGCATGGCCCTTTGTGCAAAGCTCTTTGGTTTCTATCATCTCCTCCATGCAAGGTGTGAGGAGCCTCAGAGGGAGCCATCCACAGCATTCTCCCTTTGCCAGTGGAGCAGGATGAGCCCTCTCTGGGTCAAGCTCCCATGTGGGTCCTTGTTGGGGCCAGGAGCAGTGCCTCCAGCCACAGCTGGCAGCTGCCTTGCTCCCCTGTGCAGGATGTCTGCGCCCATCAGCGTCTCCAACCCCGACCTGGCCCGGCACAGCACCGAGCTCTTCATGGACAGTGGCTTCTCTCCCCTGAGCCAGCGGATGGGAGCCATGGTGGCCTTCAACAGATTCGAGGACTTCACCAGGTGAGGGTGCAGGGACCTGCCTGGCCAGCCATGCATGTGCCCTTTTGGGTGCTGCTGCAGATGTCAGAGAGCAAAAGTGGGTGGAAGAGTCAAAGCTGGTGGCAGCTGGGAGCTGCTCAGGGCAGCTCCTGTTCCTCCTGCAGCTGGATGTCAGGGTTGAGTGGTATGGCCAGCAAAGTAGTTACTTGGGGGGACATGCCATGTCTTCTGGGCACTTGTGGAGCTAGTGGGGAGCCTACCTGGCATGAATTAAACATTGAAGCCATGTCTTGAAGGCTGGTTTGGACCACTCACTCCAGGAAGCACACTGAGGGGCTGGAGCAGGTCCAGAGAAGGGGAACAAAGTTGTGGAGGGACTGGAGAAGAGGTCTGGTGGGGAGCAGCTGAGGGACCAGGGGTTGATCACCTTGGAGAAGAGGAGGCTGAGGGCAGACGTTCTGGCTCTTTCCAGCTGCCTGGAAGCAGGTCAGAGCCAGGTAGGAGCTGGTCTCTTCTCCCAAGAAACAAGGGACAGGACGAGAAGAATGGCTTCAAGTTGCACCAGGGGCGGTTTAGACTGGACACAAGGAACAATTTCTTCCTCAGAAGGGTTGTCAAGGCCTGGATCAGGCTGCCCAGGGCAGTGGTGGAGTCCCCATCCCTGCAGGGGTTTCAAAGCCATGGAGATGTGGTGCTGAGGTCCATGGTTTCATGGTGCCCTGGCAGTGCTGGGTTAAGGGTTGGCCTGGATGATCTGAAAGGTCTCTTCCAACCAAAGCAATTCTGTGATCTCCACCACGCTATCACAGTAGCTCTCGGAGCTGCATTTCATGAGCTGTGGTTTTGCCCTGGGCTGGTGGAGCTTGTCACATGTCATAGAATCAATAAGGTTGGAAGAGACCTCAGAGATCACCAAGTCCAATCTGGTACCCAGCACCTCATGACTGACTAAACTATGGCACCAAGTGCCACATCCAATCTCCTCTTGAACACCTCCAGGGATGGGGACTCCACCACCTCCCTGGGCAGCACATTCCAATGGCTAACAACTCTCTCTGGGAAGAACTTTCTCCTCACCTCCAGCCTAAACTTCCCCTGGTGCAGCTTGAGACTGTGTCCTCTTGTTCTGGTGCTGGTTGCCTGGGAGAAGAGGCCAACTCCCTCCTGGCTACAACCTCCCTTCAGGTAGCTGTGGAGAGCAAGAAGATCTCCCTTGAGCCTCCTCTTCTCCAGGCTAAGCAACCCCAGCTCCCTCAGCCTCTCCTCACAGGGCTGTGCTCCAGACCTCTCCCCAGCCTCATTGCCTTTCTCTGGACACCTTCAAGAGTCTCAATGCCCTTCTTAAATTGAAGGGCCCAGAAGTGGACACAGGACTCAAGGTGTTAGCCTGAGGTGTTAGCCTGTCTCCACAGGCAGGGCTCTGGCCCAGTATCCTGACTTGTCTCCTCATCCCCACTGCTTGGACAGGAACTTCGATGAAGTGATCTCCTGTTTCGCTGACCCACCTTCAGAGGGCACGCTCTTCAGCGAGGCACGAGCCACTGTCTACGAGGAGGAGGACACCAAGGTGGGCATGGTGCCATTGCTATTCCCTCCCTGGTGGAGTGGGGATGGCAGTGGTGCTGCTGGTCAGGGCTGACTGGGGGCTTTGGTTGCCAGAACGTGCGTGAGGAGCCAATCCACATCCTCAACATTGCGCTCCGCTGGGCTGACCACGCAGAGGATGAGAAGCTGGTGCCCATCTTCAGAGCCTTCGCCCAGTCCAAGGTCTGTTGCTGGGGCTGGACCCCTTCTCTTGGCAGATCCTGCAAGATTGGGGCACCATATCTCCACATGTTGCTCCACAAAATGCTGAGAGCCCCATGGCAACCACTTGGGGTCCGTTTGCTCCCTTGGTGGAGAGGGTTAAGCTCTTTTCACTGGTGGAGTCTTCTTCCATGCAGAAGAACATCCTTGTTGACTGCGGTCTCCGGAGGATCACCTTTCTCATTGCTCAGCAGGTGAGCGCTGCCTGAGCTGCCAAGAGGCAGAGTGACTTTAGAGACTTCAGGCTTCCATCTCCCTAAAACTGCTAGGAGCATCCATCCATCCCTTCCAGACACAGTGTGGGGCGATGGCTGTGTCTGCTCTGCATCAGGAGCTGGGAGCTACTTAATGAGGGATTGGCTGAGGGGTTGGTAGAATCATGGAGTCATTTGGCTGGAAAAGCTCTTTAAGATCATCCAGTCCAACCCTTAACCCAGCAGTGCCAGGACACCACTAAACCATAGCCCTCAGCACCACATCTGCACAGCTCTGAAATCCCTCCAGGGATGGGGACTCCACCACTGCCCTGGGCAGCCTGATCCAGGCCTTAACAACCCTTTTGAGGAAGGAATTGTTCCTCATGTCCTGCCTAAACCTCTCATGGGGCAATTTGGAAGCTGTATCCTCTCCTATCACTTGTTCCTTGGGAGAAGAGACCAACCCCCACCTGGCTCTAGCCTCCTGTCAGGGACTTGTAGGGAGCCAGAGGGTCTCCAAAAGAGGAAGGAAAGTTTCCCACTCTCTCCTCTATTATCCTTTATGCTGCTAGTGTCTCCAGTGACACATGGCCCCTACATGGCCACTCCAGAGCTGTGAGGTGCCATCAAAAGGCATCCACTGCCCCCAGCTCTTCCCCCACTTTGGGAAGGAAGCAGCCTACAAGGTTTTTCTCTTGTTGATGGATTGGGTGAAGAGCAGAACAACCCTCTGCCTGCCCAGACTGCTCACGTTGTCCTCTCTCTCTCTCTCCTCTTTGCTCTAGAGAGAATTCCCAAAGTTTTTCACCTTCAGAGCCAGGGATGAGGTAAGAGCCCTGGCTGGAGCAGAGCCCCTCAGCCCTGGCTGGAGCAGAGCCCCCCAGCCGCCGGCTGGCCGTGCCCCCACTCACATCTGCACTCCACCCCAGTTTGCAGAGGACCGCATCTACCGGCACCTGGAGCCGGCTCTGGCCTTCCAGCTGGAGCTGAGCCGCATGTGCAACTTCGACCTGACGGCCATCCCCTGTGCCAACCACAAGATGCACCTCTACCTGGGGGCTGCCAGGGTGCAGGCGGGCACCGAGGCCACCGACTACCGCTTCTTCATCCGCGCCATCGTGCGCCACTCGGACCTCGTCACCAAGGCAAGCTGCCACCGGCCCCCCCAGGCCTGCGGGTACGGAGCTGGGGGTGCTTTGGGTGGACAGGTCGCTCTGCTTGTCCCTGAGCCCCCCTGCTGAACCTGCAGGAGGCTTCCTTCGAGTACCTGCAGAACGAGGGGGAGCGGCTGCTCCTGGAGGCGATGGATGAGCTGGAGGTGGCCTTCAACAACACCACTGTCCGCACGGACTGCAACCACATCTTCCTCAACTTCGTCCCCACTGTCGTTATGGATCCCTCCAAGGTGTGTTCCTCAGGGACCAGTTCTTCCCAGAGAGAGTTGTTAGCCATGGGAATGTGCTGCCCAGGGAGGTGGTGAAGTCCCCATCCCTGGAGGTGTTCAAGAGGGGATTGGATGTGGCACTTGGTGCCATGGTTTAGTAGCCCTGAAGTGTTGGGTGAGTGGTTGGACTTGATGATCTTTGAGGTCTTCTCCAACCTTATTGATTCTATGATTCTACCTGCTTCCTGCTGTCAGTGCAGTGGTGATCTAAGGGTGGAGACCACATCGTTCTTCATGCTCTATAAAGTCATGTGGGTGGGCTGGTACCAGACCTGGTCCCATCCAGTGCCCACCTGCCCCTGGGTGAGGTGTGGATTTGGCAGCTACAGAGATGACTCCAGCTTAATCTCTCTGCCAGTCCTTCTCTGTGGTTTCTTTCATAGAATCATAGAATGGTTTGGGTTGGAAGGGACCTTTAAAGATCATAGAATGGTTTGGGTTGGAAGGGACCTTAGAGATCATAGAATCATAGAATGGTTTGGGATGGAAGGGACCTTAGAGATCATAGAATCATAGAATGGTTTGGGATGGAAGGGACCTTAGAGATCATAGAATCATAGAATGGTTTGGGATGGAAGGGACCTTAGAGATCATAGAATCATAGAGTAGTTTGGGATGGAAGGGACCTTAGAGATCATAGAATCATAGAATGGTTTGGGTTGGAAGGGACCTTTAAAGGTCCATTGAGTTTGCTGAGAAGGTGCTGAGGTTTCACACTATGCAATGGTCAGGACTTTCTGTACAGACTTGGACACCCAGTTTGCTGGAGGGTATGAGGATGGGCAGCAGGCTCTTCCCCTGGGCAGTGTGTGGTCTGAAGGAGTGGGACTGTGTCTGTGGGGCGCCATCTTTCCCTCTTCCCTGCGGAGAGGCTGGATGGCAGCGCCAGCCCCCAGGGATGATGGGAGGGAAAGGGCTTACCCGAAGCAAATGCATCTTGTTGGGGATGGAGCTGCCCTGGGGCTGCTGCAGGCACCGTGTGGCACACAGCAGCGTTGCCCCCGGGCCCATCTGTGCGTGCCCAGATCGAGGAGTCGGTGCGCTCCATGGTGATGCGGTACGGCAGCCGCCTCTGGAAGCTGCGGGTCCTGCAGGCCGAGGTGAAGATCAACATCCGCCTGACCCCCACCTCCACCGCCGTCCCCATCCGCCTCTTCCTCACCAACGAGTCTGGCTACTACCTGGACATCAGCATCTACAAGGAAGTGAGGGACCCCAGCAGCAGCAAGGTCAGTAACCCAAGCGCAGCTGCTCCGGCTCGGCTGCGCCGCAGCTCTGGGGAGCTTTCTGCAGAGCCCCTCAGGCACCTGCAGCGCTGGTGTGCCCCCAAGCCACCAGGACTGACCCAGCTTCCCTCCCCTCTCTGCTTCACCCAGCTGGAGATCTTGGGATGATGCTTTGCTCCAAAATGGTGCTCAGCCCCAGGGGTTTTGCTGTGTGTAGCTGGGCAGTGTTTGGTCTGGGAGCTGAATCCCAGCATGGTGGGGGTTGGAAGGGACTTCTGGAGAGCACTCAATCCAACCCCACTGCTGAAGCAGGGTCATCTAGGGCAGGTTGCAGGTGAAGGTCAGTGTTAGGGTGTTGCTGGTACTTGCAGCACAGTGGTGTTGCACTGTCCCCTCAACAGCAAGAGAGTGGGGTGGAAAAATCTTGTTGTGTGGTCAAGTAGAGCCACAGGCATGAGCATCTTGCTCTGTGCAGCTCCCTGAAAGGAGGTTGCAGTGAGGTGGGGGTTGGTCTCTTCTCCCTAGTATCAGGTGATGGAACAAGGGGAAATGGCCTGAAGTTGTGCCAGGGGAGGGTTAGGTTGGAGGTGAGGAAAACTTTCTGTGCTGCAGGAGCAGTCAGGGATTGGCACAGGCTGCCCGGGGAGGTGGTGGAGTCCCCATCCCTGGAGGTGCTCAAGAAACTTGTGGCCATGGCACTTGGGGCCATAGCTTGGTGGCCATGGTGCTGCTGGCTTGATGGCTGGACCCAGTGAACTCAGAGGGCTTTTCCAGCTGAAATGATTCTGTGCTTCTGTGATCCTGTCCTGGCAAAGCTCAGCAGCGCTCCAGCCCTGTGGAGCTCCTGCTCGTTAGCGTGGACTTGCCGAGGGAAGGCAGCCAACCCTGTGCCCTTCTCCCCAGATCATGTTTCAGTCCTATGGTGACAAACAAGGGCCACAGCACGGGATGCTCATCAACACCCCCTACGTCACCAAGGACCTGCTCCAGGCCAAGCGCTTCCAGGCACAGTCCTTGGGCACCACCTACGTGTACGACTTCCCGGAGATGTTCAGGCAGGTGAGGATGGCTGAGGCTCCCAGTCATTGCCTTTGCTTTTCTTCTCCACCCTGCCCTGACACTCCCATCTGGAGGAAAGACTGCTCTTGTCCAAGCTGGCAAAGCAGGTCCAGGGCTGGCCACAGCAACGATGCAAGGACTGGAACTTCTCTGCCCCGAGGCCGGGCTCAGAGAGTTGGGGCTGTTCAGCCTGGAGAAGAGAAGGCTCCAGGGAGACCTTCTGGTGGCCTTTCAGTACATAGTTGAAAGCTGGAAACAGACTTCAGAGCAGGGCCTGTTGTGACAGCACATGGGAGCATGGTCTGAACTAAACCAGGGATATTGACACTGAGGGTGTTGAGAGCCTGTCCCAGGTTGCCCAGAGAGGTGGGAGATATCCCCTCCCTGGAACCATTCCAGGTCAGGTTGGTTGGAGTTGTGAGCAACCTGCTTTACTTGCAGATGTCCCTGCTGACTGCAGGGGGTTGGACTGGATGACTTTTATAGGTCTCTTCCAATCCAAACCCTTTGATGACTCTGTGACAAAGAGTTTACAGCATTTCTGGTTATGTGAAGCATGTCCAAACCAGTCCTAGCTCGCTAGTTGCACCCATGAAGGACATGACTGAGGAAGCCTCGTGCAAGGAGAAATGCAGCAGGGTGAGGGCTCTGACACAAGCTCCTACTCACCCAAATCCCCAACCTGTCTCAGGAGTGTGTGTCTGCTTGGTGAGAGCTCCAGAGCTCCCCAGCACCATGTCTTCAGCTTGTCCTGTGTCTTCAGAACAAGAGGACTCAGTCTCAAGCTGCACCAGGGGAGGTTTAGGCTGGATGTTAGGAAGAAGTTCTTCCCAGCAAGAGAGATTGGCCATTGGAATGTGCTGCCCAGGGAGGTGGTGGAGTCACCATCCCTGGAGGTGTTTAGGAGGAGACTGGATGGGGTGCTTGGTGCCATGGTTTAACTGATTAGATGGTGTTGGCTGATGGGTTGGACTGGATGATGTCTGAGGTCTTTTCTAACCTTGTCTGTCCTGTCCTGTCCTGTCCTGTCCTGTCCTGTCCTGGTGTCTCTGCAGGCTCTCTTCAAGCTGTGGGGCTCCTCAGAGCTGTACCCCAAGGACATCCTGACGTACACTGAGCTGGTGCTGGACTCTCAGGACAACCTGGTGCAGATGAACAGAGTCCCTGGAGGGAATGAGGTAGCAGGGGGTGACTTGGGAACAGAGTGAGAGAGCGGAGCAGGGCAGCACTGCGCTGTGGTGGGTGGGAACAGCTGCTGGATTCCTTGGTCTGGTTTCCTGGAAGCCCAGGAGATGCTCCTCAAGCGAGGGTCTCCTCTGCCTGCTTCAGCTCTGAGCCCCTCTCTCTGCGGAGTCTTGCCCTGTGACCTTGTGGCTTTTGGAGCAGGTGGGGATGGTTGCTTTCAAAATGCAGCTGAAGACCCCCGAGTACCCCAAAGGCCGGGCCATTGTGCTCATCTGCAATGACATCACTCACAAGATCGGCTCCTTTGGGCCAGAGGAGGACCTGGTCTTCCTGCGGGCCTCGGAGCTGGCCCGGGCCGAGGGCATCCCCCGCGTCTACATCTCTGCCAACAGCGGGGCCCGCATCGGCTTCGCCGAGGAGATCAAGAACATGTTCCACGTGGCCTGGGTGGACCCTGAGGACCCCTACAAGGTGTGTGGCCACCTCCCCTCCTGCCCTCACAGCCAAGGGCAGAGGACTTACTTGGGGAAGGAAGGACCAAAGGACGTTAAAACTGTGGGAGCGAAGCCACGCCTGAAGCCGGTGGCCAGCCGCCGTGGGGGGTGGGGTTGGGGTTGGAGAAGGGCCATGCCCTACAGGAGACTCCAAAACATCTCCTTCACTTTTACTTCCAGGGGTTCAAGTACCTGTACCTGACTCCCCAGGACTACACAAGGATCAGTGCCTTGAACTCGGTGCACTGTGAGCATGTGGAGGAAGGGGGCGAGTCCAGGTGAGCCCCTTTGTCCCACGAGCCAGGGGAGGTTTAGGCTGGAGGTGAGGAGAAAGTTCTTCCCAGAGAGAGTTGTTAGCCATTGGAATGTGCTGCCCAGGGAGGTGGTGGAGTCACTGTCCCTGGAGGGGATCAAGAGGGGATTGGAGCCACTTGGTGCCATGGTTTAGTAGTCATGAGGTGTTGGGTGTGTGGTTGGACTTGACGATCTTTGAGGCCTTTTCCAACCTTGTTGATTGATTCTATGGGCTGCACAGAGCACTCTCAAGCCCTGCCCTACATCCCCAACAGGATGCAGCTCCCATGTCCTGGCTCAGCATCCTGCCAGACACCTCACACAAGGGAGTGCTTCCCCCTGCCCCACCATGCCACCGTGGCTCTCCTTTCCCCACAGGTACATCCTCCTGGACATCATTGGGAAGGACAATGGATTTGGGGTGGAAAACCTGAGAGCTGCTGGTAGCATTGCTGGGGAGTCTTCTCGGGCTTATGAAGAAATAGTGACCATCAGCATGGTACAGCCACAGAACCTTCCCTGCCCCAGTCCTTCCCCTTCTCCTACTTGCCTTTAAGGTCACCTTGAGGGGCATGACCTAGTGCAACCCAAGTGTGCAGACCCCGGCAGGGCATCATCATCCATGGGTCAGCAATGTGCCCTTGTGGCCAAGAAGGCCGATGGGATCCTGGGGTGCATTAGGAGGAGTGTGCCCAGCAGATCCAAGGAGGTTTTTTGCCCTGGTCAGACCTCACCTGGAATATTGCATCCAGTTCTGGGCTCCCCAGTTCAAGAGGGACAGGGATCTGCTGGAGAGAGTCTAATGGAGGGCTATGAGGATGATGAAGGGACTGCAGCACTGCCCCATGAGGAGAGCCTGAGAGTCCTGGGGCTTTTTAGTCTGGAGAAGAGAAGACTGAGAGGGGATTTAACAATGTTTACAAGTATCTGAGTGTCAAGAGGGGAGGGCACAGGCTCTGCTCAGCTGCACCCTGGGATAGGCCAAGGGGTAATGGATATAAACTCCAGCACAGGAGGTTCCACCTCAACGTGAGGAGGAACTTCTTCACTGGGAGGGTCACAGAGCACTGGAGCAGGCTGCCCAGGGGGGTTGTGGAGTCTCCTTCTCTGGAGACTTTCCAGCCCTGTCTGGATGTGTTCCTGTGTGACCTGTGCTGGATTCTATGCTCCTGCTCTGGCAGGGGGGTTGGCCTTGATGAGCTTCGAAGGTCCCTTCCAACCCCTAACATCCTGTGATCCTTGGCTGTGGGGGGACCCTCCTGGAGCCCCTTCTCCCCGGTCACGCCCCGTGTGCTTGTGTGCGCGCCCAGGTGACCTGCCGCGCCATCGGGATCGGGGCGTACCTGGTGAGGCTGGGCCAGCGCGTCATCCAGGTGGAGAACTCCCACATCATCCTCACTGGTGTCACAGCTCTCAACAAGGTACCAGCCCCTGCCTGCCTGGTGTCCTCCAAAGGTGGTAGCCTCCGAGGCTGGTGTCTCCATGCATGGGGCTCCTTCCCTGCCCCTTGGGAAGAGGTGGCAGTTCCCCACCTGTCACCTCATGGGACCTGTCTGAAGGATCATAGAATCAATAAGATTGGAAAAGACTTCAAAGATCAAGTCCCACCTGTCACCCAGCACCTTATGACTAACTAAACCATGGCTTCAAGTGCCACATCCAATCCCTTTTTGAACACCTCCAGGGATGGTGACTCCACCACCTCCCCAGGCAGCACATTCCAGTGGCCAACAAAGAAGCATAGAATCAATAAGGTTGGGAAAGACCTCAAAGGTCATCAAGTCCAACCTGTCACCCAGCACATCATGATGCTGCAACCAAGCTGATCCCACTGAGAGCTGAGGGGATGCCACCACACAATTAGTCTGGTATTGCTTTAGGGGCCAGCTCGTGGTGCAGGGTGGGATGGCAAAGCTGCCATGGAGGCTGGCTCTGGTCCCAGGGGCAGAACCCATCTCTGGGCGCTGCTTTGAGACGATTTGGAACCTGCCCAGCTGGTCCTGTAGGTGCCTTTAGGTGTCTAAAGCAGAGCCCTTTCTTCTCCAACACCACCCTGGAAGGCAGAGGTGGAATTCAGCCTCAAACCAAAGCGGATGTGCCCCTTCAGGGGGCACCACTTCTCAAAGGGAGCAAGGAGGAGCAGCTCCTGCGTGAGCAGAGCCCCACCTGTGTTGCTCTCCCCGCCTGTGGGCAGGTGCTGGGGCGGGAGGTGTACACCTCCAACAACCAGCTGGGAGGGGTGCAGATCATGCACAACAACGGCGTGGCCCACGTCACCGTCCCCGATGACTTCGAGGGAGTCTACACCATCCTGCAGTGGCTCTCGTACATCCCCAAGGTAGGAGGCTGCTGCAGAGGGCTGCTCTGGCACCTTTCTCCATCCATACCTGCCCAGGTGACCTGTCCCTCTTGGCTCTTCCCCTTGCAGGATAACTGCAGCCCAGTGCCCATCATCCCCATCCGTGACCCCATCGAAAGAGACATCGGCTTTGTCCCTTCCAAAGTCCCCTATGACCCCAGGTGGATGCTGGCAGGGAGACCACATCCAAGTAAGTGAGGGTGACCCAAGGCCTCTTCAGCAGTGCTTCCAGAAGGGTCCTGTGGCTGTACACCCTCCGTGGTGCAGAAGGTGCTTTTTGCTGTGGGGCTGGTGCACAAGGAGCTCTTCAGTCCTCACCCTCCTATTGGTGTGTTCCCAGGAGAGAGTCAGAATGATGCTTAGCGTTCAGGGCTAGCACTGTTCCCGGCAGGAGCTGCAACCATTCCTAAGCAGCTTGAAGCAGATCATTTTCTGGGCCCAATGGACACAAAGCAAAGCACTGGGGGTGGGGTAAAAGCTAAGGGAAACAGCCCAGCCCCAAACTAGCTCCACTTTTTCCTGTGCTCTGCAGCTCTCAAGGGGACCTGGCAGAGTGGCTTCTTTGACCAGGGCAGCTTCCTGGAGATCATGAAGCCCTGGGCTCCAACAGTTGTGGTGGGCAGAGCAAGGTACTGGTGGGAGCAGGGGGAGGGAACTCCAGGGTGAAGAGCAACGTGGGGAAGTTGGGCACACAGTCAAGCATCCCCCTGACGCTGCTTCTGGGGGGTGATGGGAAGAACCTCGCTGGTGGGGCTGGAGTGCAGTGTGGAGGGGCCTCTGCTGAGCCCAGCCTGCCTCCCTGCAGGCTGGGAGGTCTCCCCGTGGGTGTGATCGCTGTTGAGACCCGGCCCGTGGAGGTGACGATACCTGCGGACCCTGCCAACCCCGAGTCGGAGGCGAAGGTGAGTGAGGAGACCTCGCTGTGGCCAAGCAGCAGGGGGCAAGGAGGCTGGAGGGAGGAGCTGTAAAAGCTCTGCCTGATCTCTCAGTGGGTCTTGCTTTCCCTTTCCGACTGGTGAAGCCAATGGCGCTTGGTGCTTCTTCCAGCTCTAGCCCACCACGTGCCACCAGCCTGCCGGTGTGGTGTGCCAAGGAAGCACCAGCACTGGTCATAGAATCATAGAATCAGTCAGGGTTGGAAGGGACCACAAGGATCAGCTAGTTCCAACCCCCCTGCCATGGGCAGGGACACCCCACACTAGATCAGGCTGGCCAGAGCCTCATCCAGCCTGGGCTTAAACACCTCCAGGGACAGGGCCTCAACCACCTCCCTGCACAACCCATTCCAGGGCTTCACCACTCTCACAGTGAAGAACTTCCTCCTCATGTCCAGTCTGAACCTCCCCACCTCCAGCTTCATTCCTTGCTGTCTTGTGCAGGTTCTCCAGCAAGCTGGGCAGGTCTGGTTTCCAGATTCTGCCTTTAAAACCTCCCAGGTTATTCGGGACTTCAACCGCGAGCATCTCCCACTGATGATCTTCGCCAACTGGAGAGGCTTCTCCAGTGGCATGAAAGGTACCCGGGGTGTGAGGTGCCCAGGTCCTGTGCACTGACATCCTGCTGGCTCTGCTGACACCCCATAGGCTCCTAGGATGACCCAGCCTGACAGGGCCCTGCCTGCACTGCTCTGAGATGTGGGGGTGGGCTGGGGAGGTGATGGAGCATGCCCAGGACCCGGGTCTCAGTGGCTGGGCTGGGGAGGTGATGGAGCATCCCCAGGACCCGGGTCCCAGTGGCTGGGCTGGGGAGGTGATGGAGCATCCCCAGGACCCGGGTCCCAGTGGCTGGGCTGGGGAGGGAGGGAGGGACCCAGGAGGAGGTGATGGAGCCCCAGGACCCAGGTCCCAGTGGCTGGGCTGGGGAGGTGATGGAGCATCCCCAGGACCGGGTCCCAGAGCTTGGTGGCTTTCTTTTAGGAACGGTTTTGGGGTGCTTGCATGGTTTCTCCAATGGAGAAGGTGGGTTTGGTCTGCTAGAGAGGATGGCCTGGCCCACAGCAGCTGGGGCACCTGGCCACTGGGTCCCTTTGGCTTTCAGACATGTATGACCAGATGCTGAAGTTCGGAGCCTTCATCGTCGATAGCCTGCGGGACTTCAAGCAGCCTGTCCTGGTCTACATCCCACCGCACGCCGAGCTGCGGGGAGGCTCCTGGGTGGTCATCGACTCCACCATCAACCCCCTGCACGTGGAGCTCTATGCAGACAAGGAGAGCAGGTCAGCATCCCCCAACACTTGTGCATCCTCCACAGCCTATGTGCTTGGGGGCTGCAGAGTCGTGGTCCTGCTGGCAGGGACCTCTGCTCACCCAAACCATCAGGTAGATGCTCCGGGGCTCATACAGAGCAGTAGGTATCTCCTTGGGGATATCCTCTTGTGTCCAGTGAAGGCTGTAGGAGAGAAAAATCATGATTCTGAGGGTCAGGAGACCTTTCCTCTGACCTGAATTCATGTTGGAGCAAGCTGGAAGGAGTAGGAGAATAGAGAAGAATTCTAGACTGGAAACAACCACTTTAGGTTTCTTCTCTCCTTCGCTCTTATGAGAGTTGCCTGGATGGACCTCTTGTCCAGGGATTTATTCTCCTGTGCAGGCCTGTCCCTGTTTCACCAAACTTTCCTTCCAGGGGAGGCATTTTGGAACCTGGAGGAACAGTGGAGATCAAGTTCAGGAAGAAAGATTTGGTGAAGACCATGAGAAGGATCGATAGGACCTGCGCCAAGCTCGCTGAGCAGCTGGGTAAGGGAAGGGTGCTTGGGCTTGTGGGCGTTGGGGGGGGGGGTGACTTGAAACATGAGGCTCAAACACCATGGTGGCAACCATCAGGGTCTGGGCAGCTCTTCTGCTGGTGGAGCTTCCCAAGAGCACATGGTGCTGCTTCAATACATCTTTATCTCCTGGGGGAGGGTGTCCATAAATGGTGCTGGAGTTTTCCTCCCTGCTTTGAGATGCAGAATTGCAAGGGCCGTGCTGAGTCAGTAGCTAATGAGATGGCACAAAGTCAGTACAGAACTGCACAGAGGTTGCTTTTAATGC
This sequence comes from Colaptes auratus, assembly GCA_015227895.2. Taxonomy (NCBI): domain Eukaryota; kingdom Metazoa; phylum Chordata; class Aves; order Piciformes; family Picidae; genus Colaptes; species Colaptes auratus. The sequence goes on from JAAWVA010000032.1 coordinate 10,973,990, forward strand.
ACTGGGTCTCCTTTCACCCTGTGGTCAGCTCCTGCTGGGGCTGTACTGGGAGGTCCTTGCCCCCATGCCCCTCCAGCCTGCTGAAACATGGCCCCACAAAGTCCTTGCAAATCCCACCTCTGATGGGATTTGCTTGCTGATGAAGCCCCTTCCTGGCCATGGCCTTCTGTGACTGGGCTCTGGGCAGGGTGTAAATGGGTCAAAGCAAAGGGGCATAGAATCATGGTTGGAAAAGACCTCCAAGATCATCAAATCCAACCATTAACTCAGCACAGCCATTAACCATTAACAACCATTAACATCACCACAAAGCCATGGCCCTCAGTGCCAGCCCTCCGGGGATGGAGAATCCACCACTGGCTTGGGCAGCCCGGGCCAGGCTTTGACAAGCCTTTTAGGGAAGAAATTGTTCCTTATGTCCAATCTAAACCTCTCCTGGTGCAACATGAGGCCACTTCCTCTTGTCCTGTCGTGGGCACAATGCCGGGACCCTTGTTTCTTGATGGCAGTGGCTGATGTAGGAGCACAGAGCCCAGCCCCCGTCGTGAGCCCCCCTCACCACCAGGGCAGTGGGTGGGCTGCTTAGCACCACATGTCCCACAGGGAGCCCTGAGCTGCCTGTGGAGCAGCGTAAGGAGCTGGAGAAGCAGCTGAAGGCCCGTGAGGACCTCCTCCTGCCCATGTACTACCAGGTGGCCGTGCGCTTCGCCGACCTGCACGACACCCCGGGCCGCATGCAGGAGAAAGGAGTCATCATGGTGAGCCAGGACACGGGGGAAGGGGCTTGCTGCAGGCCTTCATCAAGAGAAGCATGGCCAGCAGGGTGAGGGAGGGGATCCTCCCCCTCTGCTCCACTCTCCTCAGTCCCCACCTGGAGTACTGCATCCAGTTCTGGAGCCCCTATTACAGGATGGATCTGGAGGTGCTGGAAGGTGTCCAGAGAAGGGCTACAAGGATGAGCAGAGGGCTGGAGCTGCTCTGCTATGAGGACAGATTGAGGGAATTAGGGTTGTTCAGTCTGGAGAAGAGAAGGCTCTGAGGAGACCTTAATGTGGCCTTCCAGTATCTGAAGAGGGCTCCAAGAAAGCTGGGGAGGGACTTCTTAGGGTGTCAGGGAGTGATAGGACTGGGGGGGAATGGAACAAAACTATGGGTAGATTCAGATTGGATGTTAGGAAGAAGTTCTTCCCCAGGAGGGTGGTGAGACACTGGCACAGGTTGCCCAGGGAGGTGATAGAAGCCTCATCCCTGGAGGTTTTTGCAGCCAGGCTGGATGTGGCTGTGAGCAACCTGCTGTAGTGTGAGGTGTCCCTGCCCATGGCAGGGGGGTTGGAACTGGCTGATCCCTGAGGTCCCTTCCAACCCTGACAATTCTGTGATTCTGCAGTGGTGGGATGAAGGTGGGGAGCAAAGTCCTCTTCTGGAAGTCTGGACTGCAGCTCAACAGGCTGCTCCTGCTCTGGGTACTGCTCTCTGCTCCAGCCCAGCAGAGCTGCCTTCAAGCCCACCACCAAGAGCCAGGAGCAAGCAGTGCCCACACGTCAGCTCCTCTCCTTGCTGCAGTGGTGAAGCTCTGGGCCGTGTCCCCTTTCCTGCAGGACATCCTGGAGTGGCAGAACGCTCGCTGCTTCCTCTACTGGCGGCTGCGGCGGCTGCTGCTGGAGGAGATGGTGAAGGCAGAAGTCCTGAAGGCCAACAGCGAGCTGAGCCACATCCACATCCAGTCCATGCTGCGGCGCTGGTTCATGGAGACAGAAGGAGCCGAGAAGGTACCCCCGGCCCTGGCCTCCTGAGGCATCCCACAGCCCTGCGTGTCCTGAGGGCTCTCACCATCCCCATCGCTTGGCGGCTCCATTGGTGCTTCCCTGAGGGTTTGAACCTGTGCTGGGAATAACCATCCTGCAGCCTGTGCCAGGGTGGGTGGCCGAGCAGCTCTGAGGCTGGGGCTGCCGCAAGTCGAGTGACCTCAGCTGGATGCTGGTGCTCAGTGGCAGCAAGGTGGCCCCCAGACAAACATTTTCTACCATCAGATGGGGCTCCCCAGGTCAGAAGTGAGCCTTGAGGTCCTTGCTTTTGGGCTGCCCTCACGGGGAGTGAGGACACACAAAGGAAATGTGGTTTCCCTTCACTTCTGGCATTTCAAACACCTCATGAAGGTCTCCTGAGTTTCAATTTCCAGGCAGAACTTTTCCCCTGGTGGCTGAGGAGGACAATCCAATTGCCTGGTTTGGTCACAGTGGGGGGGAAAGGGCCACGAGGGTGATCAGGGGGCTGGAGCACCTCTCCTATGAGGACAGACTGAGGGAGTTGGGGCTGTTCAGTTAGGAGAAGAGAAGGCTCCCAGGTGACCTCATTGTGGCCTTCCAGTATCTGAAGGGGGCTACAAGAAGGCTGGGGAGGGACTTTTCAGGCCATCAGGGAGTGATAGGACTAGGGGGAATGGAATGAAGCTGGAGGTGGGGAGATTCAGGCTGGAGGTGGGGAGGAAGTTCTTCCCCATGAGAGTGGTGAAGCCCTGGAATGGGTTGTCCAGGGAGGTGGTTGAGGCCCCATCCCTGGAAGTGTTTAAGCCCAGGCTGGATGAGGCTCTGGCCAGCCTGCTCTAGTGTGGGGTGTCCCTGCCCATGGCAGGGGGGTTGGAACTAGCTGATCCTTGTGGTCCCTTCCAACCCTGACTGAAACTATGAAACTGAAAACTTGAGGCCACAGCAGAAAAGGAAACCTGCAGAACCCTCTGCCCATGGTGCTTCTCTCCCCAGGGCTACCTCTGGGATAACAACCAGGTGGTGGTGGAGTGGCTGGAGAAGCACATGCAAGAGGAGGATGGCACCCAGTCGGCCATCCGGGAGAACATCAAGTACCTGAAGCGTGACTACCTGCTCAAGCACATCCGGAGGTGAGCGCCCGTGGGAGCTGGGATCCACAGGGTCCCACTCTCAACTGGTTTGGGGACAGTGGGTGGTGGAGATGAAGCCGTCCTCCCTTCAACCTCCAAGTTGGCTGCCCTCTCCCATCTGCCTTGCAGCTTGCTCCAAGCCAACCCCGAGGTGGCCGTGGACTGCATCGTCCAGATGGCTCAGCACATCAGCGGCGCACAGAAGGCCCGGGTGGCTCATCTCCTGACAACAGTGGATGAGGATGATGACGACCCATCTTGAGCAGAGTGATCACCATGGGGTAGGAGGGACACCAGGACACGCTGCTGCTCAGGGGCCAGGCCTCACCTCCTCACCTGGCTCCTCAGCCTTGGACTCTTACTCGTGTGCCCAAACCAAGGATGCCAGCGTTGGTAATTGAAGCCATGAAGACGGTCTTGCCATCCTTCCGGAGTTCCCTCTGGTGCTGAAGGTGTTCACCAGAAAATAAACCTGTCCCAAGCCAAGTCTGGAGCCTGGACCTGGTGCAGAAGTTGGTTTAAAAAAAGCATCTTTGACTCTGAGTTGCAATCTGTGGCCTTACTCTTTAAAACAGGCACCAGAGTCAGGTCTCATGAGGCTGGATGGAGCTGGAAGTACAAACTGACTGGTCCAGGCACCACAGGGGAGCAGGATAAAGGAGGAGGTCTCCTGGCCATGTTGAGGCTGGCCAGGCACAAGCAGGAGGAAATCAAAGCCCTGTTTAGCAGCAGCCTCAAACTGATGTTTTGTAATAAACTCAGGAGCTGTGAGGAGCAATTTGTCTCATCCTTCCTCTTGCTGGGCAGCAGGCAGTAGGTGTAAGCCCAGAAAAGGCATCAGCAAGCCATGCTGGGAGCTGTGGCAGTGGCACCAATGGATCCACCACGGGTTTGACTGACCCAACTGTTCCTCTTGCTCATCTCCTGTCCTTCCTGGCTCCTGCCACAGCTCCTCTGGGTGTTTTCAGCCTGTGGCTCCTGTGAAGGACAGAGAGGAGGGAGGACACAGCTCCGGGAGCCCCTGCTCCAGTGACCTGCTTCCTTTGCTGAGGAACAGGAGCCAGGGTGAGCTCTCCATCTGCTTGGACCCAGATTTTGCTTCTGGGTGGACATTAATCAGCTTGGCTCATGGAGGGGAAATTTGAGTGGGTGCCTTCCAGTGCTGCTGGCTGGGTCACTTTGCCACAGATGGCTTAGCTTTGGCTCCCAAAGGAGGGGACAGCATGGGGACGGAAGGTGGACACCTGCTTCATGTACAGTTCTGGTGTCATGGTGGTGTTGGACACCTTGGTCATGTCTGGCCTTGGGGGTCCCACCAGGGTCTGCAGGGAGGCCTCCCTGTCCTGGGGGTGGGGTGGGAAGGGCCTGCTGAGATGCTTGCTGGTGTGAGAGGTGTCACTGCTCTGTGTCAGGGAAGGGGCTGCTGATGCTTACCCCCCAGGAGCCAAATAAAGTCAGCGTGGTTCTCAAGGGAGCTTCCTGGCCTCTCCTCCTGTGTCCTTGTATGAGTGTGGTGGATCTGAGCAGGGGTTGATGCCTCTGCTGCTGTCAAGCCCCCTGCCTACACGTGGACACTGCTTCAGGGCAGCCCCTGTCCACTGCTGGCCCTAAAGCAGAGCTCTGCCGTACACTGAGCTACAGGAATAGGCTGAGTGGAGGCAGAGTTGCTACAGTAAATAGCTGTGAACATCTCTTCTCCTGGAAGGTTTGAGCCAGAGACAATCCCTCAGGTTGGACACAGACTATGCCCAATGAAGCCTGAGGAAAGCTGCTCAGTTAGAGGTAAGCCCTTGCTGCCATTTGGGTGCTACAAATGACTTGTGGATGCATGAGATGCTCTTGTCCTGGTGGGGACATGGCTAAGATTCAAGAGAAGAGCCTGCTCCTCAGTGTGCTTGGACACTGCAGCTGGAGTCAAAGATCACAGAATTCCAGCATGGGGGGTTGGAAAGGACCTCTGGAGATCATCCCATCCAGCCCCTTTGCTCAACCAGGGGCACCCACAGCAGCTTGCCCAGGATCACAATGTACCAGGAGGCTTTGGAAGCTCTGCAGAGGAGACTCCACAACCTCTCTGGGCGCCTGCTCCAGGCCTCCAGCACCCTCACAACAAAGTCTCTCCTCCTGTTCAGATGTACCCTGTCACTGGACACCACTGACAATTGTCAGACCCCATCCTCTTGCCTCCCACCCTTTAGCTTTTGCTGAGCATTGAGCAGATTCCCTCTCAGGCTGCCCTTCTTAAGGCTCAACAGCCCCAGAGCTCTCAGCCTTTCCTCCTCACAGAGATGTTCCAGGCCCCCCAGCATCTTTGTAGCTTCCACTGGACTCCCTCCAGTAGTTTCCTGTCTCTCTTGAGCTGAGGAGCCCAGAACTGGACCCAATACTCCAACTGTGGCCTTTCTAGGGCAGAGTAGAGGGAGAGGAGAACCTCCCTTGCCCTGCTGCCCACACTCTTCTGCATGCTCCCCAGGAGCCCATTTGCCCTCTTGTGGCCAAGAGCACATTGTGTGAGCTTTGTCCATTTGTCACCATCCATAAGCTTCACAAAAGAGTTTCCTCACTGGGCTGGATCCTCCAGTAGCTGGTGCCTGCCTTAGAGTTTTACCATAGAATCAGTCAGGGTTGGAAGGGACCACAAGGACCAGCTAGTTCCAACCCCCCTGCCATGGGCAGGGACACCCCACACTACATCAGGCTGGCCAGAGCCTCATCCAGCCTGGGCTTAAACACCTCCAGGGGTGGGGCCTCAACCACCTCCCTGCACAACCCATTCCAGGGCTTCACCACTCTCATGGGGAAGAACTTCCTCCTCCTTCAGCCTGAATCTCCCCACCTCCAGCTTCATTCCATTTCCCCTAGTCCTATCACCGTCTGATATCCTGAGAAGTCCCTCCCCAGCCTTCTTGTAGCCCCCTTCAGATACTGGAAGGCCACAATGAGGTCACCTGGAGCCTTCTCTTCTCCAGACTGCACAGCCCCAGGCAGCAGAGCAGCCAGGCAGAGCAGCACATCTGGGAGGAGCCAGGGTGAGTGCTAAGAAATATTTATTTAAAACAAGATGAAGCCATCAGAGCTGACACCAGTGACAGCACACCAGCATCAAGCACATTTGTTCTTGGACAATAAATTATGAGGTGGAGCCCCATGCCCTTTGGGAAGGGGTTCCTGTGGACATACAAAGTGGGGAAGACACAGGCAAGGACAGTTTCTAGCCCCACACCTTCACAACAGTGATTTACTTATTTGTTTGCTTTCAAGGAAGATGTCCCCACTAAGGTGGCTCTGGCACCCTCTGGGTTTGGAGGGTATAGACCAGCGTGGGAGGGAGGAGCCTGGGAGCACCTGGAGTGGGAAGTGACAGACTGGGAGCTGTGGTCAATGCACAGGGACAGGGAAAACATGAGAGAGAAACATTTTTACTTCATGGTCTCGGAGGTATAAGTAAGCTAAGACTAAATTCCAGTTGAGAGGTTGCTCCTTCAGCCTTGAGGTGCTTGCTCCTCTTCAGCCTTGAGGTGCTTGCTCCTCTTCAGCCTTGAGGTGCTTGCTCCCTCTCTCAGCCTTGAGCTGCTTGCTCCCTCCCATCTTCAGCTGCTTGCTCCCTCCCATCTTCAGCTGCTTGCTCCCTAGATCTACAGCTATTTCACCATCACCAAGTACAAAGCAGGGCTTGGGAATGCAAAGAGCCCTGTTGGAATCATCTTGACTTGGTTAATTAAGAAGGAAAGCTGATCATGACTCATTCTGCAACAGTCACACTATTTAGTCTCTGACTTGTTTTTAAACACACCCCCCACCCCCAAGGAGTTTCACAGTATCCAAAGTGCTGCTTTGAGGGAAATGGAGTGTCAGGTGGGTGATGCAGGTGGTGGCCTGTTGGCTGGTGAATAATTTAGTGGGTGCAAAGCAGGTTTCCTGCAGCACCTTCAGCTCAGGTTCCAAGAATTCCTCTCCATAACAATAAATATAAATAAATTTACAAAGAGTAACACTGCCTCTAGCACACAGACAGACAGAAGCACCACACACAGGACTAGAAACACCTCTAAGCTGCTTGAAAATCCTACAGAAAAATAGGCAGAATTCCTAAACTCTTCTAGCCAGTGATCAGTTCAGCCAGTGGAACCACTTCCCCCACAGGGTCAGGACTTTGTTCTCAAGCCTAGCTGTCTGCTCTGGGTTGGATTTTTCCTTTTCAGTGGTTTTTGTTGGGTGTTTTTTTCCCCCTCTCCTTTTTCTTACCTCAGAACAATAAATTAACAAGAGTTACATCAGGGTTAGTGGTGCCAGTGTCTCCAGAAACCACATTCAGTGGCAGCAGTTATTTGGCAACTGAAGACACACACAGTAGGTCCATGATCAACCATTTTGGGCTCCAACTGGGTGCTGAGCAGCCTGGTTGGGTTGTGTTGGCTTCTGTGTAGGTGGTGACCAAGCAGCATCCCCATGAAAGCCCAGATCACAGTGCTAAATGTTTACCTAAACTGTATTAGTTGTAGCTCAGTTAAGCTCTAGTGGAAGTTCCTGCTGAGGGAAGCCTTCCAGATCCTTCTCAGTTAAGCTCCAGTGGAAGGTGCTGCTGAGGAAGCCTTCCAGATCCTTCTCAGTTAAGCTCCAGTGGAAGGTGCTGCTGAGGGAAGCCTTCCAGATCCTTCTCAGTCAAGCTCAAGTGGAAGTTCCTGCTGAGGGAAGCCTTCCAGATCCTTCTCAGTTAAGCTCTAGTGGAAGTTGCTGCTGAGGGAAGCCTTCCAGATCCTTCTCAGACCTCACCAGTCCTGCACACAAAGAATCCATGCCCCTTCCTCAGTCTTGCCATGGGTTAAAAGTGGTTCTTCTCACCACAGTTTGATTTCTTTTTGGCATCAATATGCTGTGTCCCAGTCAGCAGCCACCAGATTCCAGGCATCTGCGGGAGGAGCTCTTTTCTTGCTTTCAGGCTGGACTTCAACCCTTGGGAGAACCTGGCCCTTGAGTCAGGGGTCCAGGAGAGGGTGCAAAGCTCAGAGCAGAGCAATGGGTTTGTTGCCTTGGTTCATGTACTGAGCAGCTGCCACGTTGTCCAGTGTTGTGTAGGTGGTGTACAGGCCGGTGACCTGCAAGTCTGAGAAGGAGTGGTCGCTGCCGCTGGAGACAGGCGTGAGGCCAGGGGTGCCCAGGTCACAGTCTGAGAGGTGGAGTGGGGAGTTGCTGAAGGCCCCCAGGGTGTCAAGGCTGAAACTGTCATCTTTCATTTCCTCCCATATGTTACCTGTAAAAGATTCAACTCTGGTCACAGCAGAACGTCCAACCCCCCAAGGCATGGTGTGTGCGGGGCTCAGGCCGGCACTAAAGGGCTTTACTCCCTGCTTAGGACCAGGGCTCCGGGAGGGTGGGAAGAGGACACAGTCCCAGGCTGCACCAGGGGAGGTTTAGGCTGAATGTTAGGAAGAAGTTCTTCCCAGAAAGAGTAATTGGCCGTTGGAATGTGCTGCCCCAGGGAGGTGGTGGAGTCCCCATCACAGGAGGTGTTTAGGAAGAGCCTGGATGAGGCACTTGGTGCCATGGTTTAGTTGATTAGATGGTGTTGGGTGATAGCTTGGACTGGATGATCTCAAAGGTCTTTTCCAACCTGGTTAATTCCATTCCATTCCATTCCACCCTAATGCAAAAGAGTGTCTATTCCCACCAGATTCTCTGTTCCAGCAGCAGTGCAGTCCTTTCTGGGCAGCAGAGAATCACAGAATGGTTTGGGTTGGAAGGGACCTTAAAGATCATCTAGTTCCAATTCCCCGCCATGGGCAGGGACACCTTCCACTAGACCAGGTTGCTCAAGGCCTTGTCCAACCTGGCCTTGAACACCTCCAAGGGAGGGGACATCCACAGTCTCCCTGGGCATCTATCTTCCATGTGCTAACCAGAAACCCAGGGGCCTACATTAGGCACCACCATGAGCCAGGGAAGTTCTCCTTTTACAGAAGGGGAAACCAAGGCAGGAGTAGATCTGTGGTTTCCCATGGGCAGACAGATGTGGTGTCCCAGAGTCAGCTGGTTGGACATCTCAGCCTACATCTACTGCAGTGCCTGCACCCATCATGGGATGGTGATTTGCTGTCCCATCTGCCCAGCAGGGCAGAAATGCACCCAGGAAGAGCAGGGAATGGGGTTTGGTTGGAAGAGGCCTTTTAAGATCATCAAATCCAACCATTAATGCAGAGGGCAGCACCCAACACAAGTGTTTCTCTCAGTTACATCCCACCCCAGAGCATCCTGCTGAGCACCCTGGTTATGTACTCAGTGACTACACCACCCCATCAGGCACTCCCTCCCCTTCCCCAGCTTCCTTCTCCTGTACCTTGCAATGCAAAATCCATAATGCTTGGGTCGAGGGCATCCACCTCTGCGTTGATGTCTGCTGTCACGTTGAGGAACTCTGGAGGTGCACGTCCCAGGGGGTGGTGGGGCAGAGGGCTGTGGCTCATGTCAGGCAGGGTATGGAGAGGAGGAGTCTGTGCAGGCGCTGGCGAGTCCGGGGCGATGCGAGCCTGGGTCTGGAGCTGGTGATGCAGGGGGAGGGGCTGCAGCGAGAGCGTCATGATGGGCTGGGGCTGCAGCTGCGACATGGAGATTCGGCCCTGGCCTCCTGCCAGGTGGCTCAGGGTGGGGACCTCGGGCTCTGCCTGTTTGCTGGGCCGCCTGCAGCTCTCGGGTCTGTCAGTGATCAGCTTGTCCAGCTCCTCTGCACCAGCCAGACCCGTTCCCAAGGAAGAAAAGAGAGAGTTTGACTCATGTGGGCCCTTGGCAGGGCCCGGCCGAGGCATGTCACAAGTGAGGATGGCCACAGGCTCTTGCCATGAAACTGAGCAGTGGCTGTCACCATACCAGGTGCAGACAGGAGGCAGAGAAAGTGCCACCTGCTTCCCTGCCCTCAGCCCTTACCCTCCTCACCTTCCATGGTTACCCCTGACGGAGCTAAAGAAATGATCACATAGAAACATGCCACTGTTTAGTCTGGAAGAGACCTTTAAGACCATGCAGTCCAATCACTAACCCAGCACTGCCAGGTCACCACTCAACTTCAGCACCACATCTCCACAGCTTTCACAGAATCACAGAATGGCAAGGGCTGGAAGGGAGCTCGAGAGATCATCCAGTCCAACCCCCCTGCCAGAGCAGGATCACCTAAAGCAGGTCACACAGGAACACATCCAGGTGGGCTTTGAATATCTCCAGAGAGGGAGACTCCACAACCCCCCTGGGCAACCTCTTCCAGTGCCCCATCACCCTCACAGAGTTATTTGCCAGGGAATGTGCTGCCCAGGGAGGTGGTGGAGTCACCATCACTGGAGGTATTTAGGGAGAGACTGGATGGGGTGCTTGGTGCCATGGTTTAGTTGATCAGATGGTGTTGGTGACAGGCTGGACTTGATCTCAAAGGTCTTTTCCAACCTGGTTCATTCCATTCCATTCCATTCCATTCCATTCCATATGTGGCCTCACTAGGGCAGAGTACAGGGGGAGGAGAACCTCTTTCAGCCTGGTGGCCACACTCTTTCTCATGCCCAGCAAGAGACCATTGACTTTCTTGGCCATGAAGGCACATTGCTGACTGATGGGCAACTTTTGTTCCTCAGCACTCCCAGGTCTTCCTCTGCAGAGCTGCTTTCTAGCAGGTCACCCCCTTGCCCATACTGGTGTGAGGCTTCTTCCTCCCCAGGGACAGGACCCCACTAATCAATGAAGGTCAATGCCGTCCTCTCCAAACCACCCTTCCCCGCCTTGCCTCTCTCGCACGCACCAGAACCCAATATAAGCCCTACCTGGGTTAGCCATGCTCCTGTGAATGGCAGCCAAGTCCTTCCTCTTCCACTTCTGCATCTCCTCCTCCATCTTCTCAATCTTGGCAGGGTTGAGGGCCCAGAGGCAGCCTTTGCGTGAGGTGCCGCTCATCTTGTTCTCCACCTTCTCGAAACACTTGTTCAGGGAGAGGTTGTGGCGCACGGAGTTCTTCCAGCCATCAGGGGCTGTCTGAAAGGTGCAGGAGGATGAAAGGAGAGTGAAATAAGCCATGAGGAAAGTGGTTTGTGGCATTCTGCTTGCACCTTTCAGGTGCTGGAGTACCTTGAAGTAGGGGAAGTGCTCCTTCATGAAGCTGTAGATCTCACTGACTGGGAGGCTGCCTGTTTTGCTGTTCTTCAGGGCCATGGCAATCAAACAGCTACAGGGCAGAGAAGGATGAGAAATAACAACACACTGCACATATGTGGCCACCAGGCCTTCTTCTGCTCAGCCCTGCTGCCCCTCAGAGGCAGCTTCCACAGAACTCAGGGAGGTCATTCTGCCCCTGTGCTCAGCACTGGTTAGGCCACACCTTGAGTCCTGTGTCCAGGTCTGGGCCCCTCAGGTTAGGAAAGATGTTGAGGTGCTGGAAGGTGTCCAGAGAAGGGCAACAAAGCTGGGGAGGGGTTGGAGGCACAGCCTGTGAGGAGAGGCTGAGGGAGCTGGGGGGCTTAGGCTGGAGAAGAGGAGGCTCTTCTTGCTCTCTACACCTACGTGAAGGGAGGTTGTAGCCAGGTGGGGGTGGTCTCTTCTCCCAGGCAGCCAGCACCAGAACAAGAGGACACAGTCTCAAGCTGTGCCAGGGGAGGTTAGGCTGGATGTTAGGAATAAGTTCTTCATAGAAGGAGAGATTGGCCATGGGAATGTGCTGCCCAGGGAGGTGGTGGAGTCACCATCACTGGAGGTGTTTAAGAGGAGACTGGATGAGGCACTTGGTGCCATGGTTTAGTTGCTTAGATGGTGCTGGGTGATAGGTTGGACTGGATGATCTCAGAGGTCTCTTCCAACCTGGTTAATTCTATTCTATTCTAGTCTAGTCTAGTCTAGTCTAGTCTATTCTAGTCTAGTCTATCCTATCCTATCCTATCCTATCCTATCCTATCCTATCCTATCCTATCCTATCCTTTATGTTCCTTCAGAAGGAATCAACCACTCTTGTGCTATTCTCAGCACAAGGACCTGGACCTGTTGGAGTGAGTTCAGAGAAGGCCACAGCAGTGAATCACAGAATCACAGAATTGTTTGGGTTGGAAAAGCCCTCCAAGATCACCAAGTCCAACCAGCAACCCAACACCACCCTGGTCACTGAAGCATGTCCCAAAGTGCCACTGCCACACGTCTCAAACACCTCCAGGGATAGTGACTTCACCACCTCCCTGGGCAGCTTGATGATCTGAGGACTGGAAGCCCTCTGTTGTGAAGCCAGGCTGAGAGAGTTGGGGCTGTTCAGCGTGGAGAAGAGAAGGCTCCAGGGAGACCTTCTGGTGACCTTTCAGTACTTAAAGGGGCTGAGCAGAAAGCTGGGGACAGGCTTTTGAGCAGGGCCTGTTGTGACAAGGCAAGGGCTGATGGTTTAAACTAAAAGAGGGAGATTCAGACTACAGAGAAGGAAGACATTTTTTATTCTGAGGCTGGTGAGACACTGGCCCAGGTTGCCCAGAAAGGTGGTGGATGATGCTCCATCCCTGGAACCATTCCAGGTCAGGTTGTTTGGGGCTCGGAGCAACCTGCTCTAGTGGGGGATGTTCCTGTTGACTGCAAAGGGGTTGAGATAGATGAAGCTTAAAGGTCTCTTCCCACCCAAAATCTTCTCTGGTTCTATGTTAGAGTCACCCAATGCAGGCTGTAGGCCACACACTGTTCTCCCCCCTGCTCACCTGTAGGAATAGATGGGTTTGGGGTAGTGCTTTGGATGCAGCTCTTGGGCAGAGTGAGGAGCCAGGCGTGGCTGGGAATAGTGATGCTGAGTCCCATAGGACGGGTTGTAGATTGCTGCTGGGTTACACTGTGTGCAGAGGGGAAAGAAGGAGATGTCAGATGCAAAATTTCACAGGTGTGTGGATTTAGGGGTGGTTTTGTTTGTTTTGTTTAAAAGGGTCCTAGAAATGACAATGGCAGGGACTGCAGGACGGTTCTGGGGATGATCATGGCAGGGACTTCAGGACAGGGTTCTGGGGATGATCATGGCAAGGACTTCAGGAGAGGGTTCTGGGGATGATCATGGCAGGGACTTCAGGATGGGGTTCTGGGGATGATCATGGCAAGGACTTCAGGAGAGGGTTCTGGGGATGATCATGGCAAGGACTTCAGGAGAGGGTTCTGGGGATGATCATGGCAAGGACTTCAGGAAGGGGTCTGGGGATGATCATGGCAGGGACTGCAGGACAGGGTCTGGGGATGATCATGGCAGGGACTGCAGGAGAGGGTTCTGGGGATGATCATGGCAGGGACTCAGGACAGGGTTCTGGGATGATCATGGCAAGGACTTCAGGAGAGGGTTCTGGGGATGATCATGGCAAGGACTTCAGGACAGGGTTCTGGGGATGATCATGGCAGGGACTGCAGGACAGGGGTCTGGGGCATGAGCATGGCAAGGACTTCAGGAGAGGGTTCTGGGATGATCATGGCAAGGGAATTAGGACCGGGTTCTGGGATGATCATGGCAAGGACGTCAGGAGAGGGTTCTGGGGATGATCATGGCAGGGACTGCAGGACAGGGTTCTGGGGATGATCATGGCAAGGACTTGAAGACAGAGACTACAAGCAAATCAAAAGTACCTGTGGTGAGTTCTGTGCTAGAGCAAACACTTGCTGTGAGTGAGGAGGAGGAAAGAGCTGTTGCTGTGTTTGCAAACCAGGAGATGGCTGCCCACCTACAGCATACTGGCTCATCTGCTGGGATAAAGACAACAGACTTGTCAGTCTTGAAATCACCAACATCTTTTTCCTAAGAGGTGTTGCAATAGGCCACCAAGGCCCCTGCTCTTACATTTGAACCATGTGTTGAAAGAGAATTGAGTCCCAGGATTCCTTGTGGCAGGCTGGCCTGGACATGAATCATTGCTCCAGGTGCTCCTGTTGAGTGCATGTTGGTTGCCACAGGACCTGTGTTGGAGAAAGCAGAGGCAGTGAATGTTCACCCTTCAGAAAATGAGAGCAGATTCTCTTCTCAGTCAATACAGTTGAACACAACTAAGCTCTGGGGTGGATAAGCCAGCAGTGTGCTCAGGTGGCCAAGAAGGCCAACAGCAGCCTGGCTTGGATCAGCAATAGTGTGGCCAGCAGGACCAGGGAAGTGATTGTCTCCTTGTACTCAGCACTAGTGAGGCCACACCTCAAATCCTAGGTTCAGTTTTGGGCCCCTCACTCCAAGAAGGACAATGAGGTGCTGGAGCAGGTCCAGAGAAAGGCCACAAAGCTGGGGAAGGGTCTGGAGAACAGGGCTGGAGAGGAGCAGCTGAGGGAGCTTGTTTAGTCGTGGAGAGGAGGAGGCTGAGGGGAGACCTCAGTGATCTCTACAACTGCCTGAAAGGAGGTTGCAGTGAGGTGGGGGCTGGTCTCTTCTCTCTAGTATCAGGTGATAAAAGGAGAGGAAATGGCCTGGAATGGTGCCAGGGGAGGGCTAAGCTGGAGCTGAGGAAGAATGTCTTTGCTGCAGGAGTGGTCAGGGATTGGCACAGGCTGCCCAGGGAGGTGGTGGAGTCCCCATCCCTGGAGGTGTTCAAGAACTGTGTGGCCATGGCACTTTGGGACATGGTTTGATGGCCATGGTGGTGTTGGGTTACTGGTTGATCTTAGAGGGCTTTTCCAACCCAAACAGTTCTGTGATGTCTATGATTCTATCACACCTCTGTGTGGCTTTCCATCCCTAAAGACCCCAGGAGCATTTCACAAATTGCAAGGATGACATCAGCTCCTTCTACAACTCTTTATGCAGGGAATGAGAGCTGGCAGCTGCTTAGCAGGACACAGGGTAGGTTACATACAGAATGGCCTACAAAAGGACCAACCCCACTTATTCAGCACTGTCTGTGCTGCAGCAGGATTCCTGCTGTAAAACAGCAAGGTGCCACCTGAGCTCTCTCAGCAGGATGCCTCAGGGAACAAGTGTGTTTACCTAAAGGATGTTCACAAAGGCCAGAAAGGTGCTCAGTGAACACATGCTGTAAGTCTGCATGAGGCAAACAGCTCTGGGGTAAACAAGATCCTCTTCATTTGATCAGTGTTGAAACAAACAAGAAACACTAATGACCTAAGTTCAAAGCTGTTGAAAACCTCTGAAATCCAAGACTTGGTCCAAGTTCATGCAGCAAGGCACCAACAACCAGTGCCTTGGCAATTAGGAAGAAGTTCTTCACCATGAGGATGGTCAGGCACTGGAACAGGTTTGCCCAGAGAAGTTGTGGAGGCTTCAAGCCTGGAAGTGTTCAAGGCCAGGTTGAATGGGGCCTTGAGCAACCTGGTCTAGTAGGAGGTGTCCCAGCCCATGGCTGAGGGGTTGGAACTAGATGTTTAGTTAGTGCTTAGGGACATGGTTTAGTGGTAGTGGCGTAGTAATAGTGCTTAGTGATAGTGGTGGGACTGCAAGCTCTAGGCAAGAGGCTGGACTTGATGATCTCAAAGGTCTCCCTCAACCTCAAGAGCTCAATAGCTCTATGGTTCTGTCTTTAAGGTCTCTTCCAACCCAACCCATTCTATGATTCTATGAATTACCTGAAGGGAGGTTGTAGCCATGTGGGGGTTGGTCTCTTCTCCCAGGCAAGCAGCACCAGAACAAGAGGACACAGTCTCAAGCTGTGCCAGGGGAGGTTTAGGCTGGAGGTTAGGAAGAAGTTATTCACATAAAGAGTAATTTGCCACTGGCATGTGCTGCCCAGGGAGGTGGTGGAGTCATCATCACTGGAGGTGTTTAAGAAGAGCCTGGATGAGACACTTGGTGCCATGGTTTAGTTGATTAGATGGTGTTGGGTGATAGGTTGACTGGATGATCTTGAAGGTCTT
>JAAWVA010000032.1:10990204-11118119 GCA_015227895.2 Colaptes auratus
TCTCAAATGACAGCTACTGTCTAGGGCCTGAAAGTCGTCAGGCGTCACAGCGCCCCGTGCGTGGCTCCTCGAGGAGGAATGGTTTCGTTTCTCTCTTGAGTTTCTGCAGCTGCCTCTTGGGAGGTGCTTAGCGAGAGCTGGCAACTTGTTCCTGCGATTTTTGCTGAGGCTGGCTGGGAAGGGCCCTGTTTGTCCTGGGTAAGGCTATCAGGACAGGTTTCTTAAGAGATTCCCATTCTCTTTCCTGGATTAGTTTGTAACACTTTGGTGAAATCAAAGCTTTGCTTCCCTGGATTTGTTTGTAGCATTTAGGTGAAATCAGAACTTTTCTTTCCTAGATTTCTCTATAACATTTAGGTGAAATCAAAGCTCTTCTACCCTGGATTTATTTATAACATTTAGGTGAAATCAAAGCTCCTTTCCCCTGGATTTATTTACAACATTTAGGTGAAATCAAAGCTTCTCTCCCCTGGATGTATTTGTGACATTTAGGTGAAATCAAAGCTCCTCTCCCCTGGATTTCTTTGTAACATTTAGGTGAAATCAAAGCTCCTTTCCCTTGGATTTCTTTGTAACATTTGGGTGAAATCAAAGCTCCTCTCCCCTCGATGTATTTGTAACATTTGGGGTAAACCCAACCCTTTTCTTTCCTGGATTTCTTTCTAACCCTTAGGTAAAACCAAAGCTCAGCCATTTTGACATTGGAGTGTCCCCTGGAAAACATCAGTCCTGCTGCACTGAAAACACCCCGGACTATGAAACTGACCACTTGTTTTGGCCACTTCTTTTCCCCTTGTGAAACAGGTGTAAGCTTTAAGCCCCTTGTATTTTGTGGCTACAGAAGGGGCAGCTTCATGCTTAGCTGAGTCGTGATACAGGGGTGTGGAACAGCAGAGAGAGGAGGAGGGGGGGTGAAAAAACCCTCAATCTGTTGGGGTTATTCATGTGCTTTTGGATTTGATTTCCTTCCTACTTCCTTATTTAATAACTGGGCTCCTTAAGACTCCTTAAGCTTGAATGACCCACGTTTTGTTGCCGGGTCTATTCCAATGACCCCTGCCAAGACCCCTGCCCCAGTTCGTCTATCAGGCAAAAATGAATCCATTCCAAGAGCTATCAGTTCCCATTATCTCTAATTGAGCCTGACAGTTGGAGACAGGCCTCATTATTTTTAATTGGGCCCTATAGTTCTAGAGTTAAATTAAACACCATTTAATGCAGATAGCTCATATACATCGGTCTGACAGAGTCAACTTGTATTTAAAGTTTAATGAAACAACAGGTTTTGTTTCCAGGCTTTGCTTTGCCTTTTTTTCCTCCCCCCCCCCACCCCACCCCACCTCCTTTACATCTTTTTTTGCTGCTTTGAGCTCTGCCTTGTTTCAAACTTGCCTGTTGCAGGCAGGATGACACGTTCCTTAATTAGACCCTGACCTGATCATGCACCTGCTGAACCTTTTCACTGCACACACTTTCTAATGCTGAAAATCAGAGTGGAGGCAGAAGGTGGTGATGAACAGCTCTTTAATAAGCTCAGACTGTCTGTGATAGCTTCATACTTGCTGGTCCAGGCAGTTTTAAATAGATTTACAGTCACTGATCATGCAAGCATAAGAAACTCCTGAAAGTTCTCCTACAAATCCTGAGTGGAAGCTTGATTCAGAATGTATCAACCTGCCTTAGGTGATCCTGCTTTGGCATGGGGGCTGGACTAGATGATCTCCAGAGATGCCTTCCAACCCCCAACATTCTGAGACTCTCTGTGCACCTCAGCAAGGGTGGGTTTACTGCTGGAAGCTTGATTCAGTTTAGAAATGAAGATAGAATCATAGAATTGTTTGGGTGGGAAAAGCCCTCTTGAGATCATGGAGTCCAACCAGCAACCAAACAGCACCATGGCCATCAAACCATGTCCCAAAGTGCAATGGCCACATGTCTCTTGAACACCTAAATATACCTCTGTATACCTCAGCAAGGGTGTTTTTACTGCTTCATAACAGATCATCTGGCCCTGTTTCTGCCATGAAGTGGACAGTTTTGTCACTCTCAGGTGGTGCTTTCCTGTAAAGACCCCCCTTGAATAAAGAAGGAATTACAATCACAGAATCATAGAATTGTCAGGGTTGGAGAGGACCTCAAGGATCAGCTAATTCCAGCCCCCCTGCCCTGGGCAGGGACACCTCACACTAGATCAGGTTGTCCAGAACCACGTCCAGCCTGGCTTTCAAAACCTCCAGGGATGAGGCTTCCACCACCACTGGGCAACCTGTTCCAGTGTCTCACCACCCTCATGGGGAAGACCTTCTTTCAATCATAGGACTGTTTTGGTTGGAAGAGACTCTAAAGGTCACTGAGTCCAACCTTCAACCTAAGACCAACACAGCCATTAAACCATGTCCCTAAGTGCTATGTCCACACATTTCTTGAACACCTCCAGGGGTGGTGACTCCACCACCTCCCTGGGCAGCCTGTTCCAGTTGAACCATCCTGCTACACATGTGCAGGTTGCTCTAAATATTATCAATGGACTGAATTCTCATTGGGAAGGAGCATTCCAGTCCATGCTGCTGCAGGAGCCAGTCTCATCATCCTTACTCTAGTAGCCACACAGGACTTTGTAATCATTCTTTGTGCCATGGTTTAATTGATTAGATGATGTTGGATGGTAGGTTGGACTTGATAATCTCAAAGGTCTTTTCCAACCTGGTTAATCCTGCTCTGCTCTATTCTCTTTCCTTGTGGCATGCAGCGAGCCAGCAAGATAAAGTCAGCTTTTATTTGATCTCCAGCTTTGCCAGATGCAGCCCTACTCCTCCTTGGGTTAAAGATCATGTTAAAAATCATGGCTCCAAGCTTCCTCATTTACAGCTGGCTTTTGATTAAATGTTGGGCTTTTTCAGATGCAGCATTCATGGAATGGTTTAGGCTGGAAGAGACCTTAAAAATCATCCCATTCCAACTCCCCCTGCCATAGGCAGGGACACCTCCCACTGGAACAGGTTGCTCAAGGCCTCATCCAACCTGGCCTTGAACACCTCCAGGGAGGGGGCATCCACGACCTCCCTGGGCAACCTGTTCCAGTGTGAGGTGAAGTTCTTTCAAAGGACATTTCCTTCAATATATTTGCATTGCTCCCTCTTCAGCTTTGCTTGAAGGTCAGGGAAATAAGCTGCAGCACTTCTCTAAGGTGATGTGAGAGAGACTCCAACTGGGCACCAAACC
The DNA here is from genome assembly GCA_015227895.2 of Colaptes auratus. Classification (NCBI taxonomy): domain Eukaryota; kingdom Metazoa; phylum Chordata; class Aves; order Piciformes; family Picidae; genus Colaptes; species Colaptes auratus. The sequence goes on from JAAWVA010000032.1 coordinate 10,993,427, forward strand.
AGTCTTTCACCAAATGGGTGTTTAGGAATCCAAGACAAGTGCCCTTCTGTTTGGGACAGCAGGAACTCTGGCCTTCCTGAGAGCTCCAGCAGCTTGCATGTAGTAATTGCACATTGTGTCTTTAATTGACATGTAATTTCCATGATTAAATAGCTGTTAGCAAGCCTGTAGGCTAGGATTGTCCTGGAGAAAAAGAGCAAGGATTTCCCAATGTTTACACAGTCACTGCACCTTTCTAACTGCTTTCCTCAGCCTGTGTAGAGGCATCCATTCCAGACCAGGAGTCAGTTATGTCTCACTTCTAACTGCCTCCAAAACTCCTTCTGAAGCTTCTTAACTTGCAGCACAGAGTAACATCTGGCTGAGCACTTTGCTGTCTGTTTTGCTGTGCAGAACCTCGAGCTGCAGCAGGTTCAGTCCCTCCTCTCCCAGCCCAGGGCAGAGCTTTCCCAGCTCACTGTGTTCTTCTCCAGAGATGTAGCCACGTGGCACAGAGCTCCTCAAACCACCCCAGCTCTCTCCTCTGTGGATTTAGTGTGGTCAGTGATGAGAGGTTGAAGGGGCAGTAGCTCAAGGGGGTGTGTAACAGTTAGGGGTGAGAAACTGGTGAGAGGGATGAAGTTTAGCAGGGAGATAAACAAGTACTGGAGAAGGGAAGGGAAAAGTCAGACCAGAAGCTTGTAGGGGACAAGCCAGTGACAGTGGCTGTGGGGCAGAATTCTCTCCCCCCTTCTCTCTCCCCCTCTCTCCCTCCTCTCCTCACAAAGTGGGGGGTGTTGAGGGAAAGGCTCCATTTCTCCCCTGGCTATTTTGAACCCCAGTAAAACCAGTCCCCACAGCCAGCATTTCTTTTAGGCCAGGCAGTGCCTTGCTGCTACATCTGATAGCCTCTCTGGGATGAATTTTTCATGGCCACGTTCAGCATGCAGAGGCTACATTAGACACAGCTACATGCCTGAGCTTCTCAGCTCTTCTCCTCCTCATTAGGTATTTTTGTTAGCTTTGGCTTGGCCAGCAGAACCCCCCCACCCTGTTCTCCTGGCTCTGCAGGAGGGCCCTGCTGTCACAGCCTAAATTGCCAAAAGATACAAGGGGTCTGTCATATGCTGTTGTCCTTTTGACCGAACTTGGAGTGAAAAGGCTTTTGTACAGCTTGTGCCCAGTTAGCCAGCACACTCCTAGTATTATAGGCACAGATTGAGTGACCTGTGTGAGAAGTGAGAGCCAAAGGGATTCCTTGCAGCTTTCCATGCCCCTAGAAACCATCTCTCTCTGTTTGGGATTTTTTAGTAGCCCTCTGTCAGCATTTGGGCACTGCAGGACGAGTGGTGTCTGAATAGTCAGTGCAAGGAGGTAAAAGTCTGGCTGGTCACATTTGCAGATGTGGGGCTGAAGCTCTGAGGGTATGTTTGTGTGACAGAGTACACACTAGGGAAAGACTGAGATGAGGTAAAGTGGGGTGGATCCTGGAAAGCAGGCTGGTTTCTAGGGGCTTGATACACTCATCAACCACTGGGACAGGCTCCCCAGGGAGGTAGTTGAATCCCCATCCCTGGAGGGGTTTCAAAGCAGCAGAGATGTGGTGCTGAGGGACATGAACAGCACCAGACTTGGTAGAGCTGGAGAATGGATGGACTCAGTGATCTTAAAGGTCTTTCCCAACCAAAACAATTCTGTGGTTCTGTGATACTTGCTTTGTCCAGCACTATCGTGTGTGCAGCAAGTGTTTTCTGGCTAAGTTCACACCTGAGGCTTGTGGCCAAGCAGAGAACCTGCCCCCAGGTGTCACAGAGCTTGACCCACCTTATCAGTCCTCAGATGGGTAAGTGACAGATTCATTTCTTAAATCCTAATAAATGGATTTATCATTCCCATTCTGCTCAAGCCTCTCCTTGTGTTGGAATGGAATGGAATGGAATAAACCAGGCTGGAAGAGACCTTTGAGATCATCAAGTCCAACCTATCACCCAATACCATCTAATCAACTAAACCATGTTTTGTTTCACTCATCACCAAACCACATCTTGGAGGCTGAGCCCACCTAAGGTGTTCGTGTCAGCACAGAAAGAGGGTGGGTCAGGCTTTGTGACACCTGGGAGCAGGTTCTCTGCTTGGCCACAAGTCTCAGCTGTGAACTTGCCCAGAAAACATTTGCTGCACACAGGATAATGCTGAGCAAAGCAAGTATCAGAGGTCTTTTCCAGCTTTCATGATTCTCTGAGTCAGGTCCTAAGCTGATGGAGCTGCCCCTTGCTGCCTTCTGCCACAGCACCCCCGTTGCAGTCTGCCATCAGCCTGTCATCTCCTTTAAATAACACCTGGAGCCCCATACAATTCATGGCTAACTTGCTGTGATGTAGGGAAAAGGGGAGAAAGGGAAAGGCAAGTATTTTGGCCTTTTTAACAGAGCAGACCTCTTTATTCCTTGGGCTGGTTGGAATGACTGAGCCCAGGGGTGAATAATTGATAACCACTTTAACCCAAGCAAGAATTCCATTAAATATGAACAAGAGGGGCCTGGGCACACGGTAAAGAATTTCTCTTTGCCTTTTTTGACTGCAAACAATCCCCTCAGACCTGGTCACTGAAGACAGCTGGCAATGAAATGGGTGTGTGAAAGAGGAGGAAACCAGATATTATGTTACTTAAAAGTCATTCATCATGTCGCAGGGAGGCAGGAATCTGAACTCCTGCAATAAATAATCGCTGAAGGTGATCTCTAAACAAAGGTACTGAGGCATGAAGCCACTTCCAACTGCTCAAGTATTCCTGCTGCAGTGAGAGCAGCACCCCCAGTGCTGTGCTTGCAGAATGGCCAGGGAAGAGCCAGGAGCACGTTCAAATGATTTCCTGGGTGAGACAACTCCATGAAGTGTCTCTAGGAAAGAACTTCCAGCTCTGTTGAGAGCAGAGCAGTGCTCTCCTCTCTGCAGCCAGCTTCAGCATGGGCAGCAGGGGCAGGAAGGGGACTCTGCCCCTCTGCTGAGATCCCCACCTGCAGTGCTGGGGCCACCTCTGGAGTCCTTAGCACAGCAGGGACATGGACCTGTTGGAGAGGTGCCAGAGGAGGCCACAGCAATGATGGAAGGGCTGGAAGGCCTCTGCTGTGAGATCAGGCTGAGAGAGTTGGGGTTGTTCAGCCTGGAGAAGAGAAGGCTCCAGGGAGACCTTCTGGTGGCCTTTGAGTGCTTCAAGGGGCTGAGCAGAAAGCTGGGGACAGACTTCTGAGCAGGGTCTGGTGTGACAGAACAAGCTGTGATGGTTTGAAACTGAAAGAGAGAGCTTGAGACTGGAGAGAAGGAAGAAATGTTTGACGATGAGGGTGGTGAGAGCCTGGCCCAGGTTGCCCAGAGAGGTGGTTGATGCCCCATCCCTGAAACCATTCCAAGCCAAGTTGCTTGGGGCTCTGAGCAATCTGCTCTAGTTGCAGATGTCCCTGCTGAGTGCAGGGGGGGTTGGACTGGATGAGCTTGAAAGGTCCCTTCCAACCCAAACCAGTTTGCGATTCTGTGGTTCTGTAGTTTATTATTTTCCTCTCCCTTTCCTGGAAGGTTCCTAAAGGTCTAACTCAAGCAGCTTTGCAGTGTTTTTCAGCACTTCCTGTGGCACAAGGGTGCTCAGAAGCTGTAGAAGTTGGTCTGTGGGCCTTCACTGCTGCTCAGTTTCCTGATCCGAGTTCTCATCGCTCTTCGTCCTGCCGAGCTTTGCCCTCTGCTGCTTTGGCTGGGTTCAGAGGCACCTACATCAATATGCACACAATGTGAAGTGGGGAATGAACTGCTTGATAAACCTGCAGGAGTTTGTCATGTTCTCTCTTCATCTAGGCAGCTGTAGAAATTTCTTGAAGCTTGAGGTCTAATTTTCATCACCTAACGTGTGTGGGACCGAGGGTGAGGCCAGTGTGCTGAGGATGCCAGCAGGGGTAGGAGCTGCCTGCGGGACCGAGGGTGAGGCCAGTGTGCTGAGGATGCCAGCAGGGGTAGGAGCTGCCTGCGGGACCGAGGGTGAGGCCAGTGTGCTGAGGATGCCAGCAGGGGTAGGAGCTGCCTGCGGGACCGAGGGTGAGGCCAGTGTGCTGAGGATGCCAGCAGGGGTAGGAGCTGCCTGCCCTCAGATCTGGTTACACCACATCAGGACCCTGTGGAAGGCAAAAGAGCAGAACACAAATATATGAACGTGAGAGCTGAGTGCTCCTTCATTCCAACACTCCTCTGGGACTGTCTGCTCTGTCCCACCTGTATCCTGGCACAGGGCACAGTAGGGTGGAGAGACCCTGGAGGCAGCAGCAAGGCAGGGGAGTTGGTAACATGGAGTGTGTGAGCTGAAAGCACATTAAAGATTCATGTGGAGTCTTAGCATCTGTTCCTCCTTTGTAGGATATCTGCACTTTTAATTTTTAAGCATGTCTTAGCCTCAGCCTGGGAAGAGGGATCCTATAACCCAGGCAATATACATTATTAACCTCCCAGCTTCCAGCTCCACTCAGCTCCTCCAGCCTCTCACATCCTGCTTGTGGAGCAGCACCCACCAGCCTGCCTGCATCGCTGGCATGGTCCAGGTCTGGGTTGGCTCTTGTGGGGGGGCACTTTCGAAGCAGCACCAACGAGGCACCCACTTTGTGTGGCAGTTGATCATTAACACCTCGTGCTTACACAGGCTCACCAAAGCTCAGTGTTATCTGGAGGAAGATACAGTTTCTAGTTCTTATCTGGGAAAAGCAGCCACTAAAATGTATGCAGGTGCCATAGGAGCAAGTCCTGGGCTCCCAGAGTCAATTATTGATGGTGCTGTGGCCGGGTGAGAGCGTAGCCTCCTCGCTAGCTGTGCAGTGGCACCAAGGACCTTAACCAAGTTCAAAGCACCTTTTGAATGGTTTAGCTGGAATAATTGCTAACAGCTGACTGTAAGAGCATTCAAGATGGATCCCCAGGTAACTTTACTTCTTAGTGGCTGGAGTTGGTGGATGTCTTGCAGCTAGCTAGAGATGTAGTTCCATAGGACGTGGCTGTTAACTGAGTGGAGGAGATAGTGGAGTGGTGCATTTCCATGGGCTGTGTGATGATCTTGGAAGAGGATTTTTCTGAAGCACACAGCTGAGAGGGTTCAGTCCCAAGTGGCTAGGCTGAGGTCAGAAGTGTCGTGGTGCCAAAGCATGCGTCGTGCCTTCAGGGCGACTTTCATCCTGCTACCCGTGTGCTCAGAGATGTTCCCTTTCCTTCTCTGCTGCCTAATTTCCTTTAGTGGGCTTGGACAGAGAAATGTCTCAGGAGCTGTGGCTGGGGTGACATCTCACTTGCATGTTAATGAGGTCTTGACAGAGGAGATGACAGATGGAACTCCAGGATCAAAGCAGCTACCTTTCTTCCAACAAGATATTAACATGCCAAGGTTTATAACAGCTCTTGCAATTAAGGTGCAGGTTTCTCACTGTCTGCTGCTGACTTTCTTTTGCCATAGGCTGTACCAAAACTTCCAGGGATAGTCCTGTGAGACCTTCATAGCAGCCCTGTGTCACTAGCAGGCTGTGTCCTCAGGTGCTCTGGCTTAGTCTTTTTAAATGCTGATGTTCTGAGTCTGGTCTGGTTGGACCACGGTGATGACATTGGTGTGAGGCCCTCTGCCTCCAGAAATCTCCACCAAATCTCATCACAAAACCTGGGGTGATGGCTTTTGTAGGACAGGCAAACATTGAGGTGACCTTGACAGTCTCAGTCCAGAGCTGACTTGTAGCTGAATGAAAGACAGGGTGAAATTCTTGTGATCTACTTGGCAGATATTCCACCTGCTGCAAAATAACTTGGTGAATCCCCTATTTATTTATTCAGCATCAGTGTGTGGAGACCTGCTCAAAGAAAAAGTGCTTCCTTTGCACCTTCTTTTCTCCTCTTCCTCACAGAAAATTGCTGTCTGTGTTTTTTGAGGGACAGCTCACACTCACAGTGTGCTTCGTGAAGGTCACTTGTGCAGCAGTGGTGGTGGCCTGGAGACCTGCTCAACGAAAAAGTGCTTCCTTTGCACCTTCTTTTCTCCTCTTCCCCTCAAAAAAATCATTGTCTGTGTTTGGAAGGAACAGCTCCCACTCATAATGCACTTCATGAAGGTCAGTTGTGCAGCAGAGTCGGTGTCCTGGGAGGAACTGTGCTTGAAATGCTTCCCAGAGCTGCTCTAGCAATGATTGGGCTGGAGAGAGGCAGTTCAGGAGGAGAGGGGGGGCTTAAGGGGGGGTTGGAGTGACGCTGACTAGCTAGGAAGAGGTGCTGAAGCAAAGGTGGTCAGCAGTGAGCAGCAGCAGCAGCAGCATGGAGCAGAGGGAGTGGAGGTGGGAGCTGGGCTGGAGCTCTGCAGCTGGCACCGTGAAGACCAAATGACAGAGCTGGATGCCAAAGCCAAAGAGAAGTAAGGAAATGATGGCCAAAACAGGTGACAGAGCCAGGAGGTGACAGAGGCTTTGAGCTGCAAAGTCTGATTCAGGAAGAGAAATACAGTGAGCACAGGCAAGAGAGGATTTAATGTTTAATTAGACATAATTAATTCCTTCCACACCTTAGGTCTGGTTATAACCCAGAGTGAAAGGAAGCAATGCTGGGTTTGCTTTGATGTGCCAGAAGACCAGGGAGGGAGAGAAAGGGATCTGTTTTAGGGAGTCAAAGTACTGACTGCTGGGCTGGGAGGGGGAGATGTGGGGGGGTCTGGCTGTGCAAGGATCCAGTTCCACCTGCTGGAGTTTGCTGGTGGCAACACTGAAAGGGTGTTGACTTTGCATGTGAGTTTGGGGGCTTTCTGCAGCTCGAGGGTGCATGGGCCAGCTGAACCAGATGCAGCAGAACTCCCCTGATCAGTGAGCCAAAGAAGCATAAAGATAAGGCACTGGCATTGTAAGATAATACAGATAAGATTGATGAGATATTATAGACCAGATCCATAAGATAATGGCACTTTGGGACATGGTTCAGTGGGCATGGTGGTGTTGAGTTGATGGTTGGACTTGGTGATCCTCAAAGGCTTTCATTCTTCATGATTCTCTAAGACTAGCCCATGGGATGTGATAGGTACCTTGCTGCTGAGGCTTTGAACTGATTCAGGATTGAGAGAAGTTCCTTTTAATAACAAATAGGGCAACAAAGCTGGGGAGGGGTTTGGAGCACAGCCCTGTGAGGAGAGGCTGAGGGAGCTGGGGTTGCTTAGCCTGGAGAAGAGGAGGCTCAGAGGAGACCACCTTGCTGTCTGCAACTCCCTGAAGGGAGGTTGTAGCCAGGTGGGGGTTGGTCTCTTCCCCCAGGCAAGCAGCACCAGAACAAGAGGACACAGTCTCAAGCTGCACCAGGGGAGGTTTAGGCTGGATGTTAGGAAGAGGTTCTCCCCAGAAAGAGAGCTTGGCCATTGGAATGTGCTGCCCAGGGAGGTAGTGGAGTCACCATCCTTGGAGGTATTTAGGAAGAGCCTGGATGAGGCACTTGGTGCCATGGTTTAGTTGATTAGATGGTGTTGGCTGATAGGTTGGACTTGATGATCTCAAAGGTATGGGCAATCACTCTCTCTATGAAGAATTTCTTCCTAACATCCAGCCTAAACCTCCCCTGGTGCAGCTTTAGACTGTGTCCTCTCATTCCAGTGCTGGTTGCCTGGGAGAAGAGTTATCAGACATAAAAAACCCAAACCCAGCACCGCCACCAAATGCTCAAAGGAAAACTCTTTTGCTCCTCATATGACCCCAAGCAGCTTCTCTGGCCCTTTTGATGTAACTCCTCCCATTCCATGCTCCTGATATTTTAGGATTCTATGATTCTGTGATTGTGACATAATGATTTGTGTGGTTCTGTGATGTTAAATTTGCTCCTTCTTTACTCCTCCTCCCAGAAAAGTCCATCTGGGACCTGCATTTCTCCTTTTGAAAGGCCCAAAGCACCATCACCCTGCTTCTTCTCACTTTGTCCTTTTGAAGGTCAGTTTTAAAGAGCATAGGAACCAGCACATCAAATCCCAATAGGATCCAGGAGCAGTTCCCCAGGCTATTGCCTTTGTGTATCCTCACTCTTGAGTGTCACCAGCTCCAGAGCCCTCATGTTGTGACCAGTGCCTGGGTGCCCCCAAGCCCTCTTGGCACACCACCAGCTCCTCACTCCCACAACACTTCGTTAACTGGCTGTAATCTGCTAGGGAGAGGAGCAGCATCCTCCTGTGTGCTGAGCACTGAATTCTGGCTGAAGAGCTGTGAGGTGTGGAGGAATTTGTCCTGTTTCAAACCCAGCTTTCTCTCCTCCCTGCCCGGTATCCACCAGCGCTGGGCTCGCTGCTCTGCCTGCAGGGAGCTCTTGGGGGAGCCAGGAGAGGCGGGGGGGGGGGATGGGGACATGGCCACCTGCCATGGAAATGGAGATCTTACAAACATAATGAAAGGCAAAACAAAGAAAACATTCTCTGCACCGTGAGCTGCTGAGAAACAAACAGCAACTTACATATGGCTGGGGCTTGGCACAGCCTTTATTTTTACCCTGGGAGCGGGCTCCCTGTCTAGTTATTTACTGTATTAATGACAGGAGGCAGAATTACAGCATCAGGCTGAGCACATTCATTACTGAGATAATTGTCATCCTCTCCTCCAAGGCTGGGGCAGCCAAGCACTGCACAGAGCCCTGAGCACAAGCAGAAGGATGGCTGCAGGTGAAATCCAAGAGCAGCTCTTAGGCTCTCCCTTCTTGCTGCTTTGCCTCCGTGTCCTCTCTCTCTGCTCACCACCTAGCAGAGAGGAAATTCTCTTTTTGATTGCCAGGATCATTTTCTTTCACTGTCAGTCATCCTCTGTGAGAGGAGATTTGTGGGGTCATAAAGGTACCACCTCCTTTTCCTCCAACCTCCCTTCTGTGATATTAGGTAATAGGTTGGACCTGATGATCTCTGAGGTCTTTTCCAACCTGGTTGGTTCTATGATTCTTTATACCTAAAGCATTTACTTCTAAATCCCTGGGGATATTTCCACTTCCTCAAGCTCTAAGCCCTCAGAGAAATGATCTAGAAAGCTACTTAGGGTTTTCTTTGCTCTCTTTGAAAGAAAGTTGTTCATTTCAGGTAGATTTCATTTCCAAGATGAGGAATCTCTCCTGTGAGTCTGATTCAGATGTGCACCTCCATCCAGCAAGTTCAGAGCAACTCTTAATATGCAACATGGATGCTATGGTGCTGGGCCCCACGCTCTTTAATATCTTTGTTGGTGATCTGGATGAGGGCATTGAGTCCATCATCAGTAAGTTTGCAGATGACACCCAGCTGGGGGCAGGAGTTGATCTGTTAGAGGGTAGGAGAGCTCTGCAGAGGGACCTTGCCAGGCTGGACAGAATCCAACAGTAGGAGGTTGAACACATCGAAGTGCCAGGTTCTGCACATTGGCCACAACAGCCCCAGGCAGTGCTACAGGCTGGGGGCAGAGTGGCTGGAGAGCAGCCAGGCAGAAAGGGAGCTGGGGGTGCTGGTCGATGGTAGGCTGAACATGAGCCAGCGGTGTGCCCAGGGGGCCAATGGCCAATGGCATCCTGGCCTGCATCAGGAAGAGTGTGGCCAGCAGGAGCAGGGAGGTCATTCTGCCCTGTACTCAGCACTGGTTAGGCCACATCTTGAGTCCTGTGTCCAGTTCTGGGCCCCCTCAGTTTAGGAAAGATGTTGAGGTGCTGGAAGGTGTCCAGAGAAAGGCAACAAAGCTGGGGAGGGGTCTGGAGCACAGCCCTGTGAGGAGAGGCTGAGGGAGCTGGGGTTGCTTAGCCTGCAGGAGAGGACGCTCAGGGGAGACCTTCTTGCTCTCTCCAACTCCCTGAAGGGAGGTTGTAGCCAGGTGGGGGTTGGTCTCTTCTCCCAGGCAAGCAGCACCAGAACAAGAGGACACAGTCTCAAGCTGTGCCAGGGGAGGTTTAGGCTGGGTGTTAGGAAGAGGTTTTTCACATAAAGGGAGATTTGCCATTGGAATGTGCTGCCCAGGGAGGTGGTGGAGTCCCCATCCCTGGAGGTGTTTAGGAGGAGACTTGGTAGGGTGCTTGGTGCCATGGTTTAGTCTAGAAATCATCCTGGTTTGGCCTTAAATGCTCCAAATAAGATCATCTCACCTAGAAATCATCCTGTTTCATCTTTAAATACTACTAGTCTATGAAACCAAATCTTCCTTCTTCCTTTCCCAGGAGAGGAAAAAAAGAGACTTAAACCCAAGAAGTGCTTGATGCTGTGTTGCTCCTTTCAACCTTGCCTCCCTGCTTGCCATAGTTCCCTCTTCTAACAGGTGTTCCCTGTTCCAGGTGATGGAGTTGCCCCATGGCAGCCCTTCAGCAGCTTTTTAACCCTAAGGGTGAGCAGCTGAGTTGTCTCCAATCTGCTCTGTGTCCTCTACAGAGTGGAAAGGTTTCTGTATCAGAAGGTTCTAGGCAGTTATCATCCTGTTTCATCTTTAAATACTGCTAGTCTATGAAACCAAATCTTCCTTCCTCCTTCCTCAGGAGAGGGAAAAAAAGAGAGGCTTAAGCCCAAGAAGTGCTTGGTGCTGTGTTGCTCCTTTCAGCCTTGCCTCCCTGCTTGCCATAGTTCCCTCTTCTAACAGGTGTTCCCTGTTCCAGGTGATGAAGTTGCCCCATGTCAGCCCTTCAGCAGCTTTTTAACCCTAAGGGTGAGCAGCTGAGTTGTCACCAATCTGCTTTGTGTTGTCCACAGAGTGGAAAGGTTTCTGTATCAGAAGGTTCTAGGGGGTTATATTTTTTCCCCTCTCTCTTTCCTGCCTGGTTTGCTGTAGGCTGCCTTTTTGGAGCAAGAGGCAAGGAGTGGAAGGTAAGTTCAGAGCTCTTTGTAAGGTTTGATGCTACTTTGTGCTTTAAATGAGACTTTATGGCTAAATGAGGAGGGTGACCTGTCTTGGCATGTGGGTGCCTGCCTTGTGTTGTGCAGGTAGCTTCCCCAAGGAAGGGAAAGCTGGTTTTGGGGTGCTTTGGAGAGAGTGGTGTGACTGAAGCAGGGGAGAGGGACCTGACTTTGAAGAAGAGAAGGATGTTTTTTCTGATCATTGGAGTGTGAGGCTTGCACCATGGCCACCAGGGTGCCTGGTGACTTGGATGTGTCTGCTTGAGGAGCTTTGGCCTTTGCTTAAAAACCCAAACCAAAACAACTGCCCTTTGATGACCCTCTTGGGTCCTCCTGCATCCCACAGCATAATGGAGATCACCACCACCACCTTTTGTACTCGTTGTGGAGCAAAATAACTTTGATGCTTTAAGAGGGAATGTGCTGCCCAGGGAGGTGGTGGAGTCCCCATCCCTGGAGGTGTTCAAGAGGGGATTGGATGTGGCACTTGGTGCCATGGTTTAGTGATGAGGTGTGTGGTGCCAGGTTGGAGTTGATGATCCTTGAGGTCTCTTCCAACCTTGGTGATTCTGTGTGTGATCACTGTGCTGCTTCTTTCATGTGTGGATATGGCACTTCAGGACATAGTTTAATGGCCATGGTAGTCTTAGGCTGATGGCTGGACTCAATCATCTGGGAAGTCCTTTCCACCTGAAATCATTCTATGATTTTCCTTTGTCCATTTGCTGTTAAATTGAACAGCAGAGCTTGACTTTTCTCTCCCTTAGTTCCAGGGCTGCAGGCAGTGATGGAAGGTCCTCATAGGTACCATGATCAGACCCTTCCTACCCTCATAAATAACTTCTGTGCACATCAAACTATCCTGGAGGGTAGTAAAGGGATGTCTTCTGAAGGTGAGGCCTTATCTTCCCTTCAACTGCACCTCTCCTGTGGTGAATTTCACTGCTGCAGGTGGCTGCAGACTGAATCTGGTCCATTAAACCCTCTGCCAGAATGGTTAGTTGGCTGGTGGGGTGCAAGAGCCTCTCCTCTGACTTCAGGTGGTAGTTTCCAGCACAAAGCAATTATGTGTTTTATTGAAGGGTCTAGAGAGCAAGACTTAGGAAGTGTGGCTGAGGGAACTAGGGTTTTTCAACCTGGAGAGGAGGAGGCTGCTAAGGGGAGACCTTACTGCTCTCTACAGCTCCCTGAGAGGAGGTTGGAGTGAGGTGGGGGTTGGTGTCTTCTCCTTAGTGATAGAAGGAGAGGAAATGGCCTGAAATGGTGCCAGAGGAGGTTTAGGTTGGAGATGAGGAAAAATGTCTTTGCTGCAAGAGTGGTCAGGCATTAGAACAGGCTGCCCAGGGAGGTGGTGGAGTCCCCATCACACAAGAAATGTGTGGCCATGGCACTTGGGGACATGGTTTGATGGCCATGGTGGTGCTGGGTTGACAGTTGGACTCAGTCTTAGAAGGCTTTCTCAACTGAAAGAATTCTATGATTCTCTGAACATCTTGGTGCTTAACCTTTGCATTTAAATGCTTGCTAGCAAAGTGCTTTGTGTGCAAGGAGGTCCTGGCAAGCAAACCCAACAAGGAAGGGCTGACACAAGATGTTTTCTGGCTCACTTTGAAGGAGGTTTGCTATTTATTCCCAAGAACTGCTCCTTTGTGGCTGCCTCTCCAGGTTTTATTGAAGTATTACCCTTGCCAGGAAATTTTCAGCTGAGGAATGGGTCAGGTGCTTGCAGCTCCTTCAGAGGCACCCAGAGTTCCTCCCAGCTGGGTGCAAAACTGCAGGCTTGGCATTGGATGCTACTTCATGCCTGACAAACCAGACCTAGAGCAAGTGCAGGTTCTAAATCAGTGTGAGCACTTGGGTGACCTTTGCTGTAATTCCTGTCCCTTAGTCCTTGCCTTGCAGCCTCTGCAGGTTGCTGTTTTGTGGCTGTTGTCAAAGCAACCCCAGATATATTTTCTTTTGGAGGGAGCTCTTGTACAGAAAAAAAGACTGGGGTTGTGCTGTGGGAGCTTGAGTTGGAACCTTTGGGCAGCAGTTTGTTGTCCCAGGTGACATTTCATAGAATGGTAGGGGTTGGAAGGGACCTTTGGAGATTGAGTCCCAGTCCCCTGCCCAGGCAGGTTCACCTAAGGCAGGTCACAGAGGAATGTGTCTTGAAAAACCTCCTAGAGTGAGGTGTGATTGCTGCTGCTTTCCTCCCTCTGCAAGCTGTGGTGTCCAGAGTGCAAAAGGTAGGCTTTGGAGCAGGTTTTTTGAGGGGGGTTGGGGTTTTCTCTGCTTTCTTCCCTCATCAAGCTGGGGTGGAGAGGGCAAAAGTGGACAGTGGGGGGGGGGAGGGAGTTACTGTGTTTTGTTTTTCTCTGCTGCATTCAGAGCTTGCTGGCAAAGCAAAAGGCTCTTTCCTAGCAGTTGTCAGGGGTTTGTCAATTAAAAGGTTTATAAGGATGTGGTTTAGACTTCAGGTCAGGTGCCTGCTGACAGTGCTGGGAGGACTGGGGCAAGCTGGAATCCCAGAGTTGAATCCTGGGGTGCAGAAGAGCAGCTGGCTGGAGCTAATCCCCAAATTGGAGCAGCTCCTCTGCAGCTGACAGGCAATTGTGTGATTGAAGATGATGTGCTGAATGGGAGTCTCTTTAATGCTGTTTCTCTACCTGCCTGCTGAGTGAGGTGTGATTGCTGCTGCTTTCCTCCCTCAGCAGCTGGGCTGCAGAGGGCACAAGTGGGATTTGGGGCAGTCTGAGGGACGTAGGGGAGGGAGTGTGTTTCTCTGCTGTGTCCAAAACCTACTAACTAAGCTGAAAGGCTTCTTTGAGGCAGCTGTTGTGGTTTCATTAACAAAAAGGCTATAAAGAAATGGTTTGCACTTCAGGTCAAGCATCCTGCTGCCAGTGCTGGTGCAAAGTGGAAGGTCAGAGCTGAATTTTGGGGTGAGAAGGGCTGGGTTTTATTTTCCTTAACCTGGTGCTAACCCCCAAATTGGAGCTGCTTCTCTGCAGCTGACAGGCAATTGTTTGATTGAAGCTGACGTGCTGAATGGGACTCTCTTTAATGATATTTCTTTACCTGTCTCATTGGGTTAAAGTGGGGAGAGAGGAATTTCGGGCGAGGAGCAGGCAAAGGGGCGAAGCGCGGCAGGTGGAACCAGACCCTCAGCGCCAGCTCCGTGCCTCGAAGCTTTCCCCCGAGCAGCCCGACCTAGAGCTGGGGAGCAACAAGAAAGAGTTGCTAAGAACAAATCTCTATTGTTCCTCGTCATCTTTAAATGAGTGTCAAAGTAGGCAGGGGGGCTTTGACCGTTAACCGCACAATTTAGCCTGCCCGTTGTGTCCGGCCGGCCCCCACCCCCTTGGAGTTTCTAGGATGAGAAAAGGCTGCCTCAACCCCTTCTAAATGGGCCAACTCTTCTCCTTTGTGTGCAGACTGCCCAGTGTGAAATCTGCAGTGACGTTAAATGTTTTCTAATGAATAATTACTGAAAGGAAATGGAGGAATATGTGTGTAATGGATTGTCGGGGCGGCGAAAGGGAGAAAAGGGGGGGAGAGGGAGGGGGGGGGAAAAAAAGCCCCACCAAAAAAAATAAGAAAAAAAAGAAAACCCTCACTTTTTTGTATTTTTTAAGGCACAAAAAATGTTGTCCTTCACCAGCACTTGGGGGGGGGGGAGGATTGTTTCAGGAAGCCTTTTGTGGAGGGGGGTTTGATTCTCAATGGATTATCTGTGAGGCGCTGGCATTGCGAATAGGAATCAAAAGGGTCCTTTGGCGAGGGAAGGGGTTTCAAAATGGCAGCCATGAAGCCCATTTAGGATTTAAAGTTTGGGGAGGGGGGGGGGTGGTGGTTTAAAAAAGAAATGTTTGAACTCTGGAGATTTTTCACTACTTTTCTTCCTTCCCCCCCCTTCCCCACTCCTTTCTTTTGATTTATGAAAGTGAAGTGGGTTCACCTCGACCTCTCCTCTATTGAGAGAGGCAGACAGTCAGCCTTTAACAAGTCTATAGCAGACTATGCCCTGGAGACAGACAAGAAGCCTTAAGAACTGTTTGGCATTTCCCTAGGCTCTTGATTAACCTTCAAACCCTCTTATTCTGTATTCTTTTCAGGAGAAATTAGGTTACAATGTGTAAAGTTTTCCACAGTGTGATTGTATTTATGAATTCTCCTACCTCGGGTTGGGTACAGTAGTGCAAGGCAGCGAGCTGTCCCCACCTCCTCCCCCCAACCCCATCACAAACCCAGCAGATCCCTTTTCCACGGTGCTGCTGCTGCATTTCCAAGCACAGTCGATGTCTAGCATTTAATTTTCATTCTGAAAGAGGTTGCCAGAGATCTAGGGGCCAGTCTTGCTGAAAAAGCACCTCATCTCTTTGTTGGCTTTGCTGCAGTTGGGGCAACCATAGCTTGGAGGCTTGGCGGAGACCTGGTCTGCTTCAGATGGGTTTGTGTTGAGAGTGTCTCTGGTGAGGAGCAGCTGAGGGGAGTGGGTGGTTTTAGTCTGGAGAAGAGGAGGCTGAGAGGAGACCTCATTGCTCTTTGTAAATCGCTGAACTGGGTTGTTTTAGTCTGGAGGAGACCTCATTGCTCTTTGTAAATCGCTGAACTGGGTTGTTTTAGTCTGGAGGAGACCTCATTGCTCTCTACAACTCCCTGAAAGGAGATTGGAGCCAGGTGGGGGGGATTGTCTCTTCACCCTAGTATTAGGTGATGGAGAGGAAATGGCCTGAAATTGTGCCAGGGAAGGGTTAGGTTGGAGCTGAGGAAGAATTTCTTTGCTGCAGGAGCGGTCAGGCACTGGAACAGGCTGCCCAGGGAGGTGGTGGAGTCCCCATCCCCGAAGGTGTTCAGGAAATGTGTGGCCATGGCACTTTGGGACCTGGTTTAGTGGTGGTGTTGGGTTAATGGTTGGACTCAATGACCTTAGAGGTTTTTCCCAACTCAAACAACTCCATAATTCTATGTGCAGCTCTCATTTATCTCAAAATTACTCTGAACAGATTAATTCTGTGGAGCTACACCAAAGCTTCCACAGTAGGAGGGATCTATTTCCCTGTTGCCCTGGGCTTGCTGTTCCTCTTGAATGCTGAGTGTGTTGTTCCAGGTCTTCTTATTGAGCATATTACTCCTTGATGGTCTGAATTCTCTTTGGGAATGGAGGAATGAGGTTCTGGCTCCTCCTGAAGCAGACACCACGCAGACAGCTGCTTGTAGTGCCCTTCCAACAGTCCTACTGCACGCTGTGGTCTTGATCTTGAGGTTGTTGATGGAGTTGAAGGAGGAGATTCCTGGAACCAGCCTGTGCTCTCTGCAGACCTCTTGCAGAACATCTTTCAAGGCCACTTTTTGTGGTCAAGCAGCGTTGCTGCCTTTTTTGGCTGGCTTCTCTTGAGAGGCTTGGGTGGAGGGAGGTGGAACAGAGCCCGAGGCGTTTCCTTGTTGTAATCCTTGCAGCGCCTCCATCCAGTTTGCAGGACTCTTAATGAGCAAATTCCTGTTGAGCAGGAGGGGTGCAGGACTGGGTCAGGGAGTGCTGCCTCTTGCAGTAGGTGACTATTTCCAAAACAGAGCTCTGATGTTTCTGGAGGAATCTGTCTTAGCAGTGTTGCTCATCAATCCCGAGACCCTCATTTCTCTTGCCACGAGGTCACCTTAGTTACTGAGTGAGGTTGGACTTGGGTGTGAAGCTTCCTCAGTCCTGTAAAGAGCTTGGTATTTAAAGCATCGTTGGAAGGTTGGTTGAACTGAACTGAGAGGTCACTTCTGTTGCTTCTGTCGCAGCAGCTACCCAAATGGAGGAGTTTATTCTGCTGACAATTGTTTCTGCAATCGTGGGGAAACACTTGTTGTTGTCTTTGACGGCTGGGCAGAGGGGGAGAAAGAGCTGGGCTCACATGAGAGTTGGCAGCAATCTCAGTCCAACCCACGAATTCATGTTTGGGAGGCAAAACTCTGTTGTATATGGAAAAGGAGAAGGGGTAAAAGCGGGATAGAATCCTTCGAAGCTTCCAACTGCGAATGAAAATGGGGTTTGCAGTGACCTCTAGTGGGCATCCAGCCCAGGAGCTGCAGGAAGATCCGAGTAGCCTCTTCAGGAGCGATCTATTTCGTGCCTGCAGTTGCTCGGTTTAGCCCATCAGAAAGGCTCGAACCTGTCGCTTGGTCTTCAGCCTCAAACTTCAGTCTTTTGGTGAGGTCTTAAAGTCTCCTCGAGTGGTGGCATCGGCGTAAGCCTCAGCGTGACTCCAGTGCTGACAGGGTGTTAGATAATTCATTAAAGCCCAGGATGTCAGCATCCCTGTCCAAGAGCAAACAGCCCTGACACACGATACTTGGTGTCAGTGGGCCTCATCTTCAGCCCTGTTAACTCTTGCTGCACAAAGTGCAGGTTGGAGAAGGAGTTGAGAGGAGATGACACGCTGCGGTGATGCAGGTAAAGCAGGAGGCAGGCGGGACAGAAAACACCCCCCTGAGTTTGGAGGGTGGTGGGAAGGAAATTCAGCATCTCTGAGTGGGTTGGGATGGTCTATGGGGAGGTGTGGAGGAGATTGGATGCTAGGAACGATCTGTTTGCTGAATTTGTGCTGGAACAGGCTGCCCAGGTGGCAGTGGAGCTGCCGTGCCTGGAGGCGTTCAAGAAACGTGTAGCCATGGCGCTTGAGGGCTTGGTTCAGTGAGCGTGAAGGTGTTGGCTGGATGGTTGGACTCGATGATCTTAGAGGGCTTTTCCAGCCCTAATGAGTTAATGATTCTCTTCTGTGATTCTGTGAATTGATGGCTTTGGGGGTGGCCCATATAAACCTGGGGTCTTGCACGGCATGTTACTGTAGATAGGGGTGACTGACTGGATGGGTAAGGATACTCCAGGTGAGATGGTGCCCACCTGGGCTTCTCACCTCTTTGTATTTGCATGGGTAACATGGTGGGTTTGGGGTTTCCCTAAACAGTGGCATCATAATTGATCAGAGAATCCTAGAATGGTTTGGCTTGGAAGGGACCTTAAAGATCATCTCATTCCAGCCCGCCCTGATCCCCCTCTTGCCCTGCACATTGATGTCCTCTGTGGTGTTTCAACCAAAGAAACAGCAACAATTAACTTTGGAGCCTGTTGAAGTTCTGAGCCCCTGGCAAAGATGGGGGATAATTTTGCAAATCTGGGTGGGTTTTGTAAAGAAAAAGAAGTTTGGATTTTTTTCTGTCTGTTCCTTGCCAGATATTGCTTGGTTGGTACAAACTTTGTCAAAGAAACCAACCTGTTGCTCCTGACCTTGTGTGGCTCTCTGCAGGGGGGAGTGGGGGTGGACTAGGTGACCTTTAAAGGTCCCTTCCAACCCAAATGCATTCTGTGATCAGCCCTTTCTCAAGAGCTGCCCATCTCATGGATTTGTGGTGTGGTCTGTTGCAGTTCCTTGTAGTTCATGCTGATGGACAAATCCCTGTGGGAACAGAAAAAGGCTCCTTTGTAGTGAGGGAGAGATCTTCTGATAGAGCTTGTGTCTCAGGAGGCAAGAAAGAAAATCTCCTGACTCTACAGTGATGAGGGAAGGAAAATAATCCTTTGAAAAGAGCACTGACTTGCTGGGGTGACATGCTGATGAGTCCTGGGGTGGGGAGCTCTTGCTGATGGTGATGCCAGGTAAGCACACAACCTCCAGAACTGGATGGGGGAGGGGGGGAGAGGGGGACAGGGTGGTTTATGGTAATAAAATTGCCTGACCTCAACAACTGCAAAACAGGGAGAAAATCTGAGCACAAAAGCAGCTCAGAGGAGTTTCAGGATGACTTTTGTCTGATGGGGACCAGTGTCACTTACCAATTTAACATACGAGTGAGAGAACTGGGTTAAGGAAACCTGAGCAGGCCACTGTGGTGTCAGGCTTCTTCTTTCCTGCTTCCTGGCTTGGAGAGAAGGTTAAAGTCTCTTCTCCAGCTTGTCTAGCTCTCTCAGAAGGACAAATCCACCTGAAGCTGTTTATAGTCTTTTGCAGCCCAGAAGGCCAATGGCATCTTGGGCTGCACCAAAAGAAGCGTGGCCAGCTCATGGAGAGAGGTGATTCTGCCACTCTGCTCTGGTGAGACCTCACCTGCAGTACTGTGTCCAGCTCTGGAGTCCTCAACACAGGAGCACCTCTGCTTACAGGGACAGGCTGGGAGAGTTGGGGCTCTTCAGCATGGAGAAGAGAAGGCTCCAGGGAGACCTTAGAGCTGTATTTCAGTATCTGAAGGGGACCTACAGGAAGGCTGGGGAGGGACTGTTCAGAAGGTCCTGTGGTGATAGGAGGAGGGGCAATGGTTTGAAACTGGAGCAGGAAAGATTTAGGTTGGACATCAGCAGGAAGCTCTTTGCAATGAGGGTGGAGAGACAGCGGAACAGATTGCCCGGAGAGGTGGTTGAGGCCCCAGCCCTGAATGCATTCAAGGTCTAACATGGGGCCCTGAGCAACCTGATCTAGTTGATGTCTCTGCTGACTGCAGGGGGTTTGAACAAGATGACCTTTGAGGGTCCTTTCCAACCTGATGCAAGCTGTGAATCTGTGACTGCAAAGTGCCAAAGTCCCATCTTGTCAGGCAGCCACCATCCATAGGTGGATTGTAGGGTGGAATGGTGGGAGTGCAGGGGTGGCATCACAGAACCAAGTATGACTGATTTTGGGTGGGGGAGGGAAAATACATTACAATGAAGTGATAAGGCTGCTAAAAATGTTTGCAGAAGACATTTGCAATGTGGCTACCACCTTGACAACCATGCTCAACACAAGCCAGGTGTGACCAAGTGTCCTCTCATCTCTCAGTCCAGAGGAGAGGCTGAAATCATTGCTGTCATCCCGCTTAATACTGCACTCTGAAAAGCTGTTTTGTAAGGTTTGCCCACGGCTTGTGTGGAGCTGTAAGGATCTTTTGGGCAGCTGGCACCACTGCTGGGATGATTGGTGGTGTGGGAACACCAGCACTGGCAGGTGTTTGGAGGTAAGTGTTCAGGATGAAAGTAGGGAGGGAAGACTTCATTGCTCTCTACGACTCCCTGAAAGGAGGT
The DNA here is from genome assembly GCA_015227895.2 of Colaptes auratus. Lineage (NCBI taxonomy): Eukaryota > Metazoa > Chordata > Aves > Piciformes > Picidae > Colaptes > Colaptes auratus. Next base: position 11,013,282 of record JAAWVA010000032.1, read on the forward strand.
TGGAGTGAGGTGGGGGTTGGTCTCTTCTCCCTAGTGTCAGGTGATGGAACAAGAGGGAATGGCTTGAAGTTGTGCCAGGGGAGGTTTAGGTTGGAGATGAGGAAAAATGTCTTTGCTGCCAGAGTGGTCAGGGGTTGGAACAGGCTGCCCAGCGAGGTGGTGGAGTCACCACCTCTGGAGGTGTTCAAGGGATGTGTGGCCATGGCACTTGGGGCCATGGTTTGATGGCCGTGGTGGTGTTGGGTTGATGGTTGGACTCAGTGGTCTCAGAGTTCTCTTCTAGCTCAAGCAATTCTATGATTCCATGACTGTGAAGAACCTGGGTTGCAAGCCTGCATGGTATGAAACTGCCCTCCTTAGGGAAGGTGTTAACAACAACTTGGATAATAATCCTTTGGTGTTCCCCATGCAAGGCCGACTTGGCCCTGGGCTGTGGGGAAGAACTTAGCCGACCCTTAGGATCCCTCCCTGCTCCCTCCCACTTCTGAATCATCCAACCTTTGTGTTGTAGAAAGAAGTGGAAGATAACCCTGATGACAACATGGAAGGGGCTCTGATAGCCCGGGACAGAGTTGGGGTGCAGGACTTTGTGCTTCTGGACTCCCACACCAGTGAGACAGCTTTCCTCAACAACCTTCGCAAGCGCTACCAGGAGAACCTCATCTATGTAAGTGCTGCTGGCTGTGTGCATCTGTGGAGCCTGTGGTAGGGGAAATGTCTCTAAGTGTGCCTCATATATATTAAAAGAAAACCCAAACAAACCCAAAACTGTTCTGCTCCCCCTCTGTTCTGCCCTGGTGAGACCTCACCTGGAGTATTGCGTCTAGTTTTGGGCTCCCCAGTTCAAGAGAGACAGGGAACTGCTGGAGAGAGTCTAGTGGAGGGCTATGAGGATGATGAAGGGGCTGCAGCACTGCCCATGAGGAGAGCCTGAGAGCCCTGGGGCTTTTTAGTCTGGAGAAGACTGAGAGGGGGTTTAATAAATGTTTATAAGTATCTGAGGGCTGAGTGTGCAGAGGGAGGGGACAGGCTCTGCTCAGCTGCACCCTGGGATAGGACAAGAGGCAATGGATATAAACTCCAGCACAGGAGGTTCCACCTCAACATGAGGAGGAACTTCTTCATTGTGAGGGTCACAGAGCACTGGAACAGGCTGCCCAGAGACATTGTGGAATCTCGTTCTCTGGAGACTTTCAAGACCCATCTGGATGCATTCCTGTGTGACCTATGCTAGATTCTATGGTCCTGCTCTGGCAGGGGGGTTGGTTCAATCTCTGGAGGTCCCTTCCAACCCCTAACATTCTGTCATCTTCTTGTTGCCCATCTTGATGGGGTACAAACTTCAGGGGCAGAAAGCTCTGTCAGTACAGAGAATGCTCTCCCAGCCTGGTTTTGTTGTACCCTGAGACAGGGGAGTGCACAGGGAGGTGGTGGAGTCACCATCCCTGAAGGTGTTTGAAAGGTCATGTCATGTCTACCCTTCAGGACATAGTGATCATGGTAGTGTTGGACCTGATGATCTTAGAGGTCTTTTCCTACCTTAATCATGATTTCATGAGACAATAAACCTCATGAGATGTTAGTACTCAGCACAGTGATCACCCAGTAGCAGTCTGGCTGCTTCAGCCAAGGTAAATCATAGTCTCAGTCTGCTCAGAGTTGCCTTGAAGACCCAAACAACATTCAGTACTGTTCCACTTTCCCATCCCCTTACTCTTGAGGCAACACAGTGCTGAATGTGGTATCTCACTTGTCTGAGAAGTGTAGAGTACTTCATGGTGCATGATAAGGTGACTTCACAGCCATGCCCATTTTCTCAGCAGCCTCCAGCTTCTCCACTGGCTTGGAGCAATGGCAAGCATCCCAGCAGGCCCCCTGTCAAACGAGGGTTGATGGCTGTATGACTCTAGTGGAAGGAAGTGAAACAAGGGTAGAAAAGAGGGCATTGTGATGGGGTGAAAAATGGATCCAAATATTCCAAAGGTGTCCTGAGATGTGTGATTTCACAGCCAAGAAGGCATTTGCTCTGTTTGACAGTTATCCATGGAACAGGCACTACTTGGCTTTCCTTCCCAGCACTGATTATAGGTCACTTCCAGAGATCTTTGTGAAATGGAGCTGGGAAAGCAAATGCATCATTGTGTTAGCTTGATGGGAGTTGGTGTTTGGGGTTTTTTCCTACTGAGCATCATGAGATGCCAAAATGTTGTCTCTAGTATGTAAAGCTCTAAGCTTGCTGTCGTTGTTCAACTCCACTCATAGCTAGGTAGATGTTGGAAGATGTTTGGTGTTGGCTTTGAAATCTTGAAGCTTGTGGAGGCCTTTTTTTTCCTGGGTTGGTTTGGGGTTTAGGTTGTTTTTCCTTTTCCTCATAGAATAGAATAGAAGTAACCAGGTTGGAAAAGACCTTCAAGATCATCCAGTCCAACCTCTCACCCAGCACCATCTAATCAACTAAACCATGGCACCAAGTGCCTCATCCAGGCTCTTCCTGAACACCTCCAGGGATGGGGACTCCACCACCTCCCTGGGCAGCACATTCCAATGGCCAAGCTCTCTTGCTGGGAAGAATTTCTTCCTAACATCCAGCCTAAACCTCCCCTGGCACAGCTTGAGACTGTGTCCTCTTGTTCTGGTGCTGCTTGCCTGGGAGAAGAGACCAACCCCCACCTGGCTACAGCCTCCTTTCAGAGAGTTGTAGACAACAATAAAGTCTCCCCTGAGCCTCCTCTTCTCCAGGCTAAGCAACCCCAACTCTTTCAGCCTCCCCTCACAGGGGGCTGTGCTCCAGACTTCTCCCCAGCTCTGTTGCCCTTCTCTGGACACCTTCCAGCACCTCAACATCTTCCCTAAACTGAGGGGCCCAGAACTGGACACAGAACTCAAGGTGTGGCCTAACCAGTGCTGAGCACAGGGCAGAATGACCTCCCTGCTCCTGCTGGCCACACTGTTCCTGCTGCAGACCAGGATGCCATTGACTTTCTTGGCCACCTGGGCACACTGCTGGCTCATATGCAGCCTACTATCAACCACTACCCCCAGGTCCCTTTCTGCCTGGCTATTTTCCAGCCACTCTGCCCCCTGCCTGTAGCACTGCCTGGGGTTTTTGTGGCCAATGTGTAGAGCCTGGCACTTGGATGTGTTCAATCTCATGCCGTGGGACTCTGCCCATCTCACACCAAGCTCTGTGCCATCATTTCCAGTTGTTCTTGCATAATTTCCTGATGTTCTTGACTCCTCTGGGGATCTCTGACTGTAGTGATGGAACAAGTGTCTCACCTGTGTGCCTTCCTTCTCCCTGCAGACATACATTGGTACTCTTCTTGTGTCTGTCAACCCTTACCAGGAGCTGGATATCTACACCATGACACAGATGCAGCTTTATCGAGGGGTCAACTTCTTTGAACTGCCACCACATCTGTGAGTACCACCTGGAGCAGGCTGCCCAGGGAGCTTGTGTGGTCGTCTTCTCTGAAGACTTTCAAGACCCATCTGGATGCATTCCTGTGTCTCCTGCCCTGGGTGATCCTGCTTGAGCAAGGGGGTTGGACTGGATGATCTCTGGAGGTCCATTCCAACCCCTGCCATCCAACAATTGTCCTCTGATTGCCTCTTGTGGTCCTTGCTCAGGTATGCCATAGCTGACAATGCCTACAGGCTGATGTGCAGCGAGTACAACAACCATTTCATCCTCATCTCAGGGGAGAGTGGAGCTGGGAAGACAGAAGCATCCAAGAAGATCCTGCAGTATTATGCAGTGACTTGTCCAACGACGGAGCAGCTGCAGGTCGTCCGCGATCGCCTGCTGCTTTCCAACCCTGTTCTTGAGGTAAAAACCTAAAGGAAGGCACAAAATGCTGAAGAGGTGGGGTTGAAGGCCTCATGCTATGAGGCTTGGATGAAAGCCTACACACACACCCAGGAATAACCTCTTGTTTTACATGAATTTGTGCCTGAAGTGAGACACTGGACTGGTTAGAATAGAATTAATCAGGTTGGAAATGAACTTCGAGATCACCCAGTCCAACCTATCACCCAGCACCATCTAATCAACTAAACCATGGCACCAAGTGCCTCATCCAGGCTCTTCCTAAACACCTCCAGGGATGGGGACTCCACCACCTCCCTGGGCAGCATATTCCAATGGGAAATCTCCCTTTATGTGAAAAACCTCTTCCTAACCTCCAGCCTAAACCTCCCCTGGCACAGCTTAAGACTGTGTCCTCTTGTTCTGGTGCTGGGTGCCTGGGAGAAGAGACCAACCCCCACCTGGCTACAGCCTCCTTTCAGAGAGTTGTAGAGAGCAAGAAGGTCTCCCCTGAGCCTCCTCTTCTGCAGGCTAAGCAACCCCAGCTCCCTCAGCCTCTCCTCACAGGGCTGTGCTCCAGACCTCTCCCCAGCTTTGTTGCCCTTCTCTGGACACCTTCCAGCGCCTCAACATCTTTCCTAACCTGAGGGGCCCAGAACTGGACACAGGACTCAAGGTGTGGCCTAACCAGTGCTGAGCACAGGGCAGAATGAGCTCCCTGCTCCTGCTGGCCACACTCTTCCTGCTGCAGGCCAGGATGCCATTGGCCTTCTTGGCCACCTGGGCACACTGCAGGCTCATGTTCAGCCTACTCTCAACCAGTACCCCCAAGTCCCTTTCTGCCTGGCTGCTCTCCAGTCACTCTGCCCCCAGCCTGTAGCACTGCCTGGGGTTGTTGTGGCCAATGTGCAGAACCTGGCACTTGGATGTGTTCAATCTCATGCCCTTGGCCTCTGCCCATCTGTTCAGCCTGTCAAGATCCCTCTGCAGAGCTCTCCCACCCTCCAACAGATCAACTCCTGCCCCCAGCTTGGTGTCATCTGCAAACTTACTGCAAATACAATACAATACAAAAATGACTCTCTGTTTCTGTGAGCAGTGACTGAATTTCGTCTGCTTGTCCCTAGGCTTTTGGGAACGCGAAAACCCTGCGTAACGACAACTCCAGCAGGTTTGGGAAGTACATGGACATCCAGTTTGATTTTAAGGTGAGAAGGTTTCTCACTTCCCTACCAGTGAACCTCTTGGACACTCCCCAGGCAGCACAGGATTGATCAAGTCTTAATTAACACTGCAGATTTCTGCCCCTTTTCTTGCATTGTTGTGAGTAAAGTGACTGGTTTTTTACATCCTGAAAGCTTCTTCCCCTCCTGGCATTACTGCCAAGCCTCAGTAGGAAGCTGACACAGGTTGTTGTAAGGCATGAGTGTACACTAGGAAGACAACAGACTCTTTAGATACAGCTTGTAGTGTTGGATACCACCTCTTAAACACAAGATGGCAGATAAGTAACAGCAGAAACTTGCTGCTCCTCGTTCCCGGTGTGGAGGAACGGCGATCGCAGCCAAGTCGGTTGTGGCTGGTGGTGCTGATCTGGCTGCTTTGTTCTGCCAGGGAGCTCCAGTGGGAGGGCACATCCTCAGTTACCTCATTGAGAAATCTCGAGTTGTCCATCAAAACCACGGGGAAAGGAATTTCCACATTTTCTACCAGCTCTTAGAGGGTGGAGAGAAGGAACTCCTCGGCTGCCTTGGGCTGGAGCGCAACCCCCAGAAGTATGCATATCTCATCCAGGTCAGTGAGAGCTTCTCCCCCTCCCTCTATCCCACTTCTTGAGCTGCAGGGATTGCAAGTGAAGCTTCCCTCACGTACTAAGTGTGCTGCAAGGCTGCTAAGAGGACCTGCTGTTGTACTTAGCTCTGGGGAGGCCACACCTTCAGTATTGTGTCCAGTTCTGGGCACCTCAATACGAGAGAGATGGACGAGCAGCTGAATGTGAGGCAGCAGTGTGCCCAGGGGGCCAAGAAAGCCAATGACATCCTGGCTGGGATTAGAAATGCTGTGCCCAGCAGGAGTAGGGAGGGGATTGTCCCCTGCTACTCAGCTCTGGGGAGGCTACACCTCAAGTATTGTCTCCAGTCTGGGGCACCTCAATCCAAGAGAGATGTGGAGGTGCTGGAGCCAGTGAAGAGGAGGACAAGGAAGTTAGGGAAGAGCCTGGAGAATAAATCTTATGAGGAGTGACTGAAAGAACTGGGGATGGTTAGTTTGGAAAAGAGGAGGCTGAGGGGAGACCTCCTTGCTCTCTACAACTACCTGAAAGGACACTGTAGAGAGGCTGGTGCTGGTCTCTTCTCACAGGTAATGGGTGATAGAGCAAGAGTGAATGGCCTCAACCTGTGACTGGGTAGGTTTAGACTGGACATTAGGAAAAGTGTTTTCCCAGCAAGAGTGGTCAGGCATTGGAATGTGCTGCCCAGGGAGGTGGTGGAGTCACCAAGCCTGGCTGTGTTTAAAGGTGGTTTGGCTGTGGTGCTTGGGGCTATGGTTTAGGGGTGAAGTTTGGAGAGCAGGTTTCTGGGTCGGAATTAGTGATCCTGAGGGTCTTGTCCAACCTGAATGTTTCTGTGATTCTGTGTGTCACAGAATAGTTAGAGGAGACTTCTGGAGATCATCCAGTCCAAACCTCCCTCCTAAAGCAGGGTCACCCACAGCATCTTGCCCACAGTGTACAGGTGGGTTTGGAATCCCTCCACAGGACGAGACTCCACGACCTCTCTGGGTAGTCTGCTCCAGAGCTTGGTCACCTTTAAATTCAAGAAGGGTGACTTCATGGAGTTTCTTCTCTTGCAGTTTGTGCCCATTACCTCTTGTGCTGTCCCTGGGGACCACTGAGAACAGACTGGTCCCATCCTCCTGACACCCACCCTGGAAGCGTTTATAGGTGGCGAAATAAAGTGGGTAGCTGGTGGCAGATTGCACCTGGGCAGGCTGAGGAAACTGGAAATGAAAGTAGTGAACTGTCTGCTGCTGATTTAATAAAAGCATTTTGCTAATGAATTGGACTAATTGGGCCTTTCTCTTTGCTCTCCAGGGTAAATGTGCCAAAGTGTTTTCTATTAATGACAAGAACGACTGGAAAATAGTCCGCAAGGCTTTCTCTATCATTGATTTCACTGAGAGAGACCTACAGGTAGGTGTGGGGAAGGGCTGAGCCCCCTCCCCTCCCATGCTAAGGGGGTTTTGAAGGAGGGGCTGAGCGCCCCCCCCCCCCCCCCCCCCCCCAAACAGTTTTTAAGGAAGGACTGAGCCTCTCAACAGGGTTTGAGGAATGGAATAGAATTCACCAGGTTGGAGAAGACCTTTGATACCATCGAGTCCAACCTATCACCCAACACCATCTAATCAACTAAACCATGGCACCAAGTATCATAGTATCAGTCAGGGTTGGAAGGGACCACAAGGATCAGCTAGTTCCAATCTCCCTGCCATGGGCAGGGACACCCTACACTAGATCAGGCCCTCATTCAGTCTCTTTTTAAACACTTCCAGTGATGGTGACTCCACCACCTCCCTGGGCAGCACATTCCAATGGCCAATCTCCCTTTATGTGAAAAATCTCTGCCTAACATCCAGCCTAAACCTTCCCTGGCACAGCTTGAGACTGTGTCCTCTTATTCTGGTGCTGGGTGCCTGGGAGAAGAGACCAACCCCCACCTGGCTACAACCTTCCTTCAGGTAGTTGGAAAAGACCTTTGAGATCAAGTCCAACCACAGCAGCATAGTCCTTACTGAAGTGATAGAAGCAGTCTTGCTTCTAGGCCATCATGTTCACACATAATCCCAGCTTGGTGGGGGTTGGAAGGGGTCTCTGGAGATCATCCAGTCCAACCCCTCCAGCTAAAGCAGAGGCACTCACACCAGCATTCCCAGGATCACAATGTCCAGGTGGGTTTGGCCTCTCTGTAGAGGAGGAGACTCCATAACCTCTCTGGGCAGCCTGCTCCAGCACCCTTATGGGAAAGAAGTTCTTTAGGTGGAAGTGAGGCAGTGAGTGGGTAAAAAGCTCTGTCCTTGAGTACAGCAACTGGTGGGAGCATCTTTCTGAGGCTGTCTGACTCACTTCCTCCACCCTAGGCAATATTAGCATGCATAAATGGTGACAAGTTGGACTTGATGAACTTTGAGGTCTTTTCCAACCTTATTGATTCTGTGAAATATCTGTAAGTATCTGAGGGCTGGGTGTCAAGAGAGTACAGGCCCTGCTCAGCTGCACCATGGGATAGGACAAGGGGCAATGGATATAAACTCCAGCACAGGAGGTTCCACCTCAACATGAGGAGGAACTTCTTCACTGGGAGGGTGCACTGGAACAGGCTGCCCAGAGAGGTTGTGGAGTCTCCTTCTCTGGAGACTTTCAAGACCCACCTGGATGTGTTCCTGTGTGACCTGTGTTAGATTCTATGCCCCTTCTCTGGCAGAGGGGGTTGGACTTGAAGATCTTCAGAGGTCCCTCCCAACCCCTGGCACCCTGTGAGCATGTGGCCCATGGCCTGGAGCTGTGGGAAGCTGTTTTCTAATGGTGCCTCTCTCGTTTCAGCATCTCTTTGGAATCGTTGCGAGCGTGCTGCACCTCGGGAACATTCAGTTTGAAGAGGACAGCAATGGACACTCCATCATTCGTGATGGCACACAGATCAAGTGGATCTCAAAGGTATCTCATGCTGAGATGGTGTCAGATTGGAAGCCTTAGCCTTCCTGTGCTTTCCTCTTAAGGACAAAACCAAAAGCAGAAGGATTGCCACATACAATACTCAGCTCTTGCTGAAAGCTATCTAGGTAAAGATGTTCCTGCTCGCTGCGTGGGGGTTGGATGAGATGACCTTCAAAGCTCCTTTCCAAGCTGACACCTTCTATGACTCTATCTTGGATTGCAGAGCCCTTCTCTCTATCACATGTCTGAAGCTTCCTTACTTGCTGTTAAGTCAAAGATGAGTGTACTGGGAATGAACTGGTGGACAATAAGGTATCCATGGACAGCAATGTGCCCTCATGGCCAAATAGGAAGATGGTGTCCTAGGGTGCATGAAGAAGAGTGTGGCCAGCAGGTCAAGGGAGCTTCTCCTCCCCCTGTATGCTGCCCTAGTGAGAGTATTGTTAGTTCTGTACCTGAGTATTGAGTCTAGTTCTGGGCTTCCCAGTTCAAGAAGGACAGGGACATGTTAGAGAGTGTTATGAGGTATGATGAAGGGATTAGAATATCTGTCTGATAAGGAAAGGCTGAGAGGTCTGGGGCTGTTTAGCCTGGAGAAGAGGGAATGTGATCAGTGTTCACAAATGTCTGAAGGGTGGGTGTCAAGAAGAGACCAGGCTCTTCTCAGTGGTGTCCTGTGATAGGACAAAAGGCAATAGATACAAACTGGAACCCAGAAAATTCCTCAACATGAGGAAAAACTTCTTTAGAATGAGGGTTCTGGAGCCCTGGAGCAGGCTGCCCAGAGAGGTGGTGGAGTCTCCTTCTCTGGAGATTTCCAAGACCCATCTGGATGTGTTCTTGTGTGACCTTCTCTAGATGAAGGTGCTCTGGCAGGAGGGTTGGACTTGATGATTTCCAAAGGGCCCTTCCAAGCCCTACCATTCTAGGACTGTATGAACTGGGGGGGTTGTTCCCTGCTGATCACAAAAATGCCCTTACTTCCATATTCTCCTGCTGACCATACTCTGAGGGCCACTGCTTGTTCCTACAGCTCCTGGGGGCACACTTGTCCATTCTGCAGGAGGCTCTCACCCATCGGAAGATCGAAGCCAGGTCTGAGGAGGTATGGAGTTAGTCCTGTGTTAGGAAGAGACTCTTTACAGTGAGGGTGTGGAGATACTGGAACAGGCTGTCCAGGGAGGTTGTGGATGCCCCCTTTCAGGAGGTGTTCAAGGCCAGGCTGGAGAGTTTGAGGTGCTGGAGCATGTCTGGTGAAGGGCCCTTGAACACAAGTCTGATGAGGAATGGCTGAGGGATCTGGGGTTGTTCAGCCTTCAGAAAAGGAGGCTGAGGGGAGGCCTCCTTGCTGTCTACAACTACCTCAAAGGAGGATGGAGCCAGGTGGGGGTCAGTCTCTTGTCACATGCAACAAGTGACAGGACAAGAGGAAACAGTTTGAAGTTGTGCCCAGGGGAGGTCAGGTTGGGTGTTAGGAGGAATTTCTTCACAGCAAAGGTTGTCAGGCACTGGAACAGGCTGTCTGGGGAGGCATTGGAGTCACCATCCCTGGAGGTATTTAAAAGATGTGTGGATGTGCTGAGGGACATGGTTTAGTGGTTCAGCAGCAGAGATAGGATTGTGAGCTCTAGGCAAGTAATTGATTTGATGACCTTGGAGCTCTCTTCCAACCTCAACAGTTCTATGGTTCTAGCTGTAACCAAGCCAAGGTCTGATCAGGTGAGCACTGTGCTGTAGTACCCAGCAGCATGGCTGGCTCTCCAAGCCATCAGTGTGAACTAGCTTTTCAGAAGCTTGACCTGATCAGCTGTGGTGTTGATCATCTCTGGCCTATCTTCACTTGCAGGTCCTAAGCCCCTTGAACGTGGATATGGCATTCTATGCTCGGGATGCAGTAGCAAAGGCGATCTATGGGCGAACCTTCACTTGGCTGGTCAACAAAATCAACAACTCCCTGGCCAACAAGGTTGGTTGCTTGCCTAATGTCCCCCTAGACAATGAGTGCCCCTAGCACGTTGAGCAAAGCTCCTCCAGTGAAGCCCTACAGCACTCAGCACCAAGTATTTCAGCGAGGTGGTGGAGTTGCCATGCCTGGAGGTGTTTAAAAAGGATTGGATGTGATGCTGAGGGAGGGTGGTTTAGAGGTAATGGCTCAGCTGGAGTGGTGGGATTGCAACCTCCAGGCAAGAAGTTGCTCTAGATGATCTCAGAGGTGTCTTCCAGCCTCAACAGTTCTGGGCCCCTCAATTTAAGAAGGACATTGAGAATCTTGAATGTGTCCAGAGAAGGGCAACAAAGCTGGGGAGGGCCTCGAGCACAGCCCTGTGAGGAGAGTCTGAGGGAGCTGGGGTTGCTTAACATGGAGAAGAGGAGGCTCAGGGGAGACCTTCTTGCTCTCTGCAACTCCCTGAAGGGAGGTTGTATCCAGGTGGGGGTTGGTCTCTTCTCCCAGGCAGCCAGCACCAGAACAAGAGGACACGGTCTTAAGCTGCACCAGGGGAAGTTTAGGCTGGAAGTGAGGAGAAAGTTCTTCCCAGAGAGAGTTGTTAGCCATTGGAATGTGCTGCCCAGGGAGGTGGAGTCACCGTCCCTAGAGGTGTTTAAGAGGGGATTGGATGTGGCACTTGGTGCCATGGTTTAGTAGTCATGAGGTGTTGGGTGCCAGGTTGGACTTGATGATCTCTGAGGTCTTTTCCAACCTTGTTGATTCTGTGGTTCTGTATCTTGGATGCTTGGTAACTAATGCATGGCCATCCCGCGGCACTGAGCTGGAGAATTGAGGTAGGTGTGGAAGGTGCTTTGTTAAAAGAGCTTTAGAAGTTCGCTACCTGCTTTAAGGTGGTTACTCCCTTGGTGTCTCTCTCAAAGAGAAAGGTCAATATGTGGGTGGAGGGGACAAGATGAATCAGGCAGGGGAGCAGCATCAGCTGAAGCAGCAGTTACAGGGCAATGGTGTCTTTACCAGGATTCAACTCGCAAAACAGTTATTGGCCTGCTGGACATCTATGGCTTTGAAGTGCTGGACACAAACAGGTAACACTTCCTGAGCCTTGGGGTAATCTGTCCTCACACTGGTGGGGGCACGTGCTGAAGTCCTGGAATGGGTTGTCCAGGGAGGTGGTTGAGGCCCCGTCCCTGGAGGTGTTTAAGCCCAGGCTGGATGAGGCTCTGGCCAGCCTGATGTAGTGTGGGGTGTCCCTGCCCATGGCAGGGCGGTTGGAACTAGCTGATCCTTGTGGTCCCTTCCAACCCTAACTGAAACTATGAAACTATGAAGTCCTTCATGTCATCTTGGGTGTACTTTTGCCCCAGCAAGGCAAGCTACAGATGACCTCCAAAACCTTTGAGCCTGGATTTGGAGGTGTTGGCACAGCAGTGTGGGAGGGATGTTGTGGGTTTGGTCTGTGGAGAAGTAGGTTGTTTGGCTTCAAAGTGGTGGGAGAAGTAAAACTGTCCATGAAATAAAAAACTAATGCTCATGTAACCCCTCTGAAGCTTTGAGCAGTTCTGCATTAATTACTGCAATGAGAAGCTCCAGCAGCTGTTGATTGAGATGACCTTGAAAGCAGAGCAGGAGGAATATAAACTGGAAGGAATAGAGGTAATTTATTGGGGTTTTTTTTTCCCCCCTCTCCCATTTTCCTTTGGGCTGCCATCACTCTTGATGCTTTTGATCACTGATGAAGAAGACATCCTGCTATTTTTTTTTTCCCCTTTTTGAAGTTTCATTGTTCATGTGAGAAGTAGAAGACAGCCATGGGTCTCATTTTGTAAACCTTCTGCAGTGTAATTTGGGCTGGGTTTAATTGACATCATAGAATGGCTTGGGTTGGAATGGACCTCCAAAGGTCACCTAGTCCAACCACCCTGCAGTCAGCAGGGACACTCTCCATTAGATCTGAGGAAGGAGGAGGAGGATGTGCCCCAAAACTCAGGTCAACAGTGGCAATGGCCCTATAGAAATGGGAAGCTCCACCAGTTGAGGCACAGGGAGATGGAGTTGCATTAACATGGAGAGGCAGTGGAACACTGGAAGAGGTTGCCTGGGAAGGTGGTTGGGGTCCCATCCCTGGAGATATTCAAGGTGAGGCTTGTCAGGGCTCTGGGCAACCTGATCTAGTTGAGGATACCCCTGCTGACTGCAGAGGGGGTTGGATTAGATGACTTTTGGAGGTCCCTTCTAACCCAGACCATTCTGTGAAGAGGGTGGTCTAGGCTGCTGAAGTAGGAAGGCTTCAGTGTGAGGTTGGTGGGTCACTGGGCTGTCACTCTTTCCCCATCAGCTAAGTTGCTGTGAATTCACAGCTGGGATCTTGTCTGGGATTGGAGCTTGGCCTCAGAGAACTGCCCCACCACAAGGAAAAGCTCTTCCTCTAAAACTTCTCTTCCCCTCTTCTTTCCAGTGGGAACAAATTCCATATTTCAACAACAAGATCATCTGTGACCTGGTTGAGGAGAAGCATAAAGGAATCATCTCCATTCTGGTAAGAGCAAGAGTTTGTGCTGCTTAAATCAAAACACTTGCCTGTGTCCTGCTGTCATGGTCCAGAATTGTGTATTTTGCTTCTCATAGTGTGATGGGTCTGCAAAACTCAGTGTAAACAGCTAGACCTTGCAAGCAGAGACCCAGAAGATGAAGGTAGAGGATCTGCTTGCTTGGCAGAGCTGTGGGTTTTGAAGCTGTGCTGCTTCCACAGCAACCTTGAGTGCTCAAAGGCAGGCCCAGACTGTTCTCTCTGCTTGGAGAGACTGAGAGATAGAAGGAAAGTACCTGCAGCACCCTGGGTGATTTGTGGTTAGCAACAAGAGTGGGACCCAGGTGTCCTCCAAGTACTGTTAGGGAGACAGCAGAACACCTCCTGAGCCCAGACATCCAGGCCTTTCTAAAGATAGGACAATTCATCCCAGCTGTCTCCTCATGTGACTTGCTAGCTTTGATGCTTGGTGCTTCAGGAGGGCTCAGCTAGGAGAGGAACCTGAGAGCTGCCTTCCTCCTCCTCCTCCTGAGCTGCAGGTCCTTCTCTTGCTCTTTAATTGTTACTGCTCCTAAAAATGATCTGAAGAAGATCCTCATTGTGGCCTTCATAGGGATGGCAGAAGAAATGGGAGGTCCTTCTGGGTTTTGATGTGGAATGATGTACATTTTCTCACTGATTTTTAAATGACCTAGAAAGCATAAAGGATGAGGCAGGGCATTGCCAAATGTGGAAAAAAAAGCCAGATTTGGCTGAACCTGACTTATCTTGACAGGTCTGCTGAAGACAGATCCATGAAGCTCTAAATTGAAGTAGGAAGTTGCTTGTATAAGATAGAGCTCATCCCAAGTGGATGACCTAGGGCTCATCCCAAGTGGTGCCTGGGTTTGCTTCACAATGGTGCAGTGAGTGTGAGTGAGGTGTCTGTCCAGAGCAGAGTTTGATCTGGTTTGCTCTGTTGCTTCAGGATGAAGAGTGCCTACGACCTGGTGAAGCCACTGATTTGAGCTTCTTGGAGAAGCTGGAGGAGAAAGTAGGAGATCATGCCCACTTCGTGACGTATGCATTGCCTCTCTCTATCCTATCCACAGGGACCCTGCCCATCTCTTACCCACAGCTTCACTGCAGGTGACACCAAGCTGGGGACAGGTGTTGATCTGTTGGAGGGTAGGAGAGCTCTGCAGAGGGACCTGGACAGATGGGCAGAATCCCAGGGCATGAGATTGAACACATCCAAGTGCCAGGTTCTGCACATTGGCCACAACAACCCCAGGCAGTGCTGCAGACTGGGGTCAGAGTGGCTGAGAGCAGCCAGGCAGAAGAGACCTGGGGATAGTGGTTGATAGTAGGCTGAGCATGAGCCTGCAGTGAGCCCAGGCAGCCAAGAGGGTCAATGGCATCCTGGCCTGCATCAGAAACAGGGAGGTCCTTGTGCCCTGTGCTCAGCACTGGTTAGGCCACACCTTGAGTCCTGTGTCCAGTTCTGGGCCCCTCAGTTTAGGGAAGATGTTGAGTTGCTGGAAGGTGTCCAGAGAAAGGCAACAAAGCTGGGAAGGGCTTTGGAGCACAGCCCTGTGAGGAGAGGCTGAGGGTTGGAAGGAACCACAGGGACCAGCTAGTTCCAGCCCCCCTGCCATGGGCAGGGACACCCCAAACTAGATCAGGCTGGCCAGAGCCTCATCCAGCCTGCTCTTAAACATCTCCAGGGATGGGGCCCCAACCACCTCCCTGGACAACCTATTCCAGGGCTTCACCACTCTCATGGTGAAGAACTTCCTCCTCATGTCCAGCCTGAATCTCCCCACCTCCAGCTTCATCCCATTCCCCCTAGTCCTATCACTACCTACTACTTGATGATCTCAAAGGTCTCTTCCATCTTCAACAGTTCTATGGTTCTATGGCTTTGGTCACAGGAGGGTTTTTTTCCATCCCTGACTCCAGGGGAAGCTGAAGATGTTGTGCAGAGCAGCCTAAGCCCCAACCTGTGAGGGATACAGAAATATTTCATTTGCATTCATTGGAATAGGCTGCCCAGGAGGTGGTGGAATCCCCATCTCCTTGGGCTGTTCAAGCAACATGTGGGCATGGCACTTTGGGGCATGATTTGGTGACCCTGGCAGTGCTAGGCTGATGGTTGGACTTGATGCTAGAGGTCTTTTCCAACCCCACCAATTCTATGATGAGCCAAAGGTCCATCTCGATCTGTGTGGACTTCAGGTACCTACGAGGAACTTCCATCGCTGCCTGCAGCCCTGGAACTAAGGGAGAGAAAAGTCAAGCTCTGCTGTTCAATTTCATGGCAAATGGGACAGAGGAAAATCATAGAATGATTTCAGTGGAAAAGACCTCCCAGATGACTGAGTCCAGCCATCAGCCTAAGACTACCATGGCCATTAACCATGTCCTGAAGTGCCATATCCACACATGAAGGAAGCAGCACAGTGATCACCAGAATCACAGAATCCCCAAGGTTGGAAGAGACCTCAGAGATCAAGTCCAACCTGTCACCACAGACCTCATGGCACCAATCACCAAGGTTGGAAGAGACCTCAAGGATTCTCAAGCCTCACCACAGACCTCATGACTAAACCATGGCACCGAGTGCCACGTCCAGTCCCCTCTTGAACACCTCCAGGGATGGAAGAACTGTGCTCCTGCTCAGATCTCCTAGAGGAGCAGCACTTCAGTTCCTGCCCAATTTGCAGCATTTTCAGACTCAGTTTGGGTAGCAGATGAACAGGTTGGTGCTGGGCTGTGCTGGCAGCTCCCAGCAGAAGCCTGCTGGAAGGCTCTGACAAGTCATCAATTCCGAGTCATGCTGCCGAGCCGTCACCGTCTCCACAGCTCTGAGGTTCATCACAGCCAAGTGGAAAATTTGTTGCCAGCTTCCTTGTCACCACAAATGTGCCTTAATCCTGCTCTGCCTGATGACAAGCTCGAAATAGAAGTGCTGGAGCTACTTAAATAGGACCTGCTCTTGGCGAGGCTCTTGGAAGGCAATCTTGATGTGCTAATGTGCTGTTGTGACACAGCTCTGCTGGTAGTGCCTGCTGATAAAGCTGAAACTTCAACTGTTAGGTTGCTCTTTTTTTTTCCCCCCCTCAGGAGTCCTTGATTTTCTAATTTTCCTTCTATTTTTGAGATGATATTTTCTTTTGATCCTGGGTGTTCTTTGTGTGTGTGTGTGTAGCTGCGTTGTTCTAGGGCAAAAATCTCTCAAGCAATCCTTTTCCCTCCCCCTGTTTCCACTTGGAAACTGAGGAAGGTTGGGATCTAGTTTGGCATTGGGAGGAACTTCTTCCCTTGGAAAGGCAGAGCTGGGGTTGCTTAGCCTGGAGAAGAGGAGGCTCAGGAGAGACCACCTTGCTGTCTGCAACTCCCTGAAGGGAGGTTGTAGCCAGGTGGGGGTTGGTCTCTTCTCCCAGGCAAGCAGCACCAGAACAAGAGGACACAGTCTCAAGCTGTGCCAGGGGAGGTTTAGGCTGGATGTTAGGAAGAAGCTCTTCCCAGCAAGAGAGCTTGGCCATTGGAATGTGCTGCTCAGAGAGGTGGTGGAGTCCCCATCACTGGAGGTTGTTTAGGAAGAGCCTGGATGAGGCACTTGGGGCATGGTTTAATTGATTAGATGGTGTTGGATGATAGGTTGGACTCGATCTTGGAGGTCTCTTCCAACCTGGTTAATTGCATGCTATTCGAAGAGGTTCCTGAGGGAGATGGTTGCCTCTCCATCCCTGGAGGGGCTTCAAAGAGGCTAAACCATGTCCCTCAGCACCATGATTTGGTAGAATTAGGTCTTGGTTGGACTCGGTGATCTTGAAGGTCTTTTCCAACTGAAGCAATTTTATGTCCCTGCTCACTTCAAGGGGGTTGGACTAGATGACCTTCAAAGGTCCCTTCCAACTCAGTGTATTTTTACCAGGGAGGTGGTGGAGTCCCCATCACTGGAAATGTTTAGGAAGAGACTGGATGGGGTGCTTGGTGCCATGGTTTAGTTGATTAGATGGTGTTGGGTGAGAGGTTGGACTTGATGATCTCAAAGGTCATTTCCAACCTGGTTAATTCTATTCTGATCTCCTCCTCCTGTGGGCAATGAAATTGTGTTGAAATCAATATTACAGGAAGAAATGTTGATACTTGTGGAAAGGGTGATCATTGCCAGGTGGCAAGGGGGACTCTCAGATCCCTTAGAGTTTCTGGTAGCGAGCTCCTGTCTTCCAACTTTTGCTGTTGGCTCCTCAGAATGGACAGGCTGACTGTGGGCTGTAACTGCATAGTTGGAACCATGCTGATAGAACTTAGACTCCTAGCTCTCCTACAGCTGTGTTTTCTGGAGGTGACTTTCTACCAGCTGGGGGAACCTATTTAGAATAGAATAAACCAGGTTGGAAGAGGTCATCGAGGTCATCGAGTCCAGCCCATCATCCAACACTATCTAATCAACTAAACCATGGCACCAAGCATCCCATCAAGTCTTCTCCTAAACATCTCCAGTGATGGTGACTCCACCACCTCCCTGGGCAGCACATTCAATTGGCCAATCTCTCTTTCTGTGAAGAACTTTCTCCTAACATCCAGCCTAAACCTTCCCTGGTGCAGCTTGAGACTGTGTCCTCTTGTTCTGGGTGCCTGGAAGAAGAGACCAACCCCCACCTGGCTACAACCTCCCTTCAGGGAGTTGCAGAGTGCAAGAAGGTCTCCCTTGAGCCTCCTCTTCAGCAGGCTAAGCAACCCCAGCTCCCTCAGCCTCTCCTCACAGGGCTGTGCTCCAAACCCCTCTGCTTTTTCTGCTCTTGATGTTGGTTTCTGATGTCTCTGCAGCCGCAAGCTCGCAGACCAGAAAACACGGAAGTCGATTGACTGGGTGGATTTCCGCCTCCTCCACTACGCAGGAGAAGTCACTTACAGTGCTGTTGGTGAGTGTGGCCCAAGCACCAGCCTGCAAGTTACCTGAGCTTCCAAGCCAGTGTGGTAGATCATAGAATCATGGAATTGTTTGGGTTGGAAAACCCCTTTAAGATCATCCAGTCCAACCAGCAACCCAACACCACTGTGGCCATTAAACCACATCCCAGAGTGAACCTGACCTGAAGGTGGATTACAAACTACTTGCCCTTCTAAGTCTTAAACATGAATGCACCAGGGGAGGTTTAGGTTGGGTGGGAGGAGAAGTTTCTTCACTGTAAGAGTGATCAGGAAATGGAACAGGCTGCCTAGGGGAGGTGGTGGAGTCCCCATCCCTGGAGGTGTTTAGGAAGAGACTGGATGAGGCACTTGGTGCCATGGTGTGGTTGATTAGATGGTGCTGGGTGATAGGTTGGACTGGATGATCTCAAAGGTCTTTTCCAACCTGGTTAATTCTATTCTGTCAGGAATTGGAATAGGCTGCCCAGGGGAGGTGGTGGAGTCACCATCCCTGGAGGTGTTCCAGAAGTGCATGGACATGGCACTTTGGGACATGGTTTGATGGTGCTGGGTAGAAGGTTGATCTTGGATATCTTTCAACCTTAATGATTCCTTGAAACCTGCCCTCTGAAATCACCTCTAGTTCAAAGTCTTAAACATGAATGCAGTGTGAATCTCAGGGATATAAATCTTGTGTTATAAAGTGTGTAGCCTTCAAAAAGAACTGAACCCTCTCCTTTTCCTTGTTTGCTTGTTTTTCCTTCAGGGTTTCTGGAGAAAAATAATGATCTCCTGTACAGAAACCTGAAAGAGGTAAGAAGAAAGTAATTTCCACCTAGACATGAGGAGAAACTTCTTTACAGTGAGGGTGCTGGAGCCCTGGAGTGGGCTGCACAGAGAGGTTGTGGAGCCTCCTTCTCTGGAGAGATTCCAGACCTCCCTGGACATTGTGAACCTGGGTGCCCCTGCTTGAGCAGAAGGATTGGTCTGGATGATCTCCAGAGGTCCCTTCCAACCCCTACCATGCTGGGATTATGTGAAGAAAGGCTCTTGAAGCAGAGATGCTTGGCTGAAGATTGCTTTTTGTCTCTGTAGCAAACAACTTCTATTTCTCCTTGGCAATGCCCTTTGGGCACCTGCATGGTGTCCCCACAGCTGTGCTGCTCAAGCTTGGAAGCATCCCAGCAGGAATTGCTCCCCTGTAAGGCAGTGTTTCTCTTCTCCTGTGTCAGGTGCTGTGCAACTCTAAAAATGGCATTATCAGAGAGTGTTTTTTACTGTCAGAGCTGGACAACAGGAGGAGACCAGAGACTGTGAGTTTCATCTTAACTTTGACTGTACGCTCCGAGTGCTCAGGCTGGGTGATGGGGCTTGGGCTGGGTGAGGTCCAGTCCCTAGTATTCTGAGATCTTGTCAATAAAACTCAACTTCCCAAGTCTTGATTGAACCACTGACCCCAGCCCTGAATTCAGTGGTTTGTTATTTTTGGCTGGCTTTGTACCTCTGCTAGTTTCCTGCTAGCTGAACAGTGATGTTGCTGAGACAGCAGCCACCAGTGTGACATCCCTTAATGCTGTTACTGATGCATCCCCTTAAAATGAGCCCTGTGGCCACCATCCAAGGGTGGTTAGTTTCTAAAGGGCTGCCTTGCATGTCCAGCTCCATGGCAGGGGCCCAGCTCTTCCTGCTGAGCACTGTCAGTAGCTCAGCTTTGGTGCTACCACTGCTTGTGTCAGCCCTTCTCTTGCAGGTTTAAGGTGGTTGCAGGGAGATTGAGTTGCTTGCAATTGCTGCACCACCTGAGTTCCAAGGCTGAGAAGCATCTTGCTGTGTCCTTTTAGGTTGCAACTCAGTTCAAGAACAGTCTGACAAGCCTCATAGAAATCCTGATGTCCAAGGAGCCTTCTTATGTCCGATGTATTAAGCCGAATGAGCTCAAGGAGCCTGGTAAGCCATTGGGCTGAAGGGACAGTGGAGGTGAAGGGATGAACTGAGGGAGACTTCAGCTTACAGAATCATTTGGGTTGGAAAACACCTTTAAGATCCTGGAGTTCCAACCATGATTGTTTGTGGTGATGTCTTGCTGATCTTTCAGGTGTAAATCCTGAGCAGCCTGATCTAGTTGGGGATGCCCCTGCTTACTGCAGGGGGATTGGACTTGGGTGACCTTTAGAGGTCCTTTCCAACCCAGTGCACTTCATGATTCTGTTCTCTAGCTCTGCTGAGTCTAGTGCTAAGCTATGGCCCCCAGCACCCTCTCTCTGTGTCTTATAAACACCTACAAGGATGGGGATTCAACCACCCCCCTGGGCAGTCTGTTCCAGTGGTTGAGAGCCCTTTCAGTAGGGAAGGTTCTTCTGATGTCCAACCTAAACCTCCCCTGGTGCAACCTGAGGCCATCTCCTCTCGTGCTGTTACCAGCTGCAGAGTTGATCCCTTGTTAATCTGTCTTGATCCATGAAGAAGTGAGTGAGCCTCCACAGACAGTGCCTGCCAGTGACTCTGTGTGTCCTCCCTCACTGCAGGGAGGTTTGATGACTTCCTGATCCGACACCAGGTGAAGTACCTGGGCCTGATGGAGCACCTGAGGGTGAGACGAGCTGGCTTCGCCTACCGGCGCAAGTATGAAATCTTCTTGCAGAGGTGAGCAGAGGGGTTCTGCCCTCTAGCCAGGGAAACCTGACCTCCCATGAGGGCTCCAGAGCAGGATGTGCTTGACTCACAGAATCACAGAAACATTCAGGTTGGACAAGACCCTCAGGATCACTAATTCCGACCCAGAACCCTGCTCTCCAAAGTTCACCCCTAAACCATAGCCCCAAGCACCACAGCCAAACCACCTTTCAACACAGCCAGGCTTGGTGACTCCACCACCTCCCTGGGCAGCACATTCCAATGTCTGACCACTCTTGCTGGGAAAACATTTTTCCTAATGTCCAGTCTAAACTTGCCCAGTGGCAGCTTGAGGCCATTGCCTCTTGTTCCATCACTGATTAGCTGTGAAAAGAGACCAGCCTCTCTGCAGTGTCCTTTCAGGTAGCTGTAGAGAGCAAGGAGGTCTCCCCTCAGCCTCCTCTTTTCCAAACTAACCATCCCCAGCTCCTTCAGTCACTCCTCATCAGACTTATTCTCCAGGCCCTTCCCCAGCTTCCTTGCCCTCCTCTGCCCTGGCTCTAGCACCTCCACATCTCTCTCTTGGATTGAGGTGCCCCAGACTGGATACAATACTTGCGGTGTGGCCTCCCCAGAGCTGAGTAGCAGGGGACAATCCCTTCCCTACTCCTGCTGGGCACAGCATTTCTAATCCCAGCCAGGATGCCATTGGCTTTCTTGGCCCCCTGGGCACACTGCTGGCTCTTATTCAGCTGCTTGTCCATTAGAACCCCCAGGGCCCTTTCTGCCAGGCAGCTTTCCAGCCACACTGCCCCAAGCCTGTAGTGTTGCTTGGGGTTGCTGTCACCCAAGTGCAGGACTTGGCACTTGACCTTGTTGAATCTCATCCCATTAACCTTGGCCATGGATCCAATATCTCCAAGTCTCTCTGCAGAGCCTCCCTACACCCATGCAGATATGTCAAGTCCCAGTGATGGGAGATGTGTTGGTGTCAGGAGAGAAGCTTCTGCATCAAAGATAACCTTTGTATGTGTCCTGTCTCTCTCCATTTTGATTTCCTTTGGCATCTGCCTTCAATAAAGCAGTAAGGATCTGGAGGGGGGAGTTTCAGGAAGGGGTTCCTCAAACAGCAAGTCATTTGTGTTGATGTCATGTTGATCTTTCAGGTATAAATCCCTCTGTCCAGCTACCTGGCCAAATTGGAATGGGCCAGCAGCTGAGGGTGTGGAGAAGCTCATCAAGCATCTTGGCTACAAGCCTGAGGAATACAAATTAGGAAGGTCAGTTGGCTTTCTCTGCTGCTCAGCTACGTGGGGTTTACCTTACTGGAGCCTCTGTCCTGGCTGTGACTGCAAGCCCCCAAGATCTAGCAGTGTGAGCAGATCTCTTCAGCCTGATTCTTGCTTGACCATGTGAATTAGATGGTTCTGCCTGGGTTTGCACACCTGACAGCTTCAGATTAGTGACCAGAGTAACCTCACCCCAAAGGTATGTGCTGCACAGGAGCAAGGAGCCAGATACAAATCCCAGATTTATGGATTTCCCTTTTATGTTGTTTACCTTCTGCTTCCTTGGAAGCTTTGAATCCAGCAGAGTTTCTTCCATCTTTGAGTTAGCTCCAGGTCTCCCTCTTTGCTTGGGCAGCCAGAAGCAACTTGCTTGTATTAGGCTTGAATTCTTCTCTTAACTGCCTTTTGCAGCCACTTTTGAACCATAACTTTTGCCCTCTCTGCCAAGGCATGGGGCAAAGCAGGGCCTTCTGCTGTCACCTTCAACCTGTGGCTATCAAAACCCATGCATTAGTGCCTAGGCTGGCAGCTAAACCAAGGAATCCTGTTTCAGCTGCTCATCCTGAGCTGCTGGGAAGGTTGTAGAGATCCCAGACTGGGGAATTGTGAGTTGTGTAAAGGCAGAGCTCTCCACACTGCACCTTTCAGGACAGCTGTGAGCTTGTGCAGTAGGATGGTTTGCTTCTTCCCTCTCCCTTCACCCTTTTGCACCTGTTCAGGTTGTGCCAGATAGAAGCATGAAGAGTAGTTATGGAAGGAGATGTAACTTGTCACCTCTTACAGCTGGTTGGAGGGCTCTGGGCCTGGTTAGGGCACCTGAAATGGTTGGAGTGAGCTGTTTGTGGTCTCTCTTTCCAGGACCAAAATATTCATCCGGTTCCCAAAGACTCTGTTTGCTACTGAAGATGCATTTGAACTCAGAAAGTACCTCTTGGGTATGGTTCCACTTCCCTTCATCTATCTAGAGACCAAGAAGCAGAGCCTGGGTGAGCTTCTGGGCTCCAGGTTGGTGCAGCAGATGCACCATGGTGAGAGCTGAGGCTTTTGATCTCTACAGCTCTGGAGAGGCCAGGGTGGCAGTAAGTCACTACCACGTCAGGAAGAAGTTCTTCCCCATGAGGGTGCTGAGACACTGGCACAGGTTGCCCAGGGAGGTGGTGGAAGCCTCATCCCTGGAGGTTTTTAAGGCTGTGAGTGATGTAGTGTGAGGTGTCCCTGGCCATGGCAGGGGGGTTGGAACTGGCTGATCCTTGAGGTCCCTTCCAACCCTGACAATTCTATGTTGCTTGGTTTCTAAACACCCATCTGCTTTTAGAGCTCCTTGGTCCTGCTAGTAACTGTTGGACCATGTCTGGATGCAGTGAGGACCTCTCCTTTGGGAGTGGGATACCACCCATCTCATCCTAGTGATACCTGTTGGGGTCTGCTTGCAAAGCAGAAATGGTGCCCAAGGGCATGTTTAGCTGCACAGCCTACTTCTGGTCCTGTTGGTGTGGTGGCACCTTTGCTCCTCCATGGCTGTGCAGACCCTCCTGAGGCTTGAACCTCGGTGTGTGATCACTGTGGGGCTGCAGCAGAGCTGGAGGGGGACATTTCCCAAAGGCATGCAGTGACAAGACAAGGGGTGATGGCTTTAGGCTGGAAGAAGCTGAATTTAGATTGGACATGGGGAAGAAACTCTTCTCCACACTCCAGTGAGGCACTGGAAGAGGTTTCCCAGGGAAGTTGTTGGGGAGGGGCTTCAAGCCTGGAAGTGTTTAAAGCCAAGCAGGATGGGGCTTGGAGCCACATGGTCTAGTGGAAGGTGTCCCTGCCCAGGGGGGTGGGCCTAGATGATTTTTAAGGTCCCTTCCAACCCAAACCAGTCTGTGGCCCTAGGAATGTTGTGATCCAGTAGATCCCAGCAATGTCTCTGCTTTTTTTCCCCCCTCCCCCAGTTTCAAGACTCCAGGCCAAGTACAAAGGACGCCTTGGGAAAAGGGAATTCAAGAAGAAGAGAGATGCAGGTATGGGCTCTGGAACTGAGGAGTCTTTTCTTAGGGCCATGCTTTCCACTAGCAGCTGTAGCCTGGGGAGGTCCTTTCTCAGCAGCTTTGGAGGTCCCAAGTCCATGTTGCTGCAGACAGCCCTTGCAGCTTCCCCACAAGGCTGTGGGTGGTGGGGTCAGAGGCAGGTGACAGCTGTGGGAGGAGCATTCAGAGCTCTGCTGAACTACTCACACCATGTGCTGCTCTTGGTGCCACCCAGGCAGCAGCTGATGGAGCAGCTCTGTGTGGTGGCAGCAGCACCCTGTGCTGCTGTGTCCTGGGGTACAGAGGAGTTGCTTTTAGTGGCAGTGATAGTGAGCCCTAGGCGAGTGGTTGGACTTGATGAGCTCGAAGGGCTCTTGCAACCCCAACAGTTCACTGGTTCTATTCAATGCCCATAGAATCAATGAGGTTGGAAAAGACCTCAGAGATCATCAAGTCCAACCTGTCACCCAGCACCTCATGACTGCTAAACCATGGCACCAAGTGCCACATCCAATCCCCTCTTGAACGCCTCCAGGGACGGTGACTCCACCACCTCCCTGGGCAGCACATCCCAGTGGCAAATTACTCTCTCTGGGAAGAACTTTCTCCTCACCTCCAGCCTCAACCTCCCCTGGCACAGCTTGAGACTATGTCTTCTGCTGCTGGGTGCCTGGGAGAAGAGACCAACCCCCACCTGGCTACAACCTCCCTTCAGGGAGTTGGAGACAGCAAGAAGGTCTGCCCTGAGCCTCCTCTTCTCCAGGCTAAGCAACCCCAGCTCCCTCAGCCTCTCCTCATAGGGCTGTGCTCCAGACCCCTCCCCAGCCTTGTTGGAGCAACAAAGCCTCTTCTGATGGTGGTCAGGCTGCCAAATCATGGTGCAGGCTCACAGGAGAGTGTTCTGAGATGACCTCCTTGCTGTCCACAGCACATCAGTACCACAACTTTGAGCTCTGTAGTGCAGGTGGTGCCAGATGAGTTAGGGAGAATAAAATATCTTAAACTGCTTTTACTGAAGATCATCCCAGGAGAAGAGCTGCAGAATAACCAGTTAGAACTACTTCTGTGACTTTAAAGGGTAGTATGGCCCAGGAGCTCTGATACTAAGCCAAGGACCTGATTGCCTCTTGCAGCTATCAAGCTGGAAGCTTGTTGGAGAGGAGTCCTGGCACGAAAGGCAGCCAAGAAGAGGTCGTGGGCAGTTCAGATAATCAGGAAGTAACTATCACTGCCTGGTGGTCATGGGGGAGGCTTGTGGGTGGGGGGGGGTCACAGCTTGGTGATGGTTTCTGGACAAGGAGTGCCCAGTGCTGACAGTACAGCAAGTCAGAATGATCTCCTTCGCAGCCATTTCTGAGCCACCGTGGTACTTAGGAGGACGGGTGCCAGATGGGGCTGGTCAGCAGTGGCTTTCACCTCTGACATCCACCAGTTTCTGCTTGGGTTATGTTGAACCAAGGGGTCTCCAGGATAGTCCTTTCTGTGCTTTCATCCTTCTTACATGGTCTCATGAGCCTCCAGCTCCACTTCCTCAAAGCCATCTCCTGTGCACTGCACCGGAAGTAGAGCTGATCTTGCTCTCCAAGCCCAGAGTGCTGCAGCTTGGTCGACCGCTCTTGGCAAGCCCTGGCAGTGTTGGGAATATCCTGACGTTTGAGAGGTGGCAGTGTAGCTGAGGGAGTACCCATGGTCTTGGCAGGCTGTTGGGTGCCTTCTGTGCCTTTCATCTCCCTTGGGTTGTGCTTTGGGGGTGTCCTGTAGGTTCATAAAGGGCTTCATCAATCGGAAGAAACCTCTTTGCCCAGAGAACGTGGAGTTTGTGAGGCTGGTGCAGTACAACTACCTGATGAAGCTCAGAGACCACCTGCCAAAAAATGTCCTGGACAAGAGTTGGCTCCAACCTCCTTCCATCCTGGAAGAGGTGAGGGTTGCTCCAGGCTTGGGGTGAAGATGGCTTCTGTCCTGTGAGCACGCTTCGTGTAGGAAAGGAGCAATGATCTCCTGTTCTCTCCTCTCTGCAAGCATGGTGGAAGCTCTTGGGGAGGTTGGGGTGGGAGGAATGATGCTGTTTGTATCCAAGGGAAAGGAGGGGGAGGTCCATGCTGCTTTTTCAAGCCATAGAAAAGGAGATGCACTGACAAAACAAGTGAGCTCCTGAACCCCATTAAAGGCAAAACTAATCCCAGGGTGCTTGAAGCTTGCAGCACACAGACCTGCAGCCTGGCATCTTGTTTGGGCTGTGGCCCCTCTGCATGAATTGGACAGCATCTGAGGCCACATCTGTGCCCAGTTTGGGCTCCCCAGTTCAAGAGAGACAGGGAATTGCTGGAGAGAGTCCAGTGGAGACTCCAAAGATGCTGGAGGGCATGGAGCATCTCTGGGAGGAGGAAAGGCTGAGAGCCCTGGGGCTGTGGAGCCTGGAGAAGAGCAGCCCCAGAGGGGATCTGAGCAATGCTCAGCAAGAGCTAAAGGAGCCGTTGGGGGCAAGAGGATGGGGCCAGACTCTTGTCAGTGGTACTTAGCAACAGGGCAAGGGGCAGTGGGCACAAAGCAGAGCCTGGGAGGCTCCATCTGAAACTTCTTTGGTGTGAGGCTGCTGGAGCCCAGCAGCAGGCTGCCCAGAGAGGTTGTGGAGTCTCCCTCTCTTGCAAGATTCCAGACCCACCTGGCCATTGTGATGCTGGGGAGGCTGCTGTGGGTGCCCCTGCTTGAGCAGGGTGGGGGTTGAACTGGATGACCTCCAGAGCTCCCTTCCAACCCCCTCCATGCTGCAATTCTGGGGCTCTCTGGCAGCAAGCTCCTTCTGGGTGGGCCTGTGGGAGCTCAGGTGGGTTGTAACTAGATGTCAAAAGCAGGTTGCACCAAGTCAGTAGTTAGGACTTGTTGCTAGGACTGAGCAGGAGCTGGTGGCATCACTTCACTACACTTCTAAGTTCTTCTTTTTCCCTTTCCTGTTCTTCATGTAGGTGTCGGAGATGCTGCAGAACATGTGCATGAGGAACCTTGTAAGGAAATACTGTCAGGGGGTTCCTGCTGAGAGGAAAGTGCAGGTAACTGCTAGGAGGAAGTTCAGCCCCCCCTGTGCATGCCTGAGGTCTGCTCTCTGAGGTCCAGACTGCCCCTTCTGACAGACCTCAGCTCCTCTCGCTGAGGCGTTTGTGTTGGTGGCCCTTGCCATGTGCAGCCTGGGTCTGCAGCTTATGGCGCTGACACTGCCCTTGGGGACACCTCGGGGGGAGCTCTTTAGTCCCTGCTGCTCCTTTAGTTGTACTACAGTTAAACCTGGGGGGCTGGGGGGGGGGGGGGGGGGGGGGGCTGAGGGAGGGTGGGAGGGGTGGTGCCCGGAGGGGTGGGGGCTGAGGGAGCCGGGGGTGGGGGGGGAGTTGAGGTGGGGGGATGTGGTGCCCGGAGGGGTGGGGGCCGAGGGAGGCGGGGGGGTGGTGCCCGGAGGGGTGGGGGCGAGGGAGGGGGGGGGGTGGTGCCCGGAGGGGTGGGGGCCGAGGGAGGCGGGGGGGGGTGGTGCCCGGAGGGGTGGGGGCCGAGGGAGGCGGGGGGGTGGTGCCCGGAGGGGTGGGGGCCGAGGGAGGCGGGGGGGGTGGTGCCCGGAGGGGTGGGGGCCGAGGGAGGCGCGGGGGGGCGGTGCTGGGTCAATGGTTGGAGTTGATGATCTTGGAGGTCGTTCCCAGCCCAACCAGTTGCGGGCTGGAAGCAGTGCAGCGTGAGCTGGGCTGCCCGCTGCGGCCGGGTGCCACGATGATGTTGTGCAGTGACAGTGCCCTTGTCGCCGCTGCTGGAGACACCTCAACACTCAAGGCTGTTCCTTCTCCACAGCTGGAGCAGAAAGTGGTAACAAGTGCTGTCTTCAGAGGCAAGAAGGAGGGCTACCAGCAGAGCATAAAGCAGCCCTTCATGGACACCAGGCTGAGTGAGTGCACCACAGCCCCCTGGAGGGCTTGGCCACGGGCTCCTTGCTCAGGAGAATTCTGTTTGACAAAGCAGATGCAGTTTCTAACTAAGCTCCCACCTGGTGGAGATCGTTTGGGCCTCACTATTGGAGTTCCCTTGCCCTGTCATGTCCAGTGGCATTAAATGGGCCAATCACTGCCAGGTTGTCCCTTGACACTGTCCCTTGAATCCCTCTTGGGACTGAGAGTCATCCAGCAAGGTCCTTGGTGGGATGGGATTCACCAGGACCCACTCTTGCTGTGCTGGGTGGAGCAGGGTGGTTGCAAGGCTGGTTGTGGGGGTCCAGTCTGGACTGGAGCTGCTGGGAAGGAGGGGTGGGAGTCTGGGGAGTCCACCTTGGCTGCTGTTACATGCATGGAGGGAAGTTCTGGTGGTGCAGTGGCATGGTGAGGGGTCTGGTAGGCTGGCTCCTGGTGTGGGGGCGAAATGCAGGAGGTGCTACTGGAACCTCTGGGAGAGCTTCATCTGGAGCATGGTGTGGAAGGAAAGATGCTCTGGGTGGTTCTCAGCATGAGTCCTCACATGCCAGGGCCTGGACCAAGAGCAGACCCAAGAACAGGCCAGTGTGGCAGGCAAGGAGAAGCACTGCAGTGGGGCTGGGAGAACCTGGAGGTGAACACCCTCAGATTAGAAGGGAGAGTGCCAAGGGGGCAAGGACTAATGGGAGGAAGACCATGAATGCATCTCTCTGTTTTGCTGGTGGGAGTGGTGGCCACCTGCCACCTACCCTCACTTGACCTTTCTGGTTTGCTCTGCAGAAGAGAGTGATATATAACCCCAGAGTGCTGCAGCTCATCCAGGGTGAGAAGATCAAGGTAAGGGAAGGACAGCTGCAGCTCAGCAGCCCTCAGACCAGCTTCCCCGGACTCCTGGAGCTGGCTGCTCACACGGGGGGTGATCTGTGGCACCTGATGCTGCCCTGCAGCCATGACTCTGTGTCAGAGCAGGCTGACCAGCAGGGTGTTTAGTTTGGAGACAGGGCTCAGAGTGCACCTGGCCAACAGTGTATTTCCCATTCCTTCAAATAAAAGCCCCCAAAGCTTCAGTAACCCAACCTGGGCTGACATGGGCAGAGGTGGAGCTGTGTGCTCTGCACTTGCCGTGGCACTGAGGGCACAGGTAAGCCAGCTTCCTCCAGCATGGCTGTGCCATCTCAGTCTCCAAGTCTAAAGCAACCAGGCCACTCCAGGCAGAGGCTGGGAGCTGCTGCTGTGGGCTGGGGTCTGCAGCCTGGAGGAGCAAGGAATGCTGATTCCCCCTCCTTGCTTGCAGTACGTGACCCCCGTGATCAAGTACGACAGGAACGGGTTCAAACCACGAGAGAGGCTGCTTGTCCTCACCCAGTCCTCTGCTTGTGTGGTGGAGATGGCCAAGATCAAGCAGAAGATAGACTACAGCACTCTGAAAGGTAATGGTGGAAGGCAGTGTGGGACTTCCCTTCCTGCCAGGGTGGGCTAGTGATGGATGAAGTCACCTTCAGGAGGCAGTGTGAGGACTTGGATGGACACCAGACTCCCGGCCTGGTGGATGTGGGGAGGCCTGTGGAGGTAGCCTACATGGACTTCAGCAAGGCCTTTGACACTTGGATGGGAGCACACTGCAATGGGTTAGGAACTGGCTGGAGGGCAGAGCCCAGAGAGTGGTGGTGAATGGTGCCACAGCCAGCTGGCAGCCAGGCACCAGTGGTGTGCCCCAGGGATTAGTGCTGGGCCCCATCCTCTTTAACATCTTCACTGATGATCTGGATGAGGGCATTGAGTCCATCATCAATAAATGTGCAGACAACACCAAGCTGGGGGCAGGAGTTGATCTGCTGGAGGGTAGGAGAGCCCTGCAGAGGGACCTTGCCAGGCTGGACAGAGGGACAGAGGCCAAGGGCAGGAGATTGAACACATTCAAGTGCCAGGTTCTACACATTGGCCACAGCAACCCCAGGCAGTGCTACAGGCTGGGGGCAGAGTGGCTGAGAGCAGCCAGGCAGAGAGGGACCTGGGGGTGCTGGTTGATAGTAGGCTGAACATGAGCCTGCAGTGTGCCCAGGCAGCCAGGAGGGCCAATGGCATCCTGGCCTGCATCAGGAGCAGTGTGGCCAGCAGGAGCAGGGAGGTCATTCTGCCCCTGTACACTGCACTGGTTAGGCCACACCTTGAGTCCTGTGTCCAGTTCTGGGCTCTTCAGTTTAGGAAAGATGTTGAGGTGCTGGAAGGTGTCCAGAGAAGGGCAACAAAGCTGGGGAGGGGTCTGGAGCACAGCCCTGGGAGGAGAGGCTGAGGGAGCTGGGGTTGCTTAGCCTGGAGAAGAGGAGGCTCAGGGGAGACCTTCTTGCTGTCTCCAACTCCCTGAAGGGAGGTTGCAGCCAGGTGGGGGTTGGTCTCTTCTCCCAGGCACCCAGCACCAGAACAAGAGGACACAGTCTCAAGCTGTGCCAGGGGAGGTTTAGGCTGGAGGTTAGGAAGAAATTTTTCATAGAGAGAGTGATTGCCCATTGGGATGTGCTGCCCAGGGAGGTGGTGGAGTCACCCTCACTGGAGGTGTTCAGGAGGAGACTTGATGGAGAGCTTGGTGCCATGGTTTAGTTGATCAGATGGTGTTGGGTGATAAGTTGGACTTGCTGATCTTGAAGGTCTCTTCCAACCTGGTTTGTTCTATTCTAATTCATAGAATCAAGCAGGTTGGAAGAGGCCTCAGAGATCAGCAAGTCCGACCTAATACCTAGTACCTAACACCTCCTGACAACTAAACCCATGGCTCCAAGTGCCACATCCAGTCCCTTTCTGAACACCTCCAGGGATGGGGACTCCACCCCCTCCCTGGGCTGCCCAAATTCTTTGTAGCAGCAGCATTGTGGCACTTTGAAGCAGAGGGATCTACTTTCCCCACGTGTAGTGAGGGACAGAGGCCCTCTCTGGGACTACTTCTGCAAACAAGTTGGGGCTGGAGTCACTTCTCCTGCAGGAGCATCATCCTAACACTGGCAGGTGATGGGAGTGATGCCATGGAACTCTCTCTCCTCTAATTGCTGGAATTCTTCTGCAGGTATTTCCACCAGCAACCTGAGTGATGGGATTGTAGTCATCCATGTCCCTGAGGACAGCAAACAGAAGGTAGGAAACCATGGTGTGGCTTCTGTGAGCTTTGGTGGGAGAAGCAAAGTTTTGCAGCTGACACTGCTGAGATCTTCCTCTGAGATACTGGGCTGACACCATTACTGATCACAGAATCACCAAGGGTGGAAGAGACCTCAAGGATCATCAAGTCCAACCTGCCCCCACAGAGCTCATGGCACCAAGTGCCACTTCCAGTCCCCTCTTGAACACCTCCAGGGATGGGGACTCCACCACCTCCCTGGGCAGCACATCCCAATGGCTAACAACTCTCTGTGTCATCCTCACACTTACTGATGGCTCCTAATTCTGTTCTCAGATCTTTCCATTGCTGCTGTCTCACTAGGAAAGCTTCATCTTCCCTCCCTCCCCCCCCCCCTTTGTTTTTTCTAGAGCCAAAGTTGCTCTAAATCCTCACTAGAATCATGGAATGCATTGGGTTGGAAGGCACCCTCAAAAGTCATCTTGTCCAAGCCCCCTGCAGTCAGCAGGGACACCCCCAATTAGAGCAGGCTGTCCAGGGCCACAGCAGTCTGACCATAGAATCAATAAGGTTGGAAGAGACCTCAGAGATCATCCAGTCCAACCTGTCACCCAGCACCTCATGACTACTAAACCATGGCACCAAGTCCCACATCCATTCCCCTCTTGAACACCTCCAGGGACAGTGACTCCACCACCTCCCTGGGCAGCACATTCCAATGGCTAACAACTCTCTCTGGGAAGAACTTTCTCCTCACCTCCAGCCTAAACTTCCCCTGGCACAGCTTGAGGCTGTATCTCTTTGAATGTCTCCAGGGGTGGAGCCTCAACCACCCCTCTGGCCAGCCTCTCCCAGTGTTTCACCACCTGATGTCCAACCTCAGTCTCCCCTGCTCCAGTTTCAAACCATTGCCTCTTGTCTTGTCACCACTGCCCTGTCTAAACAGTCCCTCCCCAGCCTTTCTGCAGGTCCCCCTCAGATGCTGAAATGAAGCTCTAAGGTCTCCCTAGGGCTTTCTCTCCTCTAGACTGAGTGACCCTCAATTCTCCCAGCCTGACAGTTCCTGGAAGGGGATCTCTAATGATCCAAGCTCAGACCTGACTGCAGGACTTGCTGTGCAGTCCCTGGTCACTTCCAGGCAGTCACAGCTCTGGTGCTAGGAAGGAGTTTCTCTGAATGCACAGCTGCTGCCTGGGGTGACACCACAGAATCAGTAAGGTTGGGGATAAGAAAACCCCTCTGAGGTCACCAGATGACTTTGTGCCTCTTACCTCTTGTTTGCAGGGAGATGCAATCCTCCATTGTGAGCACATCTTTGAGACAGTCACCAAACTCTGCATGCTGGCCAATAAGCAGAACCTGGTTAAAGTTGTGCAGGGAAGGTAAGGAAGGAAGCATAGAATCCTTGAGGTTGGAACCTCAACCCTAACCCTAACCAACCCAACCCCACCATGGCCCAAAGGGAGGTTGGGTGGGGAGTGTGCTGGCTGTGTTTCATAGCATGCACTGGGTTGGAAGGGACCTCTAAGTCTCCTCTAGTCCAAGCCTCCTGCAGTCAGCAGGGACATGCCCAGTTAGATTAGGTTGCTCAGAGCCCCATCAAGCCATAGAATCAATAAGGCTGGAAAAGACCTCAGAGATCATCAAGTCCGACCTGTCATGAGGTGCTGGGTGACTGACTAAACCATGGCACCAAGTGCCACAGCCAGTCCCCTCTTGAACACCTCCAGGGATGGGGACTCCACCACCTCCCTGGGCAGCACATTCCAATGGCCAATTACTCTTTCTGGGAAGAACTTTCTCCTCACCTTCAGCCTAAACTTCCCTGGCACAGCTTGAGACTGTGTCCTCTTGTACTGGTGCTGGGTGCCTGGGAGAAGAGACCAACCTCCACCTGCCTACAACTCTTTTTAGGCAGTTGTAGACAGCAAGAAGGTCTCCCCTGAGCCTCCTCTTCTGCAGGCTGAACCATCCCAGCTCCCTCAGCCTCTCCTCACAGGCTTTGTGCTTGAGGCCTCTCACCCATTTCAGGGAAGAGCTTCCAGAACTCAGACCTGGATTACTCAGGTCAAAACTGTTAACATCACAGGGCCTTGACTGGTGAGGTCTGTTGCAGTAGCATGGTTGCTTTGGTTGCTGCCTCTCACAGGCAGGAGAAACAAAATGGGATGGACTGGAGTGAGAAAATGTGTTAGTCACTGAATTTGCCCTGCTGCTGAAGCTTCTTTCCATGCTGGTCATGGTGGCTGCTCTGCTCCATGA
The DNA here is from genome assembly GCA_015227895.2 of Colaptes auratus. Taxonomy (NCBI): domain Eukaryota; kingdom Metazoa; phylum Chordata; class Aves; order Piciformes; family Picidae; genus Colaptes; species Colaptes auratus. The sequence goes on from JAAWVA010000032.1 coordinate 11,046,410, forward strand.
ACTGCCTGTGACCCCTCCTGCCTAAGCTCCTTGTTTAGAGTCATGGAGTGGTTTGGGTTGGAAGGGACCTTCAAGATCATCTGGTTCCAACCCCTCTGCCCTGGCCAGGGACACCTCCTGCTAGGCCAGGTTACTCAAGGCCTCATCCAGCCTGGACTTGAATGCTTCTAGGATTGGAGCCCCCACAACCTCCCTGGGCAACCTGTTCCAGTGCCTCACCACCCTCAAAGGGAACAACTTCTTCCTCAAAGTGGAAGCCTGGACTGAGATTAGGATGGCTGTCACCTGGATCTCTCTTCCCCCCACCTTTCCCCCCTGTGCCAGGGGAAATGGGCCAGTCCTTACTCCAACCATGCTCTTTGGGCCTTACCTCCAGACTGCAAGAGTGCTTGCTGCAGGCTTCTGCTGATGTGACCCGAGTGTGAGGTTGTGGGTTTAGTGGTTTCACAGCAGATCTCATTAGCACCAGCACAGCAAAGCCTGCTAGGGCTGAGCCCCTGGGTCACTTCAGGATAAGCACTGCTCTCTGTGATGAGAGGGCTCCAAAATGTGACTGTTGAGCACAGGAACCTTCTCACTCACAGCACCAGGCTCCCTAAAAAGACTGAGAAGGCTCCAAAATGTGACTGTTGAGCACAGGAACCTTCCCAGTCACAGCACCAGGCTCCCTGGAAGACTGAGAAGGGTCCAAAATGTGCTGGTTGAGCACAGGAACCTTCTCACTCACAGCACCAGGCTCATGGCAGGTGGATGCAGTGTGTCTCCCCAGTCTCTACATGGATTTGGAAGTGGCATGTGAAACCTGGGCTTCCTGCTGCAGCTTTTCTCCCTGGCCTTTGTCTTTCAGCTGTAATGAGATTGTGTGTGCTGGGTGGCTGTCTCCAGGTCAGCTCTGCTTATCTTCCAGTCCTTAATTGCCCCAGGAAGATTCAAAGGCCCGGCCCAGGCAGGCACGCTCCATTCATCAACCCCCCCTGGGCTCTGGGCTCTAATGCAATTGTTGAGGACATCCACCTAAGCTGGAGGGCTCTGATCTTCTCCTCTAATGAGATTTGCCACAGGAACAGGAATTAAGAGGGCTCAGAGCAAAGCCTGCTGCCGGGAAAGCAGCTCCTGACTAATCCTGTCTGTGCCTGCAGCCTGCGGTTCCGCATCGGCTCCGGGAAGGAAGGGACCATGGTGTTCACTGTTGGGCAGGAGCCTCAGGTCTTCAAAGCCAAAAATGGACAACTAACAGTGGTAAGGCCTCATCTGAACACTGGGAAGATCACAGAATTCCAGGCTGGTAGGGCTTGGAAGGGAGCTCTAGAAATTACCCAGTCCAACCCCTCTGCTCAAGAACAAGCAGGGGCACCTGCAGCAGCTTGCCCAGGAGCACGATGCCCAGCTCTGGAGAGCTTCCAAACCCAGAAGGAGACTCCACAGCCTCTCTGGGCAGCCTGCTCCAGGGCTCCAGCACCCTCACAAGTTTCTCCTCCTGGGTTCCAGATTGTGCCCATTGCCTTGTCCCTGGGTACCCCTAAGAAGTCCATCCCCATCCTCTTGCTCCCCACACCTTAGCTCTTGCTGAGCATCGAGAAGATTCCCTCTCAGGCTGCTCTTCTCCCAGCTCTCTCAACATCATCTCCACAGGGAGATGCTCTACACATGACCTGTGCTTCCTCCTTGGATCCTCAACCCCTGCAGAGAGCCCCTCTGAGCTCCAGCAAGGGCCTGTTGTGCGTGTGCAGGAGGCCTTGGTTCCTCTTAGAGGGCAGAGGGGTGCAGGACATTACCCAGCCAACACCTACCTCTGTCAGGTGATGCACAGTAGATGCTCATTGTGCTGGGAGTTGCAGCTCCTCACCTCACACATGGGGTCACTGCCACTTGCTCTCAAGCTGGCAGGAGCCCAGGAGGCAGAGCTCCCTGCTGGGTTGGTTGTTGAGAGCACTTAGCCTGAGCCCAAACCCAACCTGTGCCTGCACAAGGAGGACTTGGCTGAAGCTTGCTGCCTCTTGGTGCCTCCTTCAGCCAAGTTATTTCTGCAATCAATGGAGCAAAAGCTTTTTGTGTCACCCAGGCAGGCTGCTGGAAAAGGAAGGACCTGTCTGACCCCATCCTGGCTCAGGATCTGACTGAAGGGAGAAGGCATTCTGGCTCTGACTGTAGCTATAGTAAACAGGGAAGCTTTGCCTCTGTCCTGGCTCCTCATGGTCAGGCAGGGAGGTGCTAAACCTGCCCCCAGCTGCTCCATGGCACCTGTGGCTGGAGGGCCAAGCACAGATGAAGGTCTTTGCTGCTTCCTGGCCAAGCTCAGGGTGTTGGGTGCTGTTAGCTGTGACACCCCCATGCTGAGGCATGACACCCCCAGGGCACTGCTCAGCTGTCCTTGCAGCCTGGAGTTGTTTATGTGCCAGTGGTCAAACAGGACCAACACCACCTGTGCTCCTGCAGGCAGGGACAGCTCAAGAACATAACACTGGTGCCTGATGTAATGGCTGCTTCCTCTTCTCACCCCAGGTGTCAACCCAGATGAGCTCTTGATGAGAAACACTTCCCCTGGCCCGGCCAGGAGCCAGCAGAAAGGAGCCTGCAGGATGAGCCCAGCACTCACATCTCCCCTGGGCTCTCTGATGCCACAGGGCTGCTGTGATTTGACAGTTTGCTTGCATCTCTTAGGCTCTCTTTTCATTTTTAAATCTAGCTTAAAACTGTTAAAGCTCCAGCTCAATAAATCCTGTTCTGTTGCTGCAACACTCCAGTGAGCACAGAAGCTCCTTCCACTCTCACAGGGAAACGTTTGAAAGCAGAAGCTGCACTTCCCCAGGTAGAAATGTCTACCTCAGTGCACTCAGGGAGAGCTCTGGGAGGCCAGGAAGGATTAGAATGGAAGCAAAAAGAAGGCTTCTCTGGCTCTGCTTGGAGTCCCAGCTCAGCAGAACTCCATCCAGTGCAGGCAGATGAAGGTAACTCTGGTCTGAACCCAGCTTTTCTCTCTGGGACAGCCTTTGAAGCCAGCAGCCAGTCCCTCAGCAGGTGCAGGGGTGGCTAAATGGAGCAGGAGGGTGATGGTTTTGTTGGTCAGCAGCAGATGAAGCACCTCCCCTGGAGCTGCCTCCAGGGGCCAAGATCTTGGCTTTGCTCTCCCTGTGCAGTGGAGGCCAAACCAGAAATGATGACCCCCAGACAGCCTCTCTTAAAGAGGGAGGTGCTGGCTTTGAGCACTCCAGGTCAGAAGACAGCTGTCTGCTACTGCTGAGGAACCTTCACCCCTCTGCCCAGAGCTGACTGCTCTCTCCAGGGGGGTTAGGCACTGCTGGTCCCTCAGGGTGTACTGGGACAGCTACAAGGGGAGGGGGGAAGGACAGGAATTCTCTGCTGCCTCCTGCCCTGGAAGCTGCAGCTCTCCCACCACTCCCTGTGCTTTTAGTGCTGCCTCTGCTGCCTCATGTTGAGGCAAACTCATGCAGCCTCAACCTGGACTGGCTGCCCTTCAATCCTGGGCTCTGCAGAGTGCTGGAAGCCAGGGCCCACTGCTGCCTCTTGCCCTGAGCAGTGCCAGGAGCTGACACTAACAGCTGGGGGGGGAGTGGGGGCAGGAGGATGATGCCTGGGGTGGGGGGAGGTGTTCATCCTTACAAGTGCCCTCCAGCTCTGTGGCCCCTGAGGCCAGAACGCTTCCAAGAAGGAATAAAGTGACTCCTGTGTTAAATATGAAACATCTTCTAATTTATTGTGTTACATTAAAAACAAACCAAACCCCAAAGTACATATTGCAAACATCAACAACCCTAGACTGGCTCCAGCTGAAGCTTTGTCTCTGCAGCGGTCCCAGGTGGGGAGGGAATGATTGTACACAACAGATGCAGTGGCTGCTCTTGTCCATGACAGGGAACGACTCGAAGGCTGCAAAGGTTCTGCTCCCCACCCCTTTGCTCCGAGGTCAGGTGGCAGCTTGGAGTCTCCGACCACCAGGGGAGATCCAAAAGGCAGGAGCAGCTGCTTTGGTGCCACAGCCACACTGATAGAGGTGGGAGCAAACACCCAGCTAAGGAGCTTGAAGCCAGGGGCTGCTGGTGGCTCCCAGCACGATGGTGCAGCCCTAACACTGGAACGAGCTGTAGGCTTTTGATCCAGCTCTTCCTTTCTGTGTTTTTGGACTGAACTCTCTTCCCCAAGTAAGGTTTTAGCCAGCTCTGCTCCCCTGTGCTTCCTGGTGGCTGTACAGCCAGCCCTGTGCTCCCTCTTAAACCCAGGCAGTGCCAGATCGCCTCCAGAGCTGCCCTGGTCCCCACCTGCACCCCAGAGCTGTAGAGCAAAACCATTTACAGTAAAAAGGCTCAGGAGCTGAGAGCATTTGTGCAATGACATTAACAAAGTCTTCCCAGCAGGCAAAGGCCCTTCTGCCACAGCAGCACACCAAGGGTTAGGGCAGGAGTGTGGCAAGGCAGAGCCTGCCCTTGAATCCAGCAACAAACCTGAAACTCTCCTGGAGTGACTGAACTCGACCACCAGCTCCAGGAATAACTGCAGAGAGATCAAAACCCATCAGCTCCTGGCTCTTCAACACCTTCAGTCTGCAAACCCCCCAAGAGGGAATCCTGAAGCCAGTTAAGAATCTATTTACAGAGAAGTTAATCACAGAGATGTGATCTGTTGGGTGCTTAGCACTGCTGTCCACACTGTCCCCTCCTGGAGCTCAGCCTGCTCCTGCACCACAGGCTGAGGCTGGGTTCTGGCCCAGCAGCAGGGACTGGAGTGCTGGAGCCTTCCCAGCACTGCTGAGGATGATGATGGTCTGCCCCTCCTGTCTCACAGGAGCAAGCAGCTCTCCAGAGCTAAAGGGAGTCTCCCTGTGTCCTACAGGAATGGGCTGGGGTTTCCTTTTCCCCTGCTGACCCTGGCAGGAGCACAGGGGGATGGTTGAGGCACAGGAATCAGACTGAAGGGCTTCACACAGCACTGAGGCCAGGTCCTGTGCAGGGCAGCAGCTCTTAGAGCTGCCTAGAAACCCAGGAAGAGCCCAGGAAGGTGTCAAAGTTCAGAGTGCTGGAGAAACAGAGCAGCTCAGAGGACTTTCCTCCTCCCCAGCTTATCACAGAGGGAAAGGTGAGAAGGGAGAGGCTCTGGGTCCTGCACTATGGACTTGCCCCAAACCCAAAGTGTGTTGCAAACAGGTGTAGGTACAGCTTTAAACAGAACCTGCAACTGCCAGGCCAGAGCAAAGCTGCTGAACTACAGGAGAGGGAGTTACTGCAGAGCTCCTGAGTCAGAAGCTGAAGAGGGAAGAGGAGATGGGGAACAACCACCCCACACCAGCTGCCTGTAGCTTAGAAAAGTCTTTGGTTACTAGAAAGATGACCCAGCCTGACTCTGAAACTGTTTTAGCTTTACTTGATGATTCAAAACTGCCACTTGGTGCTCCCCATGAGCCTCTCCAGACAAGCTGGATGGAGGTGGGGTGTAACTGCCCCCTGAAACAGAGTGGAGCAGCTGGTGAGGTGCCAACACCTTTGGTCTGCAAAGTGTTGACGTGCCCCTAGCAGCCCTGAGCCAGGAGCAGCAATCCCTCCAGCAGGAAGCTGGGGCAAAAGCAAATACCCAAACCACCTCAGTGAGGAATGGAGGCTGGAGCTGCTGCCCTGGGGGGGGGGTGGCTCTGGTTCCTCTGGAACATCTGCCACTAGCTATTCCAGATGAAGACCCTCAACTGGGGCACAGCACCGTGGTGTCTGCTCAGCCTGCCTGCCACCCTCAGGCTCCCTCCAGCAGGTTTCTCTGCCCCTCAGGCTTTGTAACAGCAACCCTCAGAGCTGTGGCTCTACTCAGCCTCCTTTCCCCTCCAGTCCTGCTGAGTAATCTTCCACCAGAACCATTGCTGGACTCCAGAGCAGGCACCCAGGGAGCAGGAGGTAGATAAAAACAGTCATTTAGAATAGAAAAGTACTCTTGGAAAAGGAAGCTGCAGAGGGCTTCTCCACACACAAGACTGTAGCTCTGCCCTTCCACACACACACAGAGCTGCCACTTCTGAAAGGACCTGGAATGCACTCAGGACAAAGTCAAACAAGGAATAAGCTGCCTCTGGGCCACTGCCTGCTCCTCTTCCCCCCTGGCTCACAGCAAGGCAATGCTCCTGCATCGCTTACAGAGCTGAACCAGCAACTGAAGCACAGCTTCCTCACCTGCAGCTGGACAGAAACGACCTCCCCAGCCAAGACCTGGGCTCACACAGAAGTTTGAAGCCCTACCTGGCAGCAGCACCACCCTAAGTGAAAAAAAAAATGATCAGACCCAATTGGCTTCCCAGCCCCCTTTGGGAGGCATTTTACCATCTTCCACCCTCCAACTGCAGGGCTCAAAAGCAGGGCTGGGCGAGCCTCCACGGTTCAGTGCTGCAAAAGCTCCACTGAAGCCTTCAAGGAGCAGGTCCAAGAGCTGGAGGGAGGTGCAGCCACCTCAAGCAGCCCCCTCTCTGCTTCCAGCACCACAGGAGAATTTGCCATTTGCCTCCTGGGAGTCACACTGAGGCACTCCTGAGCTGCCAGCTGCAGGCCTGGGAGAAAGGCAGAGCCGGTGGGCTCAGTCCCTGCGCTTGCCCCACGCCTGCTGCCCAGAGCGCCCCGGGGGGAGGTTTGGACCTGGCTGCCTGACCTGGGGTTTTGGTTGGGTTTTTGCTTTGCTCCGTTTTGTTTTGTTTATAAAGTGCAGGCTCATGACTGAAGCCAAAGGAAGCCACCCCCCCCCTTCCTCCCTAGCCACAAAACAGCAAAGCCAAGGGTGCCAAAACCCCAGGGCAGCTCCCGCTCCCCACCGGCTGATTTCTTTCTCCTCCTCCTCCTCCTCCCAGACCCCACCGCCCACTTGGACGTCTAGTTGGTTACAAAAGGAAATTCACAGACCTCACTGGGACGTCTAGTTGGTTACAAAAGGAAATTCACAGACTTTGCTGCACGCAGAGGCAGCTGAACCACCTGGGCCCTGCCCCTGGGTTGGGAGGAGACCGTCAGCAGCAGACCCGTCAGCAGCGCCGCGGTCCCACGGCCCTGCCACCCAGCCACAAGTGCCTCCACCTCAGGGATGACAGTGAACAGCTAGGCCAAAAGAAACTGAAATAAAAATAGCCACATGAAAAGCAAAGGAGTTGGAAAAGAATCAGGACCAGAGGCAAAACCAAGAGGTGCAACCTCAGCAGCTCGTGCTCGACTCTGCCACAAGCAGAGATGTTCGAGTTCAAACAGCACCTCCAGTACAGCCTAAAGGTGGCTACAGCAAGGCTCCTGCTCTCAAGGGTGGGGGTATCAGACTGCTTCAGATGTAGAACGAGCTCCAGTGAAGAGATCCAAGCAAACCAGGAGCCAAGGGAAGCAATCAAGAAGCTCCCTGTGAAAACGAAGGAGCTCAAGCGTGCTCTACGAGAGCAGAGACAAAAGAGCCACTGGACGGTGAAAAGGCTGCTTGGAGAAGCAGAGCTGGAAGCCAAGACCCAAAGGGAGAAGCAACATCTCACAGGGACATTCCCATCAAGGAGGAACCCTGTCCTAGTGAATTTGTAGAGCCACTGGTGAAGGAGATACTAAAGCTGAAGGAAGTAGAGCTGCTCACAGGAAGGAGAGCAGTGAGCAATGCATTTGCTGCAGGAGACAAGGACTGAAAGTAGGGCCTGAAGGACTCTATGGAACTGAATCACCAGGATGGAAGGGCCTTGAAGGAAACCACTGCAGTGTTATGGGCTGCCTTGTCCAGCACATCTCTACCTGCTGATATCCTACATCTTTAAATCCTTCTGGCAACACTGAGAAACCTGCCATGGCTTCTGTGGTGGCAATGTGGATGCAAAAAGCATGATCCCAGCGTGACAAGCTGCTCTCAGAGGGTTTGCTGCTTTTGCCTTTGAGTTTTGTTTATGTGGGTTTCAAATAAAGTGTGGTCTGTGTCCCTTCAGGTCCCTCAGGGATCAGTCCTGGGACCAGGCTTGTTCAACATCTCTGTGGGTGCCATGGACAGTGGCATTGAGTGCACCCTCAGCAGGTTTGCTGATGGCACCAAGCTGTGTGGTGCAGCAGACAGGCTGGAGGGAAGGGATCCATCCAGAGGGACCTGGACAGGCTGAAGAGGTGGGCACAAGCCAACCTCAGGAGCTTCAACAAGACCAAGGGCAGGGTCCTGCAGGCAGTCCCAGGCACAAATCCAGGCTGGGCAGGGACTGGCTGGAGAGCAGCCCTGAGGAGAGAGACTTGGGGGTGCTGGTGGAAGAGAAGCTCACCAGGAGCTCTCAGGGTGCACTTGCAGCCCGGAAAGCCAATCAGATCCTGGGCTGCAGCAGGAGAAGTGTGGCCAGCAGGGCAAGGGAGGGGATTCTCCCCCTCTGCTCAGCTCTGGTGAGACCCCACCTGGAGTACTGCCTCCAGTTCTGGAGCCCTATTCCAAGAAGGATGTGGAGGTGCTGGAAGGTGTCCAGAGAAGGGCCACGAGGATGAGCAGAGGGCTGGAGCACCTCTCCTATGAGGACAGACTGAAGGAGTTGGGGCTGTTCAGTCTGGAGAAGAGAAGGCTCCCAGGTGACCTCATTGTGGCCTTCCAGTATCTGAAGGGGGCCTACAAGAAGGCTGAGGAGGGACTTCTCAGGATCTCAGGGAGTGATAGGACTAGGGGGAAGGGAATGAAGCTGGAGGTGGGGAGATTGAGGCTGGAGGTGAGGAGGAAGTTCTTCCCCATGAGAGTGGTGAAGCCCTGGAATGGGTTGTCCAGGGAGGTGGTTGAGGCCCCATCCCTGGAGGTGTTTAAGCCCAGGCTGGATGAGGCTGTGGCCAGCCTGCTCTAGTGTGGGGTGTCCCTGCCCATGGCAGGGGGTTGGAACTGGCTGCTCCTTGTGGTCCCTTCCAACCCAGAGTGACACCAGGACCCTGGGGGGCGCCGCTGGCTCACTGGTGCAGGTGGGCCCTGTCGTCCGGCCGCTTGATGTGGATCCTGCGCACGCGCTCGATGCGCTCCCGCTCCTCGTCCTCCTCCAGGTGGTGGGAGCGCCCTGCTGCCCCTCCCGTGGCTTCCAGCAGAGCGTTGTCAGGGCCCCTCCCGTCCTGGGACTCGTAGAGCAGGATGTTCAGGGTCTCCTCGTAGATGCGGGCCTCCGGGAACTCCACCTGGCCCGGGCAACAGAGGGGAGGTCGCCGTCACCTCCCGCCCGCAGCCGGCCCGCTCGGCTCCAGCTCCTGACCCGCTCCGGGCCCTGGGGTGAGCCCCTGCACTCAGCACTGCTTAGGCCACACCTTGAGTCCTGTGCCCAGCACTGGAGATTAGGAACAAACTCTTTACAGGGAGGGTGGTGAGACTCTGCAGCAGGTTGCCCAGAGAGGTGGTGGATATCCCTTCCCCTCCCCGGCTGGGTGAGGCCTTGAGCAGCCTGTTCTAGTGGGAGGGGTCCCTGCCCGTGGCAGTGGGGTTGGAACTGGATGATCCTTAGCATCCCTTCCAACCCAGACCATTCCCCAGTTCCACCCTTTCCGTGGCTTTAAGCTTTCTTCATCCTCCAAAAGAATGGAAGGGAATAGGGTGGAAAGGGAATAGGGTAGAAAGGGAATTAACCAGGTTGGAAAAGATCTGAGAGATCATCCAGTCCAACCTATCACCCAACACCACCTAATCAACTCAACCATGGCACCAAGTACCCCATCCAGTCTCTTCCTAAACACCTCCAGTGATGGGGACTCCACCACCTCCCTGGGCAGCACATTCCAATGGCCAAGCTCTCTTGCTGGGAAGAACTTCTTCCTAACCTGCAGCCTAAACCTCCCCTGGCACAGCTTGAGACTGTGTCCTCTTGTTCTGGTGCTGGGTGCCTGGGAGAAGAGACCAACCCCCACCTGGCTACAACCTTCCTTCAGGGAGTTGTAGGGAGCAAGGAGGTCTCCCCTGAGCCTCCTCTTCTGCAGGCTAAGCAACCCCAGCTCCCTCAGCCTCTCCTCCCAGGGCTGTGCTCCAGACCCCTCCCCAGCTTTGTTCCCTTCTCTGGACACCTTCCAGCACCTCAACATCTTTCCTGACCTGAGGGGCCCAGAACAGGACACAGGACTCAAGGTGTGGCCTCACCAGCGCCGAGCACGGGGAGCTGCTCCCACTCTGGCATCAATTACTCCGGAGAGATGCCAAACAAGGGCAGGAGTGCTGAGGAGGGAGCAGAGATGCCAGCAGCTAGGGGAAGCCTGCAGGGGGCTGCTTGCTCCTACCTTTGTCTGCTTTTTCTCAGTAGCATAAACGATGGAGGTGCAGCAGACCTCGGCGATCTTCCGGCCCTGCCCGTAGAAGGACCAGCAGCAGATCTCGTCTCCAATCACATCCTTGATGAAGAGCACTCTGCCATTGAACCTCAGAGACAGCTTGTCAAACAGCTCAATGTTCTTCAGCATGTTGTCATCAGAGTTGCTGGGAGGGAGGGAGGGAGGGAGGAAGAGGTCACAGCAGCAGGGTTTGGGCAGGCAGCATTTGGGGGCTGGCTCTGCCTCCAACACCCAAATCCCTCTCTCTTACTGTGTGCCTCTCAGGGCAGTGCCTACAGCTGCCATGGACAGCCCACCTGGCTAGCAGAAGCAGGAGAACCTGCTGCTGAAGCAGTAAGACACCACCAGCAGAGCTCTGAACAATGCTGTCCCAGGCCACTGCACCTGGGTACCAAACCTCACTCACACAATGGTTTGGGTTGGAAGGGATCTTGAGGATCATCCAGTCCCAACCCTCTGTCGTGGGCACAGACACCTTCCCCTAGCCCAGGTTGCTCCAGGCCTCCTCCAGCCTGACCTTGAACACCCCCAAAAGGGAGCATCCACAACCTGCCTGGGCAACCTGTTCCAGCATCTCACCAGCCAGCCAAGTCAAACCACCCCTAAGCTCAGCACCAGCTGGATGGAAGCAGAGTGATGATGTCAGGAAGCACACACAGATGCAAAGGGATGGGGATGAGGTCCCAGCCTGGATGATTTTAGCACCGATTGAGAACACTGCACCATGGAAGGCATCCTGTATGCCACCAAGGGGGAGCACAGGCCAGCAGTTGGCCCAAGGCCTCTGCCAGCTGCACCAAAGTGTGAGAGGAACCTCTCTGGCACAGAGGTGGCCCTCATTGAGCCTGCCAGTGGTGACAGCAGGCTCCCTCCTGACTCAGGTTTGAAACTGGGGGAAACTGAGTGCAGGCCAGCACCAATCTGTGGTTGGTTCTGAGGGAAGGAAAAGCAAATTTCATCATGGATTGGAGTCTGTGGATAAACTCCAAAGCAGCCCAACTGAAGCCATTTACCTGGTGTAGGAGTATTTGTTGTTGCTTCTGTTGTAGAGCAGCTTCACTGCTGGCTGTCAAAACCAAAGCACAGATCAGTTACAGGATGTGCAGCAAGAGCTGGAACCACAGCTCAGTCCTGACCCCACAGCAGAGAGCAGACCCCACAGGAACATGACCTAACACCATCAGGCCTAAGACAGAGCCCCAGAATCCCCAAATCCCAGCATGGTGGAGGTTGGAAGGGACCTCTGGAGATCATCCAGTCCAACCCCCCTGCTCAAGCAGGGGCACCCACAGCAGCTTGCCCAGGAGCACAATAGCCAGGGGGCTTTGGAAGCTCTCCAGGGAAGGGCAGCCTGCTCCAGGGCTCCAGCACCCTCAAAGCCCAGCAGGATTTGGTTGCTGCTGCAGAACTGTCAGAGCCAGGCCGGCAGTGGGGCTGCAGTCCCTGCTTCTGCCAGCAGAGCACCAGCTCTTCTCACCCCACCTCTGCCTTTTTGCCAAGGCTGTTCTCCAGCACCCTCCCCTCCACCTGCCACAGTGAGGAGGCTTCCAGAAACAGAAGTCACTGATTCCCTTCAGCTACAGAAAGTGTCTGTGGTTCATAACCAGACTGGACACAGAAATGAAGACCTAAGAGCCCTGAGGACTTGCTTGATCACCCTGCTGCTGCCTCCACCCTCTCTTTTAAAACCTAACAAGAAGAGACACAAAGGCCCAGCCTGAGCAACATTCCACTTGGAATTCAGAGGAAACATTTGGTCTGCTGTGGATTTTCAGTGCAGCCCAACAACTGAGGTGTGTTTAATTCACTGCTCACTGCTGAAAAAGGATGTTTTCTAAGGAGACTTGGTGAAGATTCCCCCTCACAAGCCCAGGGAAGCAGGTGAGCACCCTCTGAGCCACCTCCCAGCCTGCCCTCTCTCACCTTGTTGGATGTGGCAATAAGCTTTTGCTCCTCTTTGGAAGATGTGATGACTGGGACCTTGCAGAAGGGTTCATAGACATCTTTGTTCTGCTGAAACAAGAAGCAAACAGCAGCTGAGTGCAAACAGGCCTTGGGGCACCTTCACCTGAGCTGGGAAGGTGCTGCAGATGCTGCTCTGAGGAGCTCAGGGTGTGATCTATCCTAGCCAGCAGGCAGCACTCCTCTGGGACCACCTGAGATGCTCATTTCTGCCCTCTGCAAACACAGGGGCTTGATGTTATGGTGTCAGGATCTGGAATGTGGCTTCATCCAGACAGGACACCAGGAACAGCAGCTTCAAACTAGAGCTGAACTCCCCACAGCTGGTGGTTACAAGAAGCTGATCTCATCCAGCCAAAGGACCTACCCCACACGGGTTGGTGCTGGAAAGATTGCCTTTAGTCCCAGCTTTGTGCTGCTGCTGGATCACCTCACACTCCCAGGAGGCAGCAGAGGGCAGCTGAGCAACCATTTAACCCTGACTGGAACTGGGCAGCACTAAATGCTGGGAAGGACTCAGCAGCTTTTCCTGCATGTGGCCAGGCTCCAGCAGATCAATGGCAGGAAGCATTTCAATTTCTTTCCAGCCTTAACAAGGAACCAGGTGGAAACCAGAAAAAACCCACCTTGCTCTGCCCAGGTGCTGCCTCTCACCCTGAGCAACTTCCTCCTGACCCCTCATGGCATGCCAGGATGACCAGACCCCTCCTGAGCAGGGTGACCTACCCAGGATAACCAAACCCCTCCTGAGCTCTGGGACCTACCCAGGATAACCAAACCCCTCCTGAGCTCTGGGACCTACCCAGGATAACCAAACCCCTCCTGAGCTCTGGGACCTACCCAGGATAACCAAACCCCTCCTGAGCTCTGGGACCTACCCAGGACAACCAAACCCCTCCTGAGCTCTGGGACCTACCCAGGATAACCAAACCCCTCCTGAGCTCTGGGACCTACTCAGGATAACCAAACCCTCCTGAGCTCTGGGATCCACCCAGGACAACCAAATCCCTCCTGAGCTCTGTGATCCACCCAGGATAGCCAAAGCCCTCCTGATCTCTGTGACCTACCTGCAAGGCTGCCTGGCACTCATCCACCAGCCCCTGCACCAGGTAGTACTTTGCCTCAGCCAGCAGCTCCTCGATCTCCCTGCGGCTCTCGGGCAGGGGCACAGCTCCGTCCCGCAGGTAGTTCAGGATGGTCCCAAAGTGCTTCCCGCAGCGGTCGATCAGGATCCAGCCTAGGGACAGGGGAAGACCAGAGCAGAGGTGGAGCAGGAACAAATGGGCTGCAGCAAGAGAAGTGTGGCCAGCAGGGCAAGGGAGGGGATTCTCCCCCTCTACTCAGCTCTGGTGAGACCCCACCTGCAGTACTGCCTCCAGTTCTGGAGCCCCTGTTCCAAGAGGGATCTGGAGGTGCTGGAAGGTGTCCAGAGAAGGGCCACGAGGAGGAGCAGAGGGCTGGAGCACCTCTGCTGTGAGGACAGACTGAGGGAGTTGGGGCTGTTCAGTCTGGAGAAGAAAGGCTCTGAGGAGACCTCATTGTGGCCTTCCAGTATCTGCAGGGGGCTCCAAGAAGGCTGGGGAGGGACTCTGAGGCTGTCAGAGGAGTGATAGGGCTGGGGGGAATGGAGCAAAACTAGAACTGGGTAGATTCAGATTGGATGTTAGGAAGAAATTCTTCCTGGCACAGGCTGCCCAGGGAGGTGGTGGAAGCCTCATCCCTGGAGGTGTTTGCAGCCAGGCTGGATGTGGCTGTGAGCAACCTGCTGCAGTGTGAGGTGTCCCTGCCCATGGCAGAGGGGTTGGAACTGGCTGAGCCTTGAGCTCCCTTCCAACCCTGACAATTCTGTGATTCTATGATCTCCAGGAGAAAGGTTGGCCAGAGAAAGGCAGCAAAGACTTGGCAGTGTCATGGCAAACACTGCTTCAGCCTCTGTAATCCCAGAGACTGCTAATTGGGCAGAACAAAGTGGTGATTAGCACAGTGTCTGCTGAGAGGCAGGGTGTGACTGCAGGAGTCACAAGAGGGTAACCTGCAGCTCCTGCCCTGGAGCACACTAGCACTGCCAGGGACTGAAAAAGGTGTGAAGGAGGTGCTGGAGTGTGTCCAGAGGAGGGCATCAAAGCTGGTGGAGGGTCTGGAGAACAGGGCTGGTGAGGAGCAGCTGAGGGAGCTGGGGTTGTTCAGCCTGGAGAACAGGAGGCTGAGGGGAGACCTCATTGCTCTCTGCAACTCCCTGAAAGGAGGTTGGAACCAGGGGGTTGGTCTCTTCTCTCCAAGGAGCAAGTGATAGGACAAGAGGAAAAGGGCTCAAGTTGCCCCAGGGCTGGTTTAGGTTGCATGTTAGAAGAAGCTTCTTCACTCAAAGGATTCTCAAACACTGGAACAGGCTGCCCAGGGAGGTGGTTGAATCCCCACTCTGGGAAGTGCTTGAGAGAGGCAGAGATGTGGTGCTGAGGGCTGTGGTTTAGCAGCAGCCTTTAGGTTGGATGTTAGCAGACACTTGCTCCCCAAAAGGGTTGTCCAGGCCTGGTTCTGGCTGCCCAGGCCAGTGGTGGAGTCTCCATCCCTGGAGAGGTTCCAAAGCTGTGGTGCTGAGGGCCATGGTTTGGTGGTGTCCTGGCAGGGCTGGGTTAATCACAGAATCACCAAGGCTGCAAGAGACCTCAGAGATCATCAAGTCCAACCTGGCACCCAACACCTCATGGCTAACTAAACCATGGCTCCAAGTGCCACATCCAATCCCCTCTTGAACACCTCCAGGGATGGAGACTCCACCACCTCCCTGGGCAGCACATTCCAATGGCTAACAACTCTCTCTGGGAAGAACTTTCTCCTCACCTCCAGCCTAAACCTCCCCTGGCACAGCTTGAGACTGTGTCCTCTTGTTCTGGTGCTGGGTGCCTGGGAGAAGAGACCAACCCCCACCTGGCTGCAACCTCCCTTCAGGGAGTTGTAGAGAGCAAGAAGGTCTCCCCTGAGCCTCCTCTTCTCCAGGCTAAGCAACCCCAGCTCCCTCAGCCTCTCCTCACAGGGATGTGCTCCAGACCTGTCCCCTCCCTCATTGCCCTTCTCTGGACACCTTCCAGCATCTCAATGTCCTTCTTACACTGAGAAGCCCAGAACTGGACACAGGACTCAAGGTGTGGCCTAACCAGTGCTGAGTACAGGGCAGAATGAGCTCCCTGCTCCTGCTGGCCACACTGTTCCTGCTGCAGGCCAGGATGCCCTTGGCCTTCTTGGCCACCTGGGCACACTGCTGGCTCACATGGTTAATGGTTGGGCTCAGTGATCTTCAAGGCCTCCTCCAACCTAAATGATTCCATGAAGAAAAGAAAGCAGAGCTACAGCCACAGCAGTCAGCTGGGAAGGATCCATGGATCCCTGCCTCTGCTCCTGCTGCCAGACTGCTGCCTGAATGAGGCTGGACCCTGGGAGAGGTGTTGGGCAATGCTGAGGCTGGAGTTTCCATAAATGAACAGCTGGCCACCCTGATGGGCTGCAGCTCAGGAATGCAGTGGGGAAGAGGCTTGTGGGGAAGGAGTCATATTTTGGACAAATAAGGAAAGTAGGTTAAAGCAGAGCCTGGATTGCTGGGCATGAATGGAATCACTCCTTAAAGCCTGAACATTTGGTTCAGCTTGGAAAGTGAACATGGCCCTGTCCTGCTGCTTGGTGGCAAACACAGGGACTCAGCAGCAGGTCTCTGCAGCAGGCTTTGCATCACCCCCTGCTCCTCTGCTCTCCACAGGAAACACAACCTGTGCTCACTGCTGTAACTGCAGAGGCTGGAAAGACCAATGAGAAAGCTGGACTCACAGAAAGCCAGCTTGGAAGGGGCCTCAAGGGTCACTGGGTCCAACCTTTAGATCTAGTTCTTGAGTTTCTCCTGGAGACATGGCTCTGCAGGCCTGAGATGTGGGGTTCAGCTATGGTCTTCTCACACGATCCCAGCAGGGTGGGGTTGGAAAGGACCTCTGGAGATCATCCAGTCCCACCCTCCTGCCCAGGCAGGGGCACCCACAGCAGCTTGCCCAGGAGCACAATGGCCAGAGGGGCTTGGAAGCTCTCCAGAGAAGGAGACTCCACAACCTCTCTGGGCAGCCTGCTCCAGGCCTCCAGCAGCCTCACAACAAAGAATTTGCCCCTCCTGTTCAGATGGAACCTCCTGGGTTCCAGTTTATGTCCACTGCCCCTTGGGCATCACTGAAGAATGGCCTCATCCTCTTGGTCCCCACAGGTCCTTTAGCTCTTGCTGAGTATTGATCAGATCCCCTCTGGGGCTGCTCTTCTCCAGGCTCAACAGCCCCAGGGCTCACAGAGATGCTCCAGGCCCCTCAGCATCTTTGGAGCCTCCACTGGACTCTCTCCAGGAGCTCCAAGTCTCTCTTGAACAGGGGAGCCCAGAATCTGACCCAGTACTCCATACTCTGCAATTGAGGGGCCCAGAACTAGACAACTTGAGTCCTGTGTCCAGTTCTGGGCCCCTCAATTTAAGAAGGGCATTGAGACACTTGAAGGTGTCCAGAGAAGGGCAACAAGGCTGGGGAGGGGTCTGGAGCACAGCCCTGTGAGGAGAGGCTGAGGGAGCTGGGGTTGCTTAGCCTGGAGAAGAGGAGGCTCAGGGGAGACCTTCTTGCTCTCTCCAACTCCCTGAAGGGAGGCTGTAGCCAGGAGGGGGTTGGTCTCTTCTCCCAGGCACCCAGCACCAGAACAAGAGGACGCAGTCTCAAGCTGCACCAGGGGAAGTTTAGGCTGGAGGTGAGGAGAAAGTTGTTCCCAGAGAGAGTTGTTAGCCATTGGAATGTGCTGCCCAGGGAGGTGGTGGAGTCCCCATCCCTGGAGGTGTTCAACAGGGGATTGGATGTGGCACTTGGTGCCATGGTTTTGTTAGTCATGAGGTGTTGGGTGCCAGGTTGGACTGGATGATCTTTGAGGTCTTTTCCAACCTTATTGATTCTATGTGGCCTCACCAGGGCAGAGTAGAGGGGCAGGAGAACCTCCCTTGACCTGCTGGCCACACTCTTCTCCATGTCCCCCAGGAGACCATTGCCCTTCCTGGCCACAAGGGCACATTGCTGGCTCACTGGCAGCTTGCTGTCCACCAGCACACCCAGATCCTTCTCTGTGGAGCTGCTTTCCACTAGGTCACTCCCACTCCCACTTCCTTCTCCTTTTAAAGCTGTTATTGAACTGTGTGTTACAGAAATGCCCTGTGACCCCTCCACTGAGGCAGGAATCCATGAGCTGTATGGACACAGGGGGAGGCACTGAGGAAACTCATCTTCTGTTTCACAAGGAGGGTCAGGGACTGCATCCAAACACTCCCAACTGAACCAGACAGCATTTCCCAACCAGGCATTGATGGATGGAAGGGCAGCCTGGCACTGGAGCCTGCCTGATGCTCACCAGTTGAACCAAACCCATGCATCAAGTGGTTAAGGGCAGTGGGGAGTGAGGGAGAAAACCACACTGCAGAAACCTGGAAGCAGATGGAGGCAGCAGGTAGAGTCACATCCTTCCACCTGCTCATCACCACCAGAAGGGGAACACCACCAAGGCATGGGGCTTGGCTACAGCTGATGAACAGTTCCTAAGCTGAAAATAATCATCCAGACACCTGGAGTCTCCTGCAGCAGCATGGGCTTGAGGAGGAGCTGGGCAAGATGGTGCTGGGGTCAGAAGAATGCATCAGGACAAAGGGGAGGACCTCAAGTGATGCATTCCAGAGGCTGTTTAAATACTTGACTCCATCCAGCTTGGCTTGGCTTTGCTCCTAAGAAACATTTTGTCTTCTGCCAGGTTTGGGGTGTGACCAATTAGCATTATTTGGGAGACTTTCAGATTAAAGAGAGTTTCCTTCAACAGCTCAAAGCTATTGTTCCAGCTTCCAGCCAGGGCAGATAAAGGCAGAACTGCAGTGGGAGTGCCCCAGTTACAACACACAGGAAGTTATCAAATTCCCACTGGAACACACATGGCTGAAGGGAACAATCCCCAACACACACAGACACACATGGAATCATGGAATCACTCAGGTTAGAGGAGACTTTTCAGATCATTGAGCCCAACCCTTAACCCAGCCCTGCCAGGGCACCACCAAACCATGGCCCTCAGCACCACAGCTTTGGAACCTCTCCAGGGATGGAGACTCCACCACTGGCCTGGGCAGCCAGAACCAGGCCTGGACAACCCTTTTGGGGAGCAAGTGTCTGCTAACATCCAACCTAAAGGCTGCTGCTAAACCACAGCCCTCAGCACCACATCTCTGCCTCTCTCAAGCACCTCCCAGAGTGGGGATTCAACCACCTCCCTGGGCAGCCTGTTCCAGTGTTTGAGAATCCTTTGAGTGAAGAAGCTTCTTCTAACATGCAACCTAAACCTGCCCTGGGGCAACTTGAGCCCTTTTCCTCTTGTCCTATCACTTGCTCCTTGGAGAGAAGAGACCAACCCCCTGGTTCCAGCCTCCTTTCAGGGAGTTGCAGAGAGCAATGAGGTCTGCCCTCAGCCTCCTGTTCTCCAGGCTGAACAACCCCATCTCCCTCAGCTGCTCCTCACCAGCCCTGTTCTCCAGACCCTTTACCAGCTTTGTTGCCCTTCTCTGGGCCCACTCCAGCCCCTCACAGAATCATTGAATGTTAAGAGGTTGGAAGGGACCTCCAGAGATCATGGTGCCCACCCCCCTGCCAAAGCAGGATCACCTAGGGCAAGGTGAGACAGGAACACATGCAGGTGAGTTTAGAAAGTCTCCAGAAGAGGAGATGCCACAACCTCTCTGGGCAGCCTGCTCCAGGGCTGTTGAGAAAGTGTCAATGTCCTCCTTGGAGTGAGGGCTCAAAACTGAACCCAGGATTCCAGGTGTGGCCTCAGTACAAGAGGATGATCCCAGCCCTGCTCCTGCTGACCACACTACTGCTGATCCAGGCCAGGATGCTGCTGCTGCCCCTCTTGGCTACCTGGGCACACACCCTGGCTCATGTTCAGCCAGTTATCCACCACTGACACCCATCCAACCTGGAGAGATCCACTCCCACCTCTCTCCTTTTACTGCCAGCATAGCAAAGCCTCTGAAGATTTTGCAGCTGGCTCTGTTTAGCTGAAGCCAACCACCAGAACTCTTACAAGAAAAGGATTTCCTTTCCACAAAGAAACAAATAATACAAAACTCAGCTGTGAGCCCACAAGGTTCAGGGCAAATTGTCTTTTGCTTGTGCCTGAGCTGAGCAAAGAAGATGAAGGAATTGCCTTCTGAGCTTCAAAGTAAACACACAGGTCCTGACTCATAGTTTCTTAATCACCATCCCCACCATTTTCCATCTGCTTAAGGGCTTTAGCAGGAGTGATCCAAAAGAAAAGGGTGGCCCAGGCTTGCTGGGACTTCTCACTGGCCTTCCACATCTCTGCTCAACTCCTCAGTGTGTTTTGCTCCACATCCAAGTTTTAACACTGCTAAAATGGAGCAATGTCTTGCCCCATGACCAGATTGGTGCTCTCTGCACTCCAATCCACTTCTCCAGCCCCTTCTGACCTCGTTCTCACAGATTCATAGAATGGTTTGAGTGGGAGGGACCTTCAGGACCATCTAGTTCCAACCCCCCTGCCATGGGCAGGGGCACCTTCCACTAAACCAAGCTGCTCAAGGCTTTATCCAGCCTGGCCTCCCTCTAGGGAAGGGGCATCCACAACCTCCCTGGGATAAACCTGTCCCAGGGTCTCACCACCCTCACTGCAAAGAGTTTCCTCCCGACGCAGGAAGAGGATGCAGGGGGCAGCCCCTTACCTTCGCTGTCTGTCAGCACTTCCATCCTGCCACTGAACATGGCCTTGAGCATGGTGTCCTGCTTGGTCAGGGTCTGCATGGTGGTGTAGTAGAGGGCCCCACCAATGTTGAGCTTGACATACTTGGAGCTTGGACTCGTCCCCTTGAAGGAGGTGGTGCGAGTGGCAGCCGCCGGCACCGCTGAGCTCACCACGCTTTCACCCGACATCTCTTCCTGCAGGCAAGCAGGCACCAGTCACACCACCAGCTCCCCCTCATTTGGCACAGAAGGGCTGAGCACAACCAGCCTCAGCTCCTCTTGGCCTCTCTGTGAAGTTCTGGGATGCCTCAGAGGTTTGACTCTGCCTCCTTCCTGACAGTGACAGAAGCCAGGCGGCGAGCGCCCAGCGCCGCGGCCAGCCCAGCGCCCCGGCAGCGCTCGGCGGGGCTCCACGCTGCCAGCACTCCCCCACACAAGCCCAGCTCAGCTCTTGCACAACTCCTGAAGCCTGAGCTCTTACTTCACCACTAAGCTGGTGTGGAATTGGGCAATTCCCAGCACAGATGCCTCCTCTGTGTTAAGATGCTGATCGGCCAGAGATTGCCACAGAGTCACCCGGTTGGAAAAGACCTTAAGCTCCTGGAGTCCAGCCGGGACCTGACATCCCCCTGCACTGTTAGCCATGCCCCTGAGCTCCTCCACACAGCTTCCAAGGTCTCCAGGGATGGTAACTCCACCACTGCCCTAGGCAGCCTGTTCCAGCACCTGATGACCCTTTTGATGAAGAAATTTCTCCCTAATATCCATCCTGAACCTCTCCTGATGCAACTTCAGGCCATTTCCTCTCACCCTATATCCCTTGTCAGCTGGGGCAGGAGGCTGACCACCACCTCACTCCAACCTCCTTTCAGGAGACTTTTCTTCCTTAAAGCACACACAGAGAGCTCACACCAGCTTCCCACTCTCTTCCCTGCCCCCACAACACCTCTCAGTACCCAAAACTCCGCATCCAACATTCCCCACTACCTGTGCCAGCAGACAAAGCAGACCCTGGTCAGCCAATGAGGTCACCCCCTGGAGCAGGAACACCTTAGCTTAGCACCAGAAATGCTCTGAGAGCTGCTAATGATAAATCCCTCCTCAAGCTGGGTCCCCGTGGTTAACTGTTTTGTTGACAGGCTGATCAACAGCCAGGAGCTCAGCCACAGCCAGCTCCCACAGCAGGCTGCCTGACCACTGCACAGAATGGGTTTTGCCCTGCCCTCAAGTAAAGCAGAACTATGGGATGGTAAATCCCAAGGGAGCTGTAGCTCTTTGTCACAAGGTGAGGAAGTGGGATGGACAGCGATGGCCACAGGGCACCATTCCCCCTGTCAGAGCCTGCCCAGGGCTCTCACCAACCTCAGCCCCACGCTCAGGCTCCCTCCGGCAGCTGAACGTCCCAACGGTTCAGCCAGGAGCCATGCCCGGGGTCTTAGAGTGGGGTCCCATGCAACCCAGCACCCTGCCACCTACGAGGCACAGAGCCCCCCACGCCTGCCCTCCCCAAACCACACCAGCCTCTGGCCAAGGGCCAGTCCGAAAGGACGTGAAAACCACACCGTGGGCACCCGGGCTCTTGGGAGCCTGATCCCAGCTCTCTCAGTGCCCCAGCTCCAGGGGCTGGAGCAGCCCTACAGGCCGCCATCGCCCCCGCTTCCCGGCGCTCCGCCCCTGGGGAACGGAACCACCCAAATCCCGCACCGCCGCCGCTCCCCGCGCACCCCAAGCACGGGTGCTGAACCACCCCACGCCCTGAAACCTCTCCCCGACTCCAGCATCGCATCGCATCCCATCCCACCCCACCCGAGATGGGAACCCACCCAAAGCCCGCATCGCACCCGCTCCCGTGGCGCTTCACCTTGGGGCTGGATCCCCAGACCCTACCTCACCCCAACGCCCACCCCCCTCGCCCCCCAACCCGGGCCCACACCACGAGAAAAGACCTCCACTTTCGCACACCGGCCACAGCCGGCCACAGCCGAGCACCCCCTCACCCCTCCGGCACCCCCCCTGACCCCCCGCCCTTGCTGTCCGGAGCCCCCCGGCCCGCCCCCGGGCGCCTCACCATGAACGGCGCAGCGCAGCCCCACAGAGCGAGCGAGCGGGAGCGCCGGGGCGGGGGGAACTTCCGCCTCTGCGGCGTCACTTCCGGTTCGGCCCGGGTGCTCCACCAAAACCCTTCCGATGGCCCCCTCGGCCTCCCGGTGCCCTACCGCTCTGCGTTCCCACCTCCCGAGCTCAGCTCAGCTCCGACCAGCCCGGCTTACCCGGCAGCAGCCAGACCGGGGCCGGCTGCTTGCTCTGTACTGAGCTCGACAGAGCGGAGCGGAGCCGGTGGGTGAAGGAGCAAGAGGGCGGAATGGCAGCGGCGGTGAGAGTTGTCGGCCGGATCTGGAGCGCGGGGTACGAGGCAGGGGCTGCCGGGCAACGGGGCTGCGGGCCTCGACGGCGGCGGAGCTGTCCTGGGGGTACTCGGCTCGGCCTGGCCTGACTTGCAGCGCGATGTAGGGGGGCGGCGGGGTGCGTGTGAAGGCTTGGGGAGCCAGGGGAGGCAGCGGACAGGCGCCTGGGGCCCGAGAGGTTGAGCCGGGCGCAGGCCTTTTTGGCTTGGGAGGGCTGCGAGGACTGTGAGATGGACATCTGGGGCTGTGAGAGGGGCGTTTGGGGCTGAGTGGGTGTCTTGTAGTCGCTTTGCTAGCGGCTTGGGCAAGTCCCAAAACGTTGGAGCCCAGTTTTGGGAGCGTGGGGGTGGCTTATGGGTCCTTCTCCCCCTGCTGAAGTGGGCAACACTTGCCGTGGGGTGGCTGCTGTTGAGGTCTCGCCAGTTAGCGGGGGCCTGGCGCGGCTGGGGGTGGCCCTTGCTGTTGTCACCCATTGGGTCGCTTCTTCTCCACTCTGAAGTGTGAGGAGCTGTGTGTACTGGCAGCCACAAACGAATGCTGCTGCTTCTCCCCACCTGGAGCTTTTCTGACCTCACGTGTTTTTGAGGGCGTAGTGAGAAGTTAAATCTGGTCAAAAAGACTTAGTGCTGCAAAGGTGAAGACTAAATCCCCAACCCATCTGCAGGTAATGTGCTTATCTGTGGAGGAGCTGCTTGAAGCTGGTGAATGAGGATCATGTTTGTGCACAAATGATTGCCATATGCTTCTTTTGAAGAAGTAAGCCCTCAGGTGAGTCAAGTGTTTATAAAGCTGTTGTTGACTCTGTGCATTTTTGTCTTGGTGAGTGGCAATAAATCAGCTTCCAAGTGCCCTTGCTTTGTGCCCTTTCCCTTCTATCTTTGCCTGTGGAAAAGTTCTCATTTGTTACCTGTAAACAAGAAAATGGAACAACTAAGACTGGAAGATAACATCACACTGAAGGTGTCTCAGCCCATGGTAAGGGGCTTGGGAACAAGATGATCTTTAAGGTCCCTTCCAACCAAAACCATTCTGTGGTTCTATGTTGATTCAATTATTTTTTTGTCTCTTCAAACCTGTTGTTCTGTGATTCTGCTGTTAGTGCTTCTGTGTTTTCTACAGCCACACTGGCAGGTAACTTTAGCTTTGCCTGAGCTATATTTTGAATAGAATAGAATAGAATAGAATAGAATAGAATAGAATAGAATTATCCAGGTTGGAAAAGACCTTCGAGATCATCCAGTCCAACCTCTCACCCAACACCACCTAATCAACTAAACCATGGCACCAAGTGCCTCATCCAGGCTCTTCCTAAACACCTCCTGTGATGGGGACTCCACCACCTCCCTGGGAAGCACATTCCAATGGCCAATCTCTCTTGCTGGGAAGAACTTCATCCTAACATCCACCCTAAACCTCCCCTGGTGCATCTTGAGACTGAGTCCTCTTGTTCTGGTGCTGGCTGCCTGGGGAGAAGAGACCAACCCCCACCTGGCTGCAACCTCCCTGCAGGGAGTTGGAGAGAGCAAGAAGGTCTCCCCTGAGCCTCCTCTTCCCCAGGCTAAGCAACCCCAGCTCTCTCAGCCTCTCCTCACAGGGCTGTGCTCCAGACCCCTCCCCAGCTTTGTTGCCCTTCTCTGGACACCTTCCAGCACCTCAACATCTTTCCTAAACTGAGGGGCCCAGAACTGGACACAGGACTCAAGATGTGGCCTGAGCAGTGCTGAGCACAGGGGCAGAAAGAACTCCCTGCTCCTGCTGGCCACACTGTTCCTGGTGCAGGCAGGATGCCATTGGCCTTTTTGCCCCCTGGGGACACTGCTGGCTCATCTTGCACACACATCTGTGCTGTTGGGTCCTCTCCTTCCCCATGTCAGACGCTGGGTGCAGGGAGTCGGTTCTGAGGCAACATCGAGAATTGCTTCTTGCCTGTGTGTTTTGTCCTCTCTGCTCCTGGTTTTGTTTGGCTGTGATGCTTCTTTGTTTCTTTCACTTGCTGTTTGGGCAGGTGATAAAGATGTTCAGTGCCAGCCAGTCCTCCAAGGCTCAGTTCCTGGACAAAGCCAGGCAGGCTCGGGAGGAGAGGAGGGAGCTGAAGGAGAGGGAACGTGCTGCTGTCCAGCTCCAGGCTTTGGTCAGGAGGTTTCTCTGTCGATGTCGCCTGCAGAGGGAGATAAGGTGTGTGTGATTCTACCTTCAGGCTCTGTTCATCTCTGGAGAGGTTGATTGGTTGGGTTTTTTTCTGGCTGCTGATGCTCATTTTCCCCCACTTTGACAGGAGAGAAGTGGAGGATTTCTTTGGGGCCAATGAGTGTGGCTCCAGTAAAAGAAGTGCTCTTGCCATCTTCAGGATTGCTAGGAAACTCCTCTTTGTGTTTCACCTGAAAGAGGACAAAGAGGTAAGGTTTGCTCCTCTGACTTTTGTTGATTGAGGATGTACTTTAGCTTGCTAAACAAGTTCTATATGAAAGTGGTTCATCACTCCTCTAGTGACCATGGAACTTCCTGCTCTACATTTGGGCATCACAAGTGTGAACCCTTGCCTCCTAGTCCTTCAGATCTGCCTGTAGGGATGGAAGACAACCACTTGGGATTTTGTTAGTGGTAGTATCATGTTCAGGGCATAGCCTAAGGGCTGCTTTTTCCTGCTGTCCATGCCACCTTCCATAATGGAGCTGTGCCTTGTGATGTTGTCAGCTGCAGCAGCTCCCCAGCCTGGCATGTCCTGGCCAGCTCACAGCTGAACCCCAGCAGAGTGGTGCCTCTCCTGCCTTCAACCCTTGCTGGTGATGGGAGGCTGAGAAATTTCTCCTGATCAGAGGAGAACTTCCTCCTGTTAATGAGTTCCAGGAGGGAACTCTTCAGCAAAGCAGTAGCCTGATGTGTAGATGAGCTCTGGAAATTCCTCCTGTTAATAGTTCAAGAGGGACTCTGCACAAGCAGCTAGCCTGATGTGTGGATGACTCTGGAAATTCCTCCTGTTAATGAGTTCAAGGAGGGAGCTCTTCAGCAAAGCAGTAGCCTGATGTGTAGATGAGCTCTGGAAATTCCTCCTGTTAATGAGTTCAAGGAGGGAACTCTTCAGCAAAGCAGTAGCCTGATGTGTGGATGAGCTCTGGAAATTCCTCCTGTTAATGAGTTCAAGGAGGGAACTCTGCAGCAAAGCAGTAGCCTGATGCGTGGATGAGCTCTGGGGAAGGAGCCATCAGCCCTTTCCATGGGGAATGTGTTTGGAACATCTGTTTGTTTGATGCTGAGGTATCTTGCTCCCTCTGCTGAGCTCTTTCCAGTGCTTTTCCTGGAGGTAGAACTAATATCACCTTTTTTTCTCCTCCTCTTTCCCCACCCCAGAGGTTTGAGAAGCTGTGCCGGTGTATCCTGAACAGCATGGATGTTGAGAATGAGCCCAAGGTCAGCAGGATGGGGTTTAGGCTGGGGGAAGGAGGGTTCTTTGGCTTTTTTACTTCTCTGTGTGGGGATTTAGGGGGGGTGATACTTGAATTTTTAGCTTTTAGAAGCTCCTCAACGCTGCTGAGATCCCACAGCAAAAGTGTGGAGGAATTAGAATCATAGAATCAGTCAGGGTTGGAAGGGACCACAAGGATCAGCTAGTTCCAACCCCCCTGCCATGGGCAGGGACACCCACACTAGATCAGCTGGCCAGAGCCTCATCCAGCCTGGCTTAAACACCTCCAGGGATGGGGCCTCAACCACCTCCCTGCACAACCCATTCCAGGGCTTCACCACTCTCATGGGGAAGAACTTCCTCCTCACCTCCAGCCTGAATCTCCCCACCTCCAGCTTCATCCCATTCCCCCTAGTCCTATCACTCCCTGATAGCCTGAGCAGTCCCTCCCCAGCCTTCTTGTAGGCCCCCTTCAGATCCTGGAAGGCCACAATGAGGTCACCTGGGAGCCTTCTCTTCTCCAGACTGAACAGCCCCAACTCCCTTCAGTCTGTCCTCACAGGAGAGGTGCTCCAGCCCTCTGCTCATCCTCCTGGCCCTTCTCTGGACACCTTCCAGCACCTCCACATCCTTCTTGGAATAGGGGCTCCAGAACTGGAGGCAGTACTCCAGGTGGGGTCTCACCAGAGCTGAGTAGAGGGGGAGAATCCCCTCCCTTGCCCTGCTGGCCACACTTCTCCTGCTGCAGCCCAGGCTCTGCTTGGCTTTCTGGGCTGCAAGTGCACCCTGAGAGCTCCTGGTGAGCTTCTCCTCCCCCAGCACCCCCAAGTCTCTCTCCTCAAGGCTGCTCTCCAGCCAGTCACTGCCCAGCCTGGATTTGTGCCTGGGATTGCCTGCAGGACCCTGCCCTTGGTCTTGTTGAAGCTCCTGAGGTTGGCTTGTGCCCACCTCTCCAGCCTGTCCAGGTCCCTCTGGATGGCATCCCTTCCCTCCAGCCTGTCTGCTGCACCACACAACTTGGTGCCATGTTCCAGTTCCTCAGTCCTTCTCTGGTGTTTTCAGTCTGAGTACAGCTACAAGAGTTAAAGGACAATTTATTCATGAAGTGGGTGGTGTGCTTTGACCAGTGAATTCTGGTTCCACTGATTGGCTTCAGAGGTCATTTTTGTTCACAAAGCTTCTTGATAACCTCTTCTGCTCGTTAGAATGACAAGCTCTGCTCACTGCTGCTGGGTGTTTCCTCCTCCCTCAGGTGTGGTATGTGTCCCTGGCACTCTCCAAGGACCTGACACTCTTGTGGATCAAACAGATCAAAGACATTTTGTGGTTTTGCTGTGAGTTTCTCAAGCAGCTTAAGGTAAACAAAACCTTTGTTGTTCTTTTTAATCTTAATGTTTGTTTTTTTCCCTCCCTTCATTGAACAGTGTGGCACAGGGAGGATTTGATGTGTTCATTTGCTGGTGTTTCTTGCAGCCTGACATCTTGCAAGACTCCAGGCTGGTCAATTTGCACCTCACAATGCTTGTCACCTTCACAGACACTTCTACCTGGAAGATACTTAGGGGGAAAGGTTGGTGCATCCACTTCACTACCTTAAAGCACTTCTGTGGGATTTAGTGGTGGAATGGTTTGGGTTGGAAGGGACCTTCAAGATCATCTAGTTCCAACACCCACACCTTCCACTAGCCCAGGTTGCTCAAGGCCTCATCCAACCTCCAGGATGGAAGGGACCTTCAAGATCATCTAGTTCCAACACCCACACCTTCCACTAGCCCAGGTTGCTCAAGGCCTCATCCAGCCTCCAGGGTGGGGGCATCCACAGCCTCCCTGGGCCAACCTGTTCCAGTGTCTCCCTACCCTCACTGCAAAGAATTTCCTCCTAATCTCCAGTCTAAAATCTCCTGGATGCTGTTTCTACACCTTGTCCTCTCCTCATGTTTCAAAGGTTCCTGATGCTTCTGTGCTTGCACAAAGCATAGGCTGGGCAGCAAGGATTCCCTAGAGATCAGAGAGGCTGTTTGCCTTAGAACAGCAGCAGCCACCATGTTTTTATAATGCTCCAAAGACCCCCCCAGCCCAGAAGTGTTCAGAGGATAATGGAACACACTTCTGGCTCTGGGATTTTGTAGCAGACACACAGAGAAAAGGCAGGCAGGTGTGGGGGAAATGTGACTCACACCTTACATGAGACTTGATGTGGAGAAAAGGAGGCTGAGGGGAGACCTTGCTCTCTACAGATCCCTGGAAGGAGGTGGGAGCCAGGTGGGGTTTGGTGTCTTCTCCCAAGTGATGGGACAAGAGGAAACCTCAAGTATCTCTAGGGGAGGTTTAGGTTGGACATGAGGAGTTTCATCACACAGAGGCTTGTGAAAGCCTGGAAGAAACTGCCAAAGACAGTGATGGATCCCCATCCTTGGAGGCATCTGAAAGCCATGGAGATGTGGTGCTGAGGGACATGGTTTTGTGGTGGCCTTTAGTTGGACTCCATGATCTACAAGCTCTTCTCCAGCCAAAACCATTTCCATGATTCTGTGTCCCTGCTCATGGCAGGGGGGTTGGAACTGGCTGATCTTTAAGGCCCCTTCCAATCCAACCCATTCTGCACCTCTCTTCTGTGTGGGATGTGGCTAAAATGCTGGGTTTGCACATGGGGGTGGGGATGGGCAAGAAGGGCTGATGCTTTGGGGTGTGGGAGGAGATGAAGAGTGGAGCTGTGATGCTGATCTAGTAACATCAGTGTTTTAACCTGGCAGGTGAGACCCTGAGGCCTGCCATGAACCACATCTGTGCAAACATCATGGGACATCTGAACCAGAAGGGATTTTATTCCGTGCTGCAGGTCAGTCTCCAGCTGCTACAGTCATGTCCTCTCTTTACCCAAAACAAGCCTCAGTCCTGCTTGGGATCTCCTGTGCTCCTTGTTCTGAGGAAGCTTCTATGATCTCTCTGATGACATTAGGAAGAAATTCTTTCCAGTGAGGGTGGGGAGACGCTGGAACAGGCTGCCCAGGGAGGTTGTGGATGCCCCTGCCCTGGAGGTGTTCAAGGCCAGGTTAGATGAGGCCTTGAGCAAGCTGGGCTAGTGAAGGTGTCCCTGCCCATGGCAAGGGGGTTGGAACTAGATGATCTTGAAGGTCCCTTCCAGGCCAAACCATTCTGTGACCTGTGCTGGGGGCAGCTGGCTGTGTGTGGACATATTTTGCTTCAAAGCACTCGAGACCAAACCAACCATCTCCTTTTTATTCCACTGCTGCTGAGCCTTAATCCTACTCAATCACCCCACACAGGGATGGGCAGGAAGGATTCTTGAATATTATCCCAAGCTTTCCCCTTTTGCATGGATTTGGCTTGTTTGCTGCATGGCAGAGGAACTGATGGAACTTCTCTTAACCTTCTACAGGAGAACAATGATTTCCAGGCAGCACTGAGCCTTCCCCTGTTAATCTGAAAGGCTTGGGAACCCTCTTGACTTACAGCTCCTGGAGAAAGAAGTGCTGCTGCAGAGTATCTGCTTTTAATTGCAGTGTCTCTGTTGGGCCATTAGTAACCTGAAGCCCTCCCAGCTGTGCCAAAGGATTTGTAGCAGCTGGGTTTGACTTGCAGCAGCTGGGTTTTGGGTTGTGTTGGGGGTGTTCTTGTTGCTCTGCTCTCAAAATAAACACCAGGGCTTTCAGGAGAAGCCAGAGTCCTTTTTTGCTTTCCATTTGTTTTTTTCCTGAGTACTGCAGAGTTTGGTTTTTGTCTCTTTTTTTTCTCTTTTGTTGCAGATTTTGCTAACTAATGGCTTGGCAAGATCCAGACCTTCCTTGTCCAAAGGCTCTTTAACTGCCATCTTCTCCCTCGCCCTGCGGTAAGGCAGCCGGAGCTGCTGGCTGGCACGTGCAGCCAGAGTTGTCTTTAGAGTGCTTTGCTCTTATGAAGCCTTCTCCTTCTGCCAGCCTCCTTTGTGCTCTCAAGGGTATCCCCCTGAGGAAAGGAGCTGCTTTAGGCAGAGAGGTAATGCTAGGATTGGGGGGAATGGGGGAGGGTAAAGAAGCTCTGCAGAGGGACCTGGACAGGCTAGACAGATGGGCAGAGGCCAAGGGCAGGAGATTGAACACATCCAAGTGCCAGGTGCTGCACATTGGCCACAGCAACCCCAGGCAGTGCCACAGGCTGGGGGCAGAGTGGCTGAGAGCAGCCAGGCAGAGAGGGACCTGGGGGTACTGGTTGATGGTAGGCTGAACATGAGCCTGCAGTGTGCCCAGGCAGCCAAGAACGCCAATGGCATCCTGGTCTGCATCAGGAACAGTGTGGCCAGCAGGAGCAGGGAGGTCATTGTGCCCTGTGCTCAGCACTGGTTAGGCCACACCTTGAGTCCTGTGTCCAGTTCTGGGACCCTCAGTTTAGGAAAGATGTTGAGCTGCTGGAAGGTGTCCAGAGAAGGGCAACAAAGCTGGGGAGGGGTCTGGAGCACAGCCCTGTGAGGAGAGGCTGAGGGAGCTGGGGTTGCTTAGCCTGGAGAAGAGAAGACTCAGGGGTGACCTTCTTGCTGTCTCCAACTCCCTGAAGGGAGGTTGTAGCCAGGAGGGGGTTGGTCTCTTCTCCCAGGCACCTAGCACCAGAACAAGAGGACACAGTCTCAGGCTGCACCAGGGGAGGTTTAGGCTGGAGGTTAGGAAGAAGTTCCATACAGAGAGAGTGATTGCCCCATTGGAATGTGCTGCCCAGGGAGGTGGTGGAGTCACCATCCTTGGAGGTGTTCAGGAGGAGACTTGATGGGGTGCTTGGTGCCATGGTTTAGTTGTTCAGGTGGGTTGGATTGGTTGATGGGTTGGACATGATGATCTTGAAGGTCTCTTCCAACCTGGTGGTGTATTGTATTGTATTGTATCTTGGAGGTCTCTTCCAACCTGGTTTATTCTATTAAGCTATTCTATTAAAAGTGGAAATGGGTGGATTCAGATTGGATGCCAGGAAGAAGTTCTTCCCCATGAGGGTGGTGAGACACTGGCACAGGTTGCCCAGGGAGGTGATAGAAGCTTCATCCCTGGAGGTTTTTGCATCCAGGCTGGAGGTGGCTGTGAGCAACCTGCTCTAGTGTGAGGGGACCCTGCCCATGGCAGGGGGGTTGGAACTGGATGCTCCTTGAGGTCCCTTCCAACCCTAACAGTTCTATGATTCTGCAGTGGTGGGATGAAGGTGGGGAGCAAAGTCCTCTTCTGGAAGTCTGGACTGCAGCTCAACAGGCTGCTCCTGCTCTGGGTACTGCTCTCTGCTCCAGCCCAGCAGAGCTGCCTTCAAGCCCACCACCAAGAGCCAGGAGCAAGCAGTGCCCACACGTCAGCTCCTCTCCTTGCTGCAGTGGTGAAGCTCTGGGCCGTGTCCCCTTTCCTGCAGGACATCCTGGGGAGGCAGAACTAGCTGATCCTTTGAGGTCCCTTCCAACCCTAACAATTCTGTGATTCTGTGATTCATCCTTTATAGATCAGGATGCTCTTGGCTCAGTAATTAGTGTGAGCCTAGGCTGTGGGGTGCAGTCTGTGTCTCTGTGCTGAGCTAGCAAAGAGGGGTTGGAGTTCTCTAGGCTGTGCCTCTTCACAGTGGCCTGCTGATGCAGATGGAGCTGTTGAGGGCAAAGTTTGTCCCTCAAACAAGAGCTGGGTGCAGGTTTTTGGAATGGTTCACTCAGTTCCCATAAAATGGCCTCAGGCTTTGCCAGGGGAGGTTCAGGTTGGATATTAGGACAAATTTCTTCACAGGAAGGGTTCTCAGGTGCTGGAACAGGCTGCTCAGGGAGGTGGTGGAGTCACCACCCCTGGAGGTGGCTGTGGTGCTGAGGGCTGTGGGTTAGTGGCAGTGGCTTAGCAGCAGTGGTGAGATGGTGAGCTCTAGGTGAGCTGTTGGACTTGATGATCTGAAAGGTCTCTTCCAGCTTCAACACTTCTATGGCTCCATGATTCTAAACTTCAGTGGTTTGCCACTTCCCTTCCCCAGCTGGTAGGGGATGGTGAGGTGGTGATGTTCACTAGAGTGTAGAGTAGCACTCAATGTCCTTGAATGTGTCACCTAACTGCTTCCTGAGGAGAAGTTATTGTAGGATTGATTTTTGTGGCAGTGAGGAGAATGGCAAGCTGGGAGATGATCCACATAACCCTCATGGTGCTCTGGGGGGGTGGGGGTGGTGTGCTGTGAGTTGGCTGATAATCCTTTGAGTGATGAGCCACTGTGGGAGCTTGCTGTGGTAACAGAAGTGGAAGTGAATGCTTGGGAGGGACCTTTTCCAAGGGCTTGTAGGACAAGAGGCAATGGCTTTGAGCTGAAAGAGGGGAGATGGAGACTGGAGATGAGGAAGAAACTCATTACAGTGAGGGTGGGGAGACACTGGAGCAGGTTGCCTGGGAAGACTGTGGGTGCCTCCTTCCTGCTGGTGTTCCAGGGCCAGGTTGGACAAAGCCCTGAGCGACCTGGGCTGGTGGGAGGTGTCCCTGCCCATGGCAGGGGGATTGGATGATCCTGAAGGTCCTTTCCAGCCCAAACCACTGTCTGATTCTTCCAGTGGTGCTTGTTGCTGAGGGTGGAATCAGCAGCCAGTTCTGAAGGGCTTGCTTAAAGCCTGTGGGTTCCTTCAGTGCCAGAAACCTGACCTAGTGAAATATTTCTGTCTCTGTAGCCCTGTGGTTGCTGCTCAGTTTTCAGACAATCTGCTGAGGTCATTCCTGATCCATATCATGTCTGTGCCTGCTATGATGACTCATCTTGCTACACTGACACCTGAGGTAAGTGGGTGATGGAATGGTACCAAAAATCCACTGAATGCCACAGGAGGCCACTTGTTCCCTTTCCCCAGCTCTTGGAACAGAGCAGTGGCATTTCTCTCCATGCCAGTTTCAACACTCTGCTGTGGAAGTGCTTGATTCTTACACCCTCCAGCTGCTCTGGCTTTCTCCTACCACAGACCAGTGGGATGATTGGCTTCCCTGCCCTAGAAGCAATCAGTCAATAAAAATAAAGGCCTGTGTCACACACAGCTTGACTTTTGCATGTCCTTATTCTTCTCTTTCTGTAGCTAGACAGAGCCAAGGCAGAAACCAGTCTGTTGCACAGCAGAGGATCTGATTTAATGTGAATTGCTGCTCTGTGTAGCTTGGTGCAGACAGGCAGGTTCTGTGCCAAATGGGCACTTCTGTTCTTGCAGGCAGACAGTTGTGAAGGTCTGTCTGCAGCTAGAACATGAGTACTGGGTTCACTTTTGAAGCCTTCACTCCGAGAAGGACATTGAAGTGCTGGAGCGGGTCCAGAGAAGGGCAACAAAGCTGCTGAAGAGGCTGGAGAGCAGGGCTGGGGGGGAAGCAGATGAGGGAGGTAGGGTTGTTCACCCTGGAGTAAAGGAGGCTGAGGGGAGACTTCATTGCTCTCTCCAGCTCCCTGAAAGGAGGTTGGAGCCAGGTGGGGGTTGGCCTCTTCTCTCCAAGAACAAAAGACAGGACAAGAGGGAGCAGCCTGGAGTTGCAC
Organism: Colaptes auratus; assembly: GCA_015227895.2. Taxonomy (NCBI): domain Eukaryota; kingdom Metazoa; phylum Chordata; class Aves; order Piciformes; family Picidae; genus Colaptes; species Colaptes auratus. The sequence goes on from JAAWVA010000032.1 coordinate 11,079,732, forward strand.
AAGGGGAGGCTTAGGTTGGGCGTCAGAAAAACATCCTTGCTGAAAGGGTTCTCAGAGCCTGAAACAGGCTGCCCAGGGAGGTGGTTGAATCCCCATCCCTGGAGGGGTTTCAGAGAGGCAGAGATGTGGTGCTGAGGCCGTGGTTCAGCAGCAGCCTTGGCAGAGCCAGAGAACGGTTGGGCCGGATGAGCTTCAAGGGCTCAACCCAAACCGTTCCGGGAGCTTTTCACCAGCAAGGTTTTAATTCCCAGCCCAGCTTCATGTCAGACTCCAGGGCAACAGGCTGAGCTTGCTGCTGCTTTCTTTGGAAAGCCAAGCCACATGGAGGTGGTGGTGGGAGCTGAGGGGTGGTGGCTGTGTGTGACTCTGTGTGCAGCTGACGAGCAGCCGCCTTGTGTCTTGCAGCGCCTGGCAGTGCTGGAATCTCACGACCTGCTCCGCAAGTTCATCCTCTTCCTGAGTCGGGAGGCACACTGTGGAGATGTCTGCATGTGCTTGGAAGGAAGCCACACTCTCTGCCTGCTAGGTAAGCACCTGTCACACTCCTGGTTTTCACAGAGTCACAGGATGTCAGAGGCTGAAGGGACCTCGAGAGATCATCCAGTCCAACCCCCCTGCCAGAGCAGGAGCACCTAGAGCAGGTCACACAGGAACACATCCAGGTGGGCTTTGAATATCTCCAGAGAGGGAGACTCCACACCCCCCTGGGCAGACTCTTCCAGTGCTCCACCACCCTCACAGTGAAATAATTCTTCCTCCTGTTTCCATGGAACTTCCTATGCCTCAACTTCCACCATTGCCCCTTGTGCTGTCATTGGGCATCACCGAGCAGAGCCTGGCTCCATCCTCTTGGCACTCACCTTGAGTCCTGTGTCCTGTTCTGGGCCCCTCAGTTTAGGAAAGATGTTGAGGTGCTGGAAGGTGTCCAGAGAAGGGCAACAAAGCTGGGGTTGCTTAGCCTGGAGAAGAGGAGGCTCAGGGGAGACCTTCTTGCTCTCTCCAACTCCCTGAAGGGAGGTTGTAGCCAGGAGGGGGTTGGTCTCTTCTCCCAGGCACCCAGCACCAGAACAAGAGGACACAGTCTCAAGCTGTGCCAGGGGAGGTTTAGGCTGGAGGTTAGGAAGAAGTTCTTCCCAGCAAGAGAGATTGGCCATGGGAATGTGCTGCCCAGGGAGGTGGTGGAGTCCCCATCCCTGGAGGTGTTTAGGAAGAGACTGGATAAAGCACTTGTAGTTGATCAGATGGTGTTGGCTGATAGGTTGGACTTGATGATCTCAAAGGTCCTATTCTATTCTATTCTATTCTATTCTATTCTATTCTATTCTATTCTATTCTATTCTATTCTATTCTCACCCTTCACATATTTATAAGCACTGATGAGGTCACCTCTCAGTCACCTCCAAGCTAAAGATCCCTCAGCCCCCTCAGTCTCTCCTCATGTGGAGGATATTCTGTTCCCTTACTCGTCCTCATGGCTCTGCTTGCAAGAGAATCTTCAGTCAGGTCTATCTCCATAGGTCAGAGCTGCCTCCAACTCTTTTGTGTCATTTTAGCCTTGTTTAAAAGGTTTCTCAATAATAACTGAGAGGTACTTAGGGGTATTACAAACATGATTGAATGCCCTTGAAAATGGAGGAAGGGTCTGGAGAACAGGGCTGGGGAAGAGCAGCTGAGGGTGCTGGGGTTGTTCAGTCTGGAGAAGAGGAGGCTGAGGGCAGACCTCAATGCTTTCTAAAGCTCCCTAAAAGGAGGTTGCAGTGTGGTGGGGGTTGGTCTCTTCTCCCTAGTACCAGGTGATAGAATGAGAGGAAATGGCCTGAAATCGTGCTAGGGGAGGGTTAGATTGGAGATCAGGGAAATTTTCTTCACTGCAAGTGGGCTCAGACATTGGCACAGGCTGCCCAGGGAGGTGGTGGAGTCCCCATCCCTGGAGGTCTTCAAGAAATGTGTGGCCTTGGCACTTGGGGCCATGGTTTGATGGCCATGGTGGTGCTGGGTGGATGGACTGGAAGATCTTAGAGGTCTCTTCCAGCACAAACAATTCAGTGATTCTGTGACTTGCTCTTGCATGCATGTCATCATGCCTGAAGTGGGAAGTTCTCTCTGCTACCTTTCACTTGGACTCTGACAAAGCCTTGGAGAGTAGCAGGCTTGAGCCCAACTTCCCTGAGCAAACATGGTGCTGCAATAATGCACATCAAAGAAACACCTGAAACTCTGCAATAACCTTCCAGAGGGCACAGTCATCCCTCATCTGCAGTGCTTTGGAGATGGTGTTGGTGGGATACAGGTGAGGAGGTGGCCAAAGTGACATGGCACCTGAGTGCCTGATGTGTGCTTGGAAGCTGCTTGCTGCAGGTTGCCCTCTAACAGTCCCTCCTGGCTCGAGTCTTCTGGGCTTGGAAAGGGATGTGAGGCTAAGTGAGTCCTGGGTGTTATGTCTGTAACCAGCCATCCTGCAGCATCTGCTCCTCTTTGAAGTCTTCTTGTGCTGGTCATTCCACCAGGCAATCTTGTGTACCTGGGCTCCATGAATGATAAAGTTCTTGAGGAGGAGACAGCTCATTTTGTGGGGGTGCTCATTCACATGCTCTCCTACTGCCAGAAGTATGTTTCCCAGAAGAAATCCAACCTCACCCACTGGCATCCTGTTCTGGGCTGGTTTTCACAGACTGTGGATTATGGGTAAGTGAGGAGGACCTTGAAGTGGTGGAAGATTGAGCCTCTTCTTGTTTTTTCATCCTGCAGTGTGTGTGTGTGTGATGTTTTGAGATCAACAGTGTGGCCCCACTGAGAATTAACTCAGATTTCAGGCTCTATCTGCACAATGTAAACTGTGGCACAGAGGGTCCAGCCTTGGGGGAGGTAGAGAATGGTTGAGCTTGATGGTCTTCAGAGGGTTTTTCCAACCAAAACAATTCTGTGATGCTACCACATCTGTACACAGCCTATGACAGGAGCAAATTGTAGAAGAGGAGGCTCAGGGGAGGCCTTCTTGCTCTCTACAACTCCCTGAAGGGAGGTTGTAGCCAGGAGGGGGTTGGTCTCTTCTCCCAGGCAAGCAGCACCAGAACAAGAGGACACAGTCTCAAGCTGTGCCAGGGGAAGTTTAGGCTAAAGGGGAGGAGAAAGTTCTTCACAGTAATTGGCCATGGGAATGTGCTGCCCAGGGAGGTGGTGGAGTCCCCATCCCTGGAGGTGTTCAAACAGGGATTGGATGTGGCACTTGAAGCTGTGGTTCAGTAGTCAGGAGGTGTTGGGTGACAGGTTTGGACTTGATGATCTCTGAGGTCTTTTCCAACCTTATTGATTCTATGATTCAGATTGTGTTAACATGGTTAAACTGGTAAGCAGTGTTCATACTGGTGCACTAGGTAGAGCATCAACTCCTCCCATGAGGAGCAGCTGCAGGGTGGGTTCCTGGCTCCATTTCACCTGTGGCTATCAAAGTATCCCTGCATGGTGTTTTATTCCAGTCTACCTTCTAACATTCCTCAAATCCTGGGTTCAGTTCTGTGCCCCTCGCTCCAAGAAGGACATTAAAGGGCTGGAGTGTGTCTAGAGAAGGGCACCAAAGCTGGCAAAGGGTCTGGTGAGGAGCAGCTGAGGGAACTGTGGTTGTTTAGTCTGGAGAAGAGAAAGCTGAGGGAAACCTCATTGCTCTTTACAGCTCCCTGAGAGAAGGTTGGAGTGAGGTGGAGGTTGGTCTCCTCTCTAGTATCAAGTGATAGGATGAGAGGAGAGGACCTGAAGTTGCCAGGGAAGGTTTAGGTTGGAGATCAGGAAAAGTTTCTTTCCTTCAAGAGTGGTCAGGGATGGGAAGAGGCTGCCCAGGGAGGTGGTGGAGTCCCCATCCCTGGAGGGGTTCAAGAAATGTGTGACCGTGGCACCTGGGGATGTGGTTTGATGGCTGTGGTGGTGGGTTGATGGTTGGACTGGATGACCTTAGAGGGCTTTTCCACCCCAGACAGTTGCATGACTCTGTGTCTCTCTGACTTGTCTTTCAGATTGAATGAGTCCATGCCTCTGCTGACAAAGCAGCTGCAGCACCTCTGGGGAGTCCACATGATCCGCATCCTCTTCAGTGATGTGCTCAGCAAGAAATTGCTGGAGAGCCAGGACATAGCTCAGCTGCCAGCACAACCAGTTTCCCCCCAGAACAGCCTTCCTATGAAGAGTCAGTTCTGGAGGGTGGCTTTTTATTCTCTCTCTCTCTCTCTGTCTTTTTCTCTCTCCCAGACTCCCAGGGCTTTGCCTTTTGCACTTAAGCTAAAAGCTTTGAGTAATTACTTGCAGCAGCTGCTGAGCTGGGGGGATGGCCTCTCCTATTTGTAATTCCTGCTCAGAATGGCTCTGTGACCTGGGGCAAGTCTCTCACTTTGGTGCTGTGAAAATATTTGCTTATTTGAGGAGATTTCCACACACCCCCCCCCATTGTTTCTCAAGCAGCTGAGAAGATTTATGTTCACTGCGTGAATTAACACCTCCCAAGGCAAGATGGGAGGCCAGCTTCCCAGGTGAAAAGCAAGGTGAAGCTGGCTCATGGACCTGAGATGGGTGGTGATCCTGCAGGAGAGTATTTGGCTGAAATTTAGCTGTTTTCTAGCTGCTGCCCATAGTGCTAGACCCTGTGGTTCTTAGTCCTTGCAATCCTGGCAAGGTTTTAAGCTGCAGGCTAATGCCCCCTCTGACTTTAGAAGGGCTTGTAGTGATTGTGGCTCTGAACAACCTGATCTAGTGTGAGGTGTCCCTGCCCATGGCAGGGGGGTTGGAACTACATGATCCTTGAGGTCTCTTCCAACCCTAATGATTCTATGATTCTGTGATAGGATGAGGGACAATGGTTTTGAGCTGGAAGAGGGGAGATTGAGACTGGAGATTAGGAAGGAATTCTTTCCAGCGAGGATGGTGAGACACTGGAACAGGTTGCCCAGGGAGGTTGTGGGTGCCCCCTCCCTGGAGGTGTTCAAGGTCAGGTTGAAGGAGACCTTGAGCAATTGGTCTAGTGGGAGGTGTCCCTGCCTGTGGTAGGGGGGTTGGAACGAGATCTGGAAGGTCCCTTCCAACCCAAACCCTTCTATGATTTATGATCTCTAAGGTCCCTTCCAACCCAAACCATTCTATGATTTTGTGACCTTGAAGGTCCCTTCCAACCCAAACCCTTCTATGATTTTATGATCTTGAAGGTCCCTTCCAACCCAAACCATTCTATGATTTTATGATCTCTAAGGTCCCTTCCAACCCAGACCCTTCTATGATTTTATGATCTCTAAGGTCCCTTCCAACCCAAACCCTTCTATGATTTTATGATCTCTAAGGTCCCTTCCAACCCAGACCCTTCTATGATTTTGTGATCTCTAAGGTCCCTTCCAACCCAAACCATTCTATGATTTTGTGACCTTGAAGGTCCCTTCCAACCCAGACCCTTCTATGATTTTATGATCTTGAAGGTCCCTTCCAACCCCAGGCTGCTCTCTGATGAGTCTCTGGAATTCTCTTCTCTGTTGCTCGCAGCCGTGCGAAGCACCCTGCCAGCTGTCTGCGGAGTGACCCGGTCTGCTAAAATCCTCTTTATCACAGGGCTGCCAAGTGGCTGAGGGTAAGGCCTGGTTCCAAATAGCCCCCCTTTCTCCTAAGCCAAGGTTCTTGTGTGCTTCTCTGCCACCAGATCTCTTCAAGAGGGCTTTCCAGAAGTCTGCATCTGTCCGCAACATCCTGAAGCCCGTCGGCGGCAAGCGGGTGGACTCGGCAGAGGTGCAGAAGGTTTGCAGCATCTGTGTCCTTTACCAAACCACCCTCACCACCTTGACCCAGATCCGCCTCCAGATCCTCACAGGTCAGATGCTCACATTTGTGCTTCTTCCAATCCCTTCCAACACTGAAGAGGGGCAGGGGGGGGAAGTGGGGAAGATCATTTCTTGTCTTATTAAATTCTGTCGGCTCGTTGGTAGTTTGATTACTGACCCCCAGTTTATTGACTGGCTGGGTGGAAGGCTTGCTCCATCCTGAATCATGGCCCTGATCAATAACATTCATCACTTCTTTATCAAGCATTAACTCTCCAGAATACAAATTGAAGCAAGTTCTCCTCTAATGAAACCTTGCTCCCTCCACCTCAGACTGCAGGCTTGAGTCAGTGTTTTCGAGAAGCCTGGCGACATTAATCTTCCTGTGGTGGGAACACTGAATGCTTTCATACATCTTAAGAACAAATTACCTGTCTCAGGGATGGATGGATGGATGGATGGATGGATAGATGGAGGAAGAGATTAGCACTGGTTTGGTGTAGTGGCTGGAGCAGAGAATGAGTCCAGAGCTCTGGATGCTTTGTGGCTCTGGTGGGGATCACAGGTACCACCCCGTTGCGTTCACATCTCAAAGATGGTTGTGGTGGGGATTGGAAAAGGGTGAGTTCCTGTGATCCAAAGTGGCAACAGAGTTATCAAAGAAGGCTGTAGGTTGGAAGGGACCTTTAAAGGTTATCTTGTCTTGCAGTCAGCAAGGAGATCTGCAACTAGAGCAGGTTGCTCAGAGCTCCAAACAACCTTGACCTGGAGTGGTTCCAGGCTTGGGGCATCTACCACCTCTCTGGGCAACCCGGGCCAGGCTCTTGCCACCCTCAGGGTAAAACATTTCTTCTTTCTAAGCCTGAATCTCCCTCTTTTGGTTTCAAACCATCACCCCCTGTCCTGTCACACCAGGCCCTGCTCAAAAGTCTCTCCCCAGCTTTCTGATTGGCTTCTTTAAGCACTGAGAGGCCACCAGAAGGTCTCCCTGGAGCCTTCTCTTTTCCAGGCTGAACAACCCCGACTCTCAGCCTGGCCTCGCAGCAGAGGTGTTCCAGCCCTTGTTGAAAGTTTTCTGCTTTCCTGGTGATTGTATATCTCCTGTTGAGGCAAAGAGGCTGGGGAACCAAATGTGTTGCTTCTGTTGCCTCCAAGTGCAGTGTTGCTTTGCAGAAGGCTCTTCCACCTCCAAGTCAACATTCGTCTCTTGGTGCCCACGCTGAAGCAGTGGGCAGGAGAAGCTTTACTGAGCGTGCTTTGTCTTTTCCCATTGCTAGGCCTCACTTACCTGGACGACCTGCTGCCCAAATTATGGGCTTTTATCTGTGAGCTGGGACCACAGGGAGGGTTAAAACTCTTCTTGGAGTGCCTGAATAATGACACAGAGGAATCCAAGAGGCTGTTGGCCATGTTGATGCTCTTCTGCGACTGCTCCCGCCACCTGATCACGTAGGTAGTGAGCAGAGGGTGCTCTCGGGGGTTGCAACATGAAGCTGGAGGGTTCCTTAAGTTTCAAGAGGAGTAGCTGAAGTGTTGCTGCCTTTGCATAAGGTTAACTAGGGAGAGGATATGCAGCAGAGGTTTGAGTCCTGAGAAAAGAAGGATTTCAGAAGGCCTTTGCCCCTCAGCCAGGTGTTGAGTTGGAAAAAAAAACTCTTGCAGCACTGACCAGAGAGGAGAAAGACAGATTTCTGCTGCTGCTTAGGGGCAGTTGTGGCAGTCCAAAGCAAAGAATCAGATGAGCTAAGAGAAGCTTTGAGGAAAAACTGTGATAATGCTGCATGAGAGCTCCCCAGCTGACGTGCTGCTTGTAGAGCCCCTTTGCTGTCTCACCGACGGACTTGACACAAAGGACGGGAGAGGGGGTGGCAGATCTGCCCTTGCTGGTGAGAAGAGACAGTGTCCTCAGCTGGAATGGTGACAAAGTTCTATTTTTACCCTGAGATGAGTGTGCAGGGTCCTCTTTTTGAGCTGTGAAATAGTGGCTTGGCTTGTGTGGCAGAGCTTCCCTGCTGCCTTCAGTTGGGATCAGATATCGATCAGAGCCAATCAATGCGCCTGAGCTGTTTATGACTCGAGATCCTCACGGGTGTGATGCTGTGTCAGTTGTCATAGAAATAAGAGCCTGCTGCTGGGAAAGGACAATGTGCCTTGATGAAACTTTCAAAAGGGAATTAAATTCACCCCAGGGCATTTGCATTTGTTTTCCCTGATAGGATTCTTGATGACATCGAGGTCTATGAAGAGCAGATTTCATTCAAGCTGGAGGAGCTCGTCACCATCTCCTCTTTCCTGAACTCCTTTGTGTTTAAGATGATCTGGGATGGAATTGTTGGTAAGTGCTTTTAGGAGCTTCAGGTTGATGGCACTAGCAGACCAGCAAATGGCATTAATTTGGCAGTTGGAGGCTTCTGCTAATTGCAGGATCACAGAAAGATTCCTCAGGATCCCCAAGCCCAACCCAGAACCCTATTCTACAAGGTTCACCCCTGCACCATAGAAACATGGAATCAGTAAGGTTGGAAAAGACCTCAGAGATCATCAAGTCCAACCTGTCACCCAACACCTCATGACTAACTAAACCATGGCACCAAGTGCCACATCCAATCCCCTCTTGAACACCTCCAGGGATGGGGACTCCACCACCTCCCTGGGCAGCACATTCCAAGGGCCAATAACTCTCTGGGAAGAACTTTCTCCTCCCCTCCAGCCTGAACCTCCCCTGGCACAGCTTGAGACTGTGTCCTCTTGTTCTGGTGCTGCTTGCCTGGGAGAAGAGACCAACCCCCTCCTGGCTACAACCTCCCTTCAGGGAGTTGCAGACAGCAAGAAGGTCTCCCCTGAATTTGGCAATTTGAAGCTTCTGCTAATTACAGGATCACAGAAACATTCCTCAGGATCCCCAAGTCCAACCCAGAGCCCTGGGTTCACTCCTGCACCACAGCCCCAAGCACCACATCCAAACCACCCTTAAACACATCCAGGGTTGGGGTCTCCACCACCTCCCTGGGCAGCACATTCCAGTTCTGACTTTAGAAGCACACAAACCAACCCCACCCCCTCTCCCCCCTCCCTATACTACATTGTGTGACATGAAAATACATCCCAGTCTTTTGGTGTCCAGCTGCCACTGCCGTGCTTGCCACCAAACCTGGTGCAGTTTTCTGTTTCCACTAAGAGTTTGTGTGACAGACATGATGGGCATGTTGGCTTTTGCCAGAGTTTAGTGGGGCTGAGCCATGTGGTTGGACCAGACTGTAATGCAGTGCTCTGACAGAGCTGAGCAGGCTTCTAGGGTCTCTGAGGATACCTGGTGTTGACCTCCGTGCTGGTGTGACTTGGGTACAGCTCAGTTCTGGTATTAGGATGAGATAATTTCATTTCTATGGTGATGGCTCAGCTGGAACTGGCTGAGAGGGCTTGGGATGTGGCTAAGGGTTTTGTCACATTGATCAAAGAGCCATAGAAACATTGAGGTTGGAAGAGATTTTCAAGATCATCAAGTCCAACCACTAACCCAGCACTGTCAGGTCACCACGGCCCTCAGCTCCACAGCTTTGAAACCCCTCTCAGGGACAGGGACTCCAGCACTGCCCTGGGCAGCCTGGGCCAGGCCTTGACAACCCTTTTGCAGAAGGAGTTGTTCCTCATGTCCAACCTAAACCTCCCCTGGGGAAACCTGAGGCTGTTTCCTCTTATCCTGAAGAAGGGGAAACTAAATCTCTTCCCTCTGAAGGCACTGGAGGACAGGAGAAGTACACCTGCCCTGCTAGCATAAGGGTAGATCATCAACCCGTGTTGTTCTGGGCCACTGCTGTTTCCTGGGGTGCTTGGACATTGCTGCTTTGTTCCTTCTGTTAGAGAATGCCAGAGGGGAGACCCTGGAGCTGTTTCATTCTGTCCATGGGTGGCTCATGGTCTTGTACGAGCGGGACTGTCGCCGGCGTTTCGCTCCGGAGGATCACTGGTTGCGCAAGTGAGTGTCCCTGTGCTGCTGTGGCCTTGGCCCAGTGCCCCTGTGAGCAGCTGGTCTGAGGTTCCTGACTTTAAATGGAGTGCTCCTCATGCTGCCTGTGAGGTGGAGGTCAGAGCTGTGCCTGTGTTTGCCTTTGAGGACACCCCCGCCCCTACCTGTTGTGCTTCTGTGGTGTAAAGACGAGCCGCTGCTCATGGAGAGGGATGCTTTGGAAACTGGCTGGGCACCTAGCAGCTTGAGCCTTCTTAGATGTGCATGTGAGCACTTAAGTCAGCTCTGAAAACACTCCAGGTTCCCTCTCTCTCCTACCCCTAGCTATTTACCTCACCTGGGTGTTTCTCAGGGCTCTCTGAACCTCTGCCTTTCTTTGTAAAGGGACCTCAAACCCAGCGTGCTGTTCCAGGAGCTGGACAAGGACAAGAAGAGAGCCCAGCTGCTGCTGCAGTACATCCCACACGTCATTCCCCACAAGAATGTGAGTGGGGCAGGGGCAGAGGATGGAGGCTGAAAAGCCTGGGTGGCCTGGGATGGAAGGGACTTGTGACTTGGAGCTAGTGATTGAAATGCTAGTTGAACAAAAGTTTTCCTGCTTCTCCCCTCTATTTCCCCAGTTTATTTCCTCTAAATGGTCTTGATTGCTGTCCCTGGGAGAGAGCTCATTTGAGGGCACAGCTGCAGAAAGTCATCCAGCAGTGCTTGGCAGTGCAGTGAGAGTCTGGCCCAGGTTGCCCAGAGAGGTGGGAGATGCCCCATCCCTGGAACCATTTCAGGTTGTTTAGGACTCTGAGCAGCCTGTTCTAGTTGCAGATGCCCCTGCTGAGTGCAGGAGGGTTGGGGTGGATGAGCTTTGGAGGCCCCTTCCCACCCAAACCAGTCAGATTCTGTGATGTGGCTTTGGGGAAAAGTCAGAGTGTCTTCTTCCAGGTAGCAAATCTACAGAGATGATCCCCACCAGCCTCTGAGTTTGGGTTTCTTTTTAATCATACAATGAATAAGGGTTGGAAAAGACTTCAGAGATCATCAAGTCCAACCTCTCACCCAACACCTCATGAGTAAACCATGGCACCAAGTGCCACATCCAGTCCCCCTCTTGAACACCTGCAGGGATGGGGACTCCACCACCTCCCTGGGCAGCACATTCCAATGGCCAAGCTCTCTTGCTGGGAAGAACTTCTTCCTAACATCCAGCCTAAACCTCCCCTGGCACAGCTTGAGACTGTGTCCTCTTGTTCTGGTGCTGCTTGCCTGGGAGAAGAGACCATCCCCCACCTGGCTACAACCTCTTTTCAGGCAGTTGTAGAGAGCAAGAAGGTCTCCCTTGAGCCCCCTGGAGAAGACTCCAGGTTAAACAGCCCCAGCTCCCTCAGCCTCTCCTCACAGGGCTGTGCTCCAGACCTCTCCCCAGCCTTGTTGCCCTTCTCTGGACACGTTCAAGAGTCTCAATGTCCTTAAACTGAGGAGCCCAGAACTGGACACAGGACTCAAGGTGTGGCCTAAGCAGTGCTGAGCACAGGGCAGAATGAGCTCCCTGCTCCTGCTGGCCACACTCTTCCTGCTGCCAGCCAGGATGCCATTGGCCTTCTTGGCCCCCTGGGCACACTGCTGGCTCGTGTTCAGCCTACTGTCAACCAGTACCCCCAGGTCCCTTTCTGCCTGGCTGTTCTCCAAGCCCTCTGTCCCCAGCCTGTAGCACTGCATGGGGTTGTTGTGGCCAGAGTGCAGCACCCAGCACTTGGACCTGTTGAATGCCATCCTGTTGGACTCTGCCCATCTGCCCAGCCTGTCCAGGTCCCTCTGCAGAGCTCTCCTACCCTCTAACAGATCAACTCCTGCCCCCAGCTTGGTGTCATCTGCAAACTTGTTGATGCTGGACTCAATCCCCTCGTCCAGATCATCAATAAAGATATTGAATAGGGTTGGGTCCTGCAGCCCTGGGGGAGAAGGATGCCTGTGGGCCAAGACTTGGATTTGTTTTGTCTTGAAGAGGGTGCTGCTGTTCCGGAACATGGTCACCAAGGAGAAGGAGAAGCTGGGGCTGGTTGAAACCAGCTCTGCGTCGCCTCACGTCACGCACATCACCATCCGCCGCTCCCGGATGCTGGAGGTGGGTGGCCTGGCTTCCAGAAGCCACCCAGCAAACCACTAACTTGACTAGGGTGTGGGCTGTGAAGAGGGTTTTTCACTTTCTCTGTGGGTTCTGAGGGACACAGCACTGTTTCTGTCTGCTTCTGTGTGGTGTGAGGTTACAGGCGAGTGCCGGGCCTCAGTTCCCTTCAGATTGCTCCAAACCTGGAGGCTTGGCTAGGAGAAATGCTGCTCCTTTGGGGGACACAATTCAGTGGCAAATGCAGACTGGTAGAATAGGAATGGGGTAGGAATAGGAATGGGGTAGGAATAGGAATGGAGTAGGAGTAGGAATAGGAATGGAGTAGGAGTAGGAATAGGAATGGAGTAGGAGTAGGGTAGGAATGGAGTAGGAGTAGGGTAGGAATGGAGTAGGAGTAGGGTAGGAATGGGAATAGAGTAGGAGTAGAGTAGGAATAGAGTAGGAGTAGGAATAGAGTAGGAATTAGAATAGAATTTAATAGGTTGGAAAGGACCTTTGAGATCATCAAGTCCAACCTGTCAGCCAACACCATCTGATCAACTCAACCATGGCACCAAGTGCCTCATCCAGGCTCTTCCTAAACACCTCCAGTGATGGTGACTCCACCACCTCCCTGGGCAGCACATTCCAATAGCCAATCACTCTATGAAGAACTTCTTCCTAACATCCAGCCTAAACCTCCCCTGGCACAGCCTGAGACTGTGTCCTCTTGTTCTGGTGCTGGCTGCCCATCCGTGGAGACATTCAAGATCAAACTTGGTGGGGCCCTGAGCAACCTGAGCTAAGTTGGAGGTTTCCCTGCTCACTAGAGGGGAGTTGGTCAAGATGACCTTTGAGGGTCCCTGCAACCTGAGCTGAGATGGAGGTTCCCTGCTCACTAGAGGGGAGTTGGTCAAGATGACCTTTGAGGGTCCCTGCAACCTGAGCTAAGTTGGAGGTTTCCCTGCTCACTAGAGGGGAGTTGATCAACATGACCTTTGAGGGTCCCTGCAACCTGAGCTAAGTTGGAGGTTTCCCTGCTCACTAGAGGGGAGTTGGTCAAGATGACCTTTGAGGGTCCCTGCAACCTGAGCTGAGATGGAGGTTTCCCTGCTCACTAGAGGGGAGTTGGTCAAGATGACCTTTGAGGGTCCCTGCAACCTGAGCTGAGATGGAGGTTTCCCTGCTCACTAGAGGGGAGTTGGACAAGGTGAACTTCAAGGGTGGCTTCCAACCCTTCTGTGATCTCTGTAGTGTGCTTCTCTCCTGTGTGTGCTGCCTGCCTGTGTGGGTGTTTAACTTGTCTCCTGTGTCTCTGTCCTCTGGATCTGCCGGGTCTGCGTAGGATGGGTACGAGCAGCTCCGGCAGCTGTCCCAGAATGCCATGAAGGGAGTGATCAGAGTCAAGTTTGTGAATGATCTGGGAGTTGATGAGGCTGGGATCGATCAGGATGGTGTCTTCAAAGAGTTTCTGGAAGAGATAATCAAGAAGGTGTTTGATCCTGCCCTCAACCTGTTCAAGGTATGACCTGGGGCTGCAGCTGCTGCCTGTGAGGACCCACTGCAAACAGACCCAAACTGGTCTCATCACTTGGCTCTGACCTCTGTTTGTGTGCAGACAACCAGTGGTGATGAGAGGCTGTACCCATCCCCAACGTCCTACATTCATGAGAACTACCTGCAGCTCTTTGAGTTTGTGGGGAAGATGCTTGGCAAGGCTGTGTATGAGGTGAGCCAAAAGGATACCCAAGTAAGATGTGGTCACTGCTGGTTACAGCAGGGTCCAGATGTGGCTCTGTGGTGGTACCTTTGAGAGCACCTGTCAAAAGCTTGGGGAGGTGTAACTGAAGAGGTGAGTTGGAAAAGATGACTTGGATGCAGATAGGTTGGTTGAGATCCCTGACAAGACACCTCTCCCTGGAAGTATTCAAGGTCAAACTTGATGGGCCCCTGAGCTAGTTGGAGATGTCCCTGCTCACTAGAGGGGAGTTGGAGGAGAAGACCTTGGAGGGTCCCTTCCACTCCAATGTATTCTGTGATAGTGGAGCAGCCTGGTACATCCTGAGGCCTGTGTTCAGTGATCATCCCAGAGGCCAAGCATGGTGGGGTTGGAAGGGACCTCTGCAGATCATCCAGTCCAACCTCCTGCTCAAGCAGGGGCACCCCAGCAGCTTGCCCAGGAGCACAATGCCCAGATGAGTTTGGAGTCTCTCCAGAGCAGGAGACTCCACAACCTCTCTGGGCAGCCTGCTCCAGGCCTCCAGCACCCTTACAGCAAAGAAGTTTTTCCTTCTCTCAGGTGGAAGGCAAAACCTGGGACATGCCTTGATTGTTCTTGGTGCTGGGGACACTAGCTGGAACAATCTGTTCCTTTGGTGTCACACAATCCATTTGGTGATAGCTCAGTTAAAAAAGGGGAGGATGTGGCTTTCTTAGCTGACTTCAATGTCATGCATCTGTTCCACAAGCCTTACAGGCCTTACAGGTAAGCAAAGCTCTGTGTGGTAGAAATCATTTGTGCATTCTTGTCTGCAGGGCATAGTTGTGGATGTACCATTTGCCTCCTTCTTCTTGAGTCAGCTCCTTGGGCACCACCACAGTGTCTTCTACAGCTCCGTGGATGAACTTCCCTCCTTGGATTCTGAGTTCTATAAAAATCTCACTTCAATCAAGGTTTGAGCTTTATTTTTCCTGCTCTGCTCCCCTTCTCCCTGGCTGCTGCTGGGAAACCCTGGATTTGCAAATGCCTTTGTGGGGTTCAGCCTCTCAAACACCCTGGAAGTAACTGGTGGTGCTGGGGCAGGTTGGCAGGCAGCTGGTCCTGTGTTTTCACTGGGGCAAGCAGAGATGAGAAAGGAGTCTGGGGGTGGAAACCTGGAACTGGCAAGCAGGAAATCCCAAGTTTTAGCCCCAGTTCTTGTGCAGTCTCCCCATAAGTTAGAGCAGCTGCTGTTCCTGCTGCTCAGCTCTCACCTTCTTTCCCTTTCTGCAGCGTTATGATGGTGATATCAGTGACCTGGGCTTAACGCTGTCCTATGATGAAGATGTGATGGGTCAGGTAGGTGTTTTGTTCAGTGACTCTGGTGGATCTTCTTCCTGCTTTGTTCCAAACATCCTCCCTCTGCTTGGTGGTGGACAAGCAGAGTTCTGGGGCTGGGTAACCACAGCCCACAGGCCCTTTTTTTGGGCTGGCAAGATCCTGGCTGCGCTGCACAGGAGCATCTCCCTCATTCCTCTGGCTGATGCTACTAGGAGGAGCCCTTGAAGCACTGAGGGGGATCCTGAGGTTTGTTGCCTGCTGCTGTGGGAAAGTTCCTGGTGCCAGAAGTGGCAGATTGTGAATACAAGCAGTTGGCAGCAGAGCTAAGTTTGGCTCTTGAGCAGAAGCGTCCTGACTTTTATTAGTGTCCTCAGAGCCCATACATGCACCTGGAATCTGACTTGCCAGCAGAAGACAGCTCTGGTTCCCTGCTGAGCTTCCTAAGAGATGGTTCTGAGCATCTAAATTCAGGCAGGCTGTCCAAGCTCTGAGTGCTTTTTGCTCTGGTCCTCATGGTTCTGGGCATTGTCAGGTGGATGCTCTGCAGGGCTCCTCTGAACAGCAAGCCTGAGGGATCTGAGCGGTCAATGACCTTGTGTTTGATTGTGGTTAGGGCTCTGCTCTCCTCTCAAAAGCAGGTCCCCATTGCTGAAAGGCTGGCCCAGCCTCACAGGTTGCCTGGGCCCAGCGTCACAGGTTGCCTGGGCCAGCCTCACAGGTTGCCTGGGCCCAGCCTCACAGGTTGCCTGGGCCCAGCCTCACAGGTTGCCTGGGCCCAGCCTCACAGGTTGCCTGGGCCCAGCCTCACAGGTTGCCTGGGCCCAGCTGTAGGCTTCTGCAGCTTCATTCAGTATTTCCCTGCAGGCAGAGAGCAGCTTTCTCCACCCCCCCACAAAAAAACACCAAAGCAAAAAAGGTTGCCCTCTGACCCTTATTTTTCCTCCTGCCAGGCTTTGGGTTCTGTTGGGTTTGGGGCT
Organism: Colaptes auratus; assembly: GCA_015227895.2. Classification (NCBI taxonomy): domain Eukaryota; kingdom Metazoa; phylum Chordata; class Aves; order Piciformes; family Picidae; genus Colaptes; species Colaptes auratus. The sequence goes on from JAAWVA010000032.1 coordinate 11,095,597, forward strand.
TTCTTTTTGGCCTTTCTAGCTGGCAAGACATTGGTTTGTACTTTCCCTGCACAGCTGGGTTTGCCCCTCTTTTGAAAAGAAGAATCTGTGTGACTCAGGGAGGAATTCCTTTGCTTCAAATGTTCCTGTCAGAGCAACTTGGGAGTGTGTATAGGAGGTCTCTTGGCCTTGAGGAGAAAAAGGTGGTTTGGCAATCCCTTCTGAAGGCTTCAAGGTGCTTTGGTTGCTCTGGAGCCCTGGGTTCTGTGCTGCTGTGTGTGCTTAGCTGGCAAATGTGGATAGATAAGATAACAATGCCTTCCCTGTCTGTGTGCTGCTGCAAGTCTGTGGGGAGCCCTCAGCCAGCACTAAGCTCAGGCACTGTTAACAGTGTAAATTCAGTGGCACAGAGCTCGGAGACCTTTGAGTCCTGGAGTGTTTATCTGGGGCAGCTTGTCCTTCAGAGCTCTCTGCTGTGGTTTCTTACTCCTCAGCTGGCCTGGCTCGCCTTCTCTGGCAGCAACAGCAGTGGAAATGCACCTGCAAAGCTGTGAGGGTGTCTGGGAAGGCAGCTCAGTGCTTCTGCAGCCCTGCTCTGCACCAGGGAGAGGTGGTGTCTGCTGCATGGTGGGCTGGACACCTTGTTGCTGCCTCAGGATTGCTGAGAATTCAGCTTTCAGGCTGAAAAACGGAGGTAGGGAATGGCATATGAGAGCCCAGCAGGAAGGTATGGAAGGCTGCAGCACTCTAAACATCAGAATAACCCAGGACACTCCTGTGTGCCTTGTGCTTTGGCCACACTGAAGCAGCCAGGTGGGAGAACCCCGTGGTTCCTCTGTGTTAGGGAGCTGAGCTCCTGCCCTCTGCTGGGCTCCCTCCCTTCTGCCCTTGGAAGCCACCTGGAACTGGAGCAACTGAAGCCATTTAATGTGTGAATGATGACTTTCTGCTTCTTGGGGCAAAGATGAGGCAAGGCTCTGGCTGTAGCAAGCACCCAGAAGGTCCCTGTGGCTGTCTCTGGGCAGTGCTGTCAGCTGAGGCAGGACAGGGAGGTGACACTTCCCAGCTGTCCAAGCTTTCTGCTTCGTGCCTCGAGTGCCCGGCTCGAGGGACGGCAAACTCCAGGGAGCTCTGTCACTCTGGTGGCCTCAGATGAGAGACCTGTGGAGCAGACAGCCTTGGACTGGGCTGTTAGGCTGAGCTATGCCAAGGCTCTGAGCTCCTTCAGCCTCTGGATTGTGGGGATGGTGACAGTCCCCCAGGGCTCTCTGAATTGATTCGTGCATGCTTCAGCGGTGATGGATCGGGCTGGAGGAGGCTTCCTCTGAGAAGGGCTGGCTCCACTGGTGGGAAGAGGCAGAGATCCCTGCTGTTCAATTACTGTGCTAAGAGTTAAATGAAAAACTGGTTCAAGGCAGAGGCAGGATTGTTACTTAACATTTGAAATCCTACTGTTTTACTGGGGGGGGTGGTGAAGAGGGGAGGGTGGAATCCAAACGAGTGTTTTCTGGGGAGGTGAGAGCTTAGCATGGCATCTCTCCATCCAGCGTGCTTCCAGGCAGTAATTAGCAATACAATCATTTCTTCCCTCAGCTGGTTTGCCATGAGCTTGTTCCTGGAGGGAAGACCATCCCTGTGACCAATGAAAATAAGTAAGTACAGCAATTAGAGGTTTTTCTTGCTTCTAAGGTCACCGCTGCAAAAATACTTCATTGGAGTTGCTTGGGCTTGCATCTGGAGTGAATTGAGATGGATGGGAGGAGAAAGAGCACATAAATAGCTTAATAGAATTTCCTGGTTGCAGTTCATTGGCAGAAACGGTCCTGCAATTGGATTTGCAGAACAGAAATTGACCATTTGCTGCTTCGGAACAGCTCTGCCGAGGTCAAAGGCGCTGAGGGGCCCCCCCCGCCCCCCGCGCCTCCTCCGTGCGAGGTTCTCGCAGGATTTAATGATGGTGATGGATACAGACAGAGGGATTCAAAGCGATTCGGGCACAGAGTGGTGAGCACAGAGGGCACAGCTGCTCAAAGACACCTTGGAGCAGACAGATCCTCTCCGAGTGATAACATGTGGCAGTCGTAGAAAGCCGCTGCTCTTCGGGAGAGGCAGCAGCGAATTCAAATGCAGTCGACAGCCTTACTTGAGACACAGGAAATCAGAGGAGACACCAAGCCCTGCAGCTATTTGCACAGATAACTGCCTCTTAGATAGTTATCTTAAATGTCAACTCCCCAGCCTGAAAACCAACCCCACTTTTTTTTTTCCTGTTGTTCCCTTCACTTACTACTTCTTTTTCTTCTCCCCCTTCAGCGCTGGTAAAGGCAGGATAAAATATCTGTTAAGCAGCTGTGTGTTCGAACTGCTAATCTGGGGGCTGTTCTCTGTAATGGCAAGTGAAAGCTGGAGCCTTACCTGAGGATTTGTCTTTTGTTAGCTGTGCTCTGCAATCTGATGTTCCGGGTCGTCTCCCTGCCTCAGCATTGGCCGAGGGAGTTTGCATTTGAAAGGATCTTTGTCGGGAGTCAGCCCAGGGAGAAAGTTGAAAGTCTTCTGGGGTGCTTTGCTCTCCCTCACAGCAGAAAACTTTGAAGCTTTTGTGCAGGTGTGCGTACAAATTGGTAGTGGGGAGGGAGCAGGAGAAGCCTTGGCAGTGGAAGACTGGGTGGTAAGACCCTGGCACAGGTTGCCCAGGGAGGTTGTGGATGCCTCCTGCCTGGAGGCGTGCAAGGCCGGGTTGGATGAGGCCTGGAGCAGCATGGTCTAGTGGGAGGTGTCTCTGTCCATGGCAGGGGGGTGGAACTGGATGATCTTGAAGGTGCCTTCCAACCCAAAACCATTCCAGGATTCTCTGATACAATGCTCTCCAGGCAGTGGTGGTAGATGTTGAGTTGCTGGAAGGTGTCCAGAGAAGGGCAACAAAGCTGGGGAGGGGTCTGGAGCACAGCCCTGGGAGGAGAGGCTGAGGGAGCTGGGGTTGCTTAGCCTGGAGAAGAGGAGGCTCAGGGGAGACCTTCTTGCTCTCTGCAACTCCCTGAAGGGAGGTTGTAGCCAGGTGGGGGTTGGTCTCTTCTCCCAGGCAAGCAGCACCAGAACAAGAGGACACAGTCTCAAGCTGTGCCAGGGGAGGTTTAGGCTGGATGTCAGGAAGAAGTTCTTCATAGAGAGAGAGATTGGCCATTAGAATGTGCTGCCCAGGGAGGTGGTGGAGTCCCCATCCCTGGAGGTCTTTAGGAGGAGCCTGGATGAGGCACTTGGTGCCATGGTTGAGTTGATCAGATGGTGCTGGGTGATAGGTTGGCCTCGATGGTCTCTCAGGTCTTTTCCAGCCTGGCTAATTCTGTTCTGGGCTGCAGATGCAGGTCAGCAGCCATGTGAAATGCGTGCCCCTGAGTGCTGTGGCTCCTTCACTGCCACCTTCCCTGCCCTACACAGGATCAGCTACATCCACCTGATGGCTCACTTCCGGATGCACACCCAGATCAAGAGTCAGACAGCAGCACTCATCAGTGGCTTCAGGTCCATCATTAAGCCTGAGTGGATTCGGATGTTCTCGGCGCCGGAGCTGCAGCGGCTGATCTCCGGCGACAACGCCGAGATCGACCTGGAGGACTTGAAGTAAGTGAGCAGCTGGGGCTGCTGGGCTGTGCTTTCTTACAGAGCTGTTGGGAGGCTTTGCAGCAGACTGGTTCTTTCACAGCTCTCTGCTCTTAACTGACATTCCTGGAGCAGACAGAAAGTGACTGGCTGGGGAGCAGCCCTGAGGAGAGAGACTTGGGGGTGCTGGGGGAGGAGAAGCTCACCAGGAGCTCTCAATGTGCACTTGCAGCCCGGAAAGCCAATCAGAGCCTGGGCTGCAGCAGGAGAAGTGTGGCCAGCAGGGCAAGGGAGGGGATTCTCCCCCTCTACTCGGCTCTGGTGAGACCCCACCTGGAGTACTGCCTCCAGTTCTGGATCCCCTATTCCAAGAGGGATCTGGAGGTGCTGGAAGGTGTCCAGAGAAGGGCCACAAGGAGGAGCAGAGGGCTGGAGCACCTCTCCTGTGAGGACAGACTGAGGGAGTTGGGGCTGTTCAGTCTGGAGAAGAGAAGGCTCCCAGGTGACCTCATTGTGGCCTTCCAGGATCTGAAGGGGGCCTACAAGAAGGCTGGGGAGGGACTTCTCAGGCTATCAGGGAGTGATAGGACTAGGGGGAATGGAATGAAGCTGGAGGTGGGGAGATTCAGGCTAGATGTGAGGAGGAAGTTCTTCACCATGAGGGTGGTGAAGCCCTGGAATAGGTTGTGCAGGGAGGTGGTTGAGGCCCCCGTCCCTTGAGGTGCTTAAGCCCAGGCTGGATGAGGCTCTGGCCAGCCTGATCTAGTGTAGAGTGTCCCTGCCCATGGCAAGGGGGTTGGAACTAGCTGATCCTTGTGGTCCCTTCCAACCCTAACTGAAACTATGAAACTATGAAATGGAGCTGAGGAACGTGTTCCTTAAAGCTGATATGGGGCAGGGTGCTAATGAAGGTTCAAGGAGGACAGGGACTTGCTGGAGAGAGTCCAACAAAAGGCTGCCAAGGTGCTGAGGGGACTGGAACATCTCTGTGATGAGGAAAGGCTGAGAGAATTGGGGTTTCTTAGTCTGGAAAGAGCAGGCTGAGGGGGGATCTCATCAATGCTGATCAAGACTTCAAGGGTGGGTGTCAGGAGGATGGCACCAGGCTTTTTTCAGCAGTGCCCAGTGACAGGACAAGGGGTGGTGGGCTCCAACTGGAGCATCAGAAGCTCCTTCTGAATGTGAGGAGGAACTTCTTGAATGTAAGGGTGCTGGGGCCCTGGAGCAGGCTGCTCAGAGAGGTGGTGGAGTCTCCATCTCTGGAGACATTCCAAACCCACCTGGACACGTTCCTGTGTGACCTTTTATAGGTGACCCTGCCTTAGCATGGGGGTTGGACTTGATGATCTCCAGAGATCCCTTCCAACCCTTGCTGTTCTGTGAATGTCCCTTCACCCCCTGGTTCCTGAGAGCAGAGGACCACTTCTCTCTGCTGGGCACTCTGATCGAGTGCCCAGTAAGCACTGGTGGGGGCTCTGTCCTGGCAGTGACCCCTGCCTCAGGGCAGGTTTTGATCCTCCCAGCACTTGCCAGCTGTGTCCCTGGTGTCACAAGCTTTCTGTCCCCAGAAAACACACGGTGTACTACGGGGGCTTCCATGGGAGTCACCGGGTCATCATCTGGCTGTGGGACATCCTGGCCAACGACTTCAGCCCCGAGGAGCGAGCCATGTTTCTCAAGGTAAAGGCTCTCAGCCCTGCCCCACCTGGGCTCTGGGGGGGTTGGGGCCAGCGCTCTCCTCCTCCACTTAGCTGGCTGCTAATAGAGGAACGCTTTGACACCTTAAAATCTGCAGCCCTGGGAGGGCAGAACTGCTCTCGTGTGCCTGCAAAGCCTGGCAGCGCTCAGAGGCTGGAGCAGAGCTGCGCACTCAAGCTCAGCGGTGTGGTACTGGGGGGGAGCTCAGCTGCCACTCCAAGCAGCTGTCTGCTGTGACTGTGTTAGCCACATGTCTGTTAGAGCCAGGCTGCTCTCACTGCTGCCATCTTTCACCATCCATCACTTTTGCAGTTTGTTACCAGCTGCTCCAGGCCTCCGCTTTTGGGCTTTGCCTACCTCAAGCCTCCCTTTTCCATCCGCTGCGTGGAAGTCTCTGATGATCAGGTAGGCACCCTGCTTGCTCCTCTCTCCTGCATTCCCTGCCAGGCTTCTGGCACCCTCCTTCCCTGCCAGGCTTTCTCACCTCTGCCTGACCAGGAAGCCCTGAAGCCACAAAGATTCACGCTGTACAGGGCAAGGGGAAGACAACCTTACCCTAACAGGGTGCACGTGGCTGCAGCCACTTTCTCCCACACAGCAGCACCTGGGCTCTTGCTGCCTGTCTCCAGGGTTGTGTTTCCTCCTTGACACCTCTGATCCTGTCCCCCTGGGCCCCCTGTGTGAAAGGACCTTGGTGTGCAGTGGCAGTTGTGGGCACAAGAGAAGCTCCTTTCTAGCTGTTGTGGAGAACAGGGCTTTGAGGCTTGACTCTCCCTGTTCCTAGCAGATGGGGTTTGTGTTGGCATCTCTGCCCTGTGTATGGGCACCGTGCTTGGAAGGAGTACAGCAGAAAGGGCAGAGGAGCCAACAGGTCAAGGAAGGATTCTGCCCTCTGCTCTGCTGAGACCCCACCTGCAGTGTTGGGTCAGCTCTGGAGTCACAGGAGGGACATGGACCCGTGGGGAGTGGGGCCAGAGGAGGCCACAGCAGTGATGGGAGGCTGGAAGCCCTCTGCTGTGAGGCCAGGCTGAGGGAGTTGGGGTTGTTCAGCCCAGAGGAGAGAAGGCTCCAGGGAAACCACCTGGTGTCTTGTCAGGACTTAGAAGAAAGCTGGGGACAGAGTTTAGAGGAGGGCCTGTTGTGACAGGACAAGGGGTGATGGTTTGAAACTGAAAGGAGGAGATTGAGCCTGGAGAGAAGGAAGAAGTGTTTGACGCTGAGGGCGGCAAGAGCCTGGCCCAGGCCGCCCGGAGCGGTGGTCCCATCCCTGGCACCACTGCAGGTCAGGCTGTTTGTGGCTGTGACTGCAGACGTCCCTGCTGAGTGCAGGGCTGGGTGAGCTTCCCAGGCTCCTTCCCAGGCAGGGCAGGCTGTGATGCTGTGCTGTCTGCCCTGCTGCAGGACACGGGGGACACGCTGGGCAGCGTGCTGCGGGGCTTCTTCACCATCCGCAAGAAGGAGCCGGGCGGGCGCCTCCCCACCTCCTCCACCTGCTTCAACCTCCTGAAGCTTCCCAACTACAGCAAGAAGAGCATCCTGCGGGAGAAGCTGCGCTATGCCATCAGCATGAACACCGGCTTCGAGCTCTCCTAGCTGCCCTGGCCCTGCTCTTGCTGCCGGGGAGCTCCCAGAGCTGCTGACTGCTGCCGGAGGTGGAGGCCTGCGCGCGCACAGGGGTGGATGGGCTCCGCCGGAGCCGGCTGCTCGCTGGAGGGCTGGAAGAAGAAGCTGCAGCTGATGCTAGAGGTTTACAGGGAAGAGCTTCTAGGCTACAAGGCAGGGCTGGCTCTTCTTTGGGCGTTGCTCCAGCGTGGAGGAGGTGATGGGAGCGACCCCGTGACACTTGGCTTGACGCCCACGTCAATCGTCTTCAAAAGCAAAGCCCCGGGGGAGCATCGAAGGGACGTTGCAAGTGCCAGTCAGATCAGTGACCATAATACTTCCCAGCGGGCTGGGCAGCTGCTGCTGGGGGAGTCTTTCTCTTTTCCCTTTCCCAGGAGATGATCCAGTTCCTTACTGGGTGGAAGTCAAGTCTGTGGGAAGCTTCACAAAGGCAGACACATGAGAGAGCTCCACAAGGAGAAGCTGTGGTGTTGGAGGTGCCCCAACTGGGCACAGTTTACTCAGGACAGGTACTGTGGGGGGGAGGGGGGTCTGCCCCTTGCCCTTGCTCTTTTGTTCATCTCAGAGAAGGAACCACTTGCCCAGGGTCAAGAAGCAGCAGGTTGAAGGCAGGTAGGTGGACCCTGACCACTCTCAGGAAGCAGCAGGTTGAAGGCAGGTAGGTGGACCCTGACCGCTCTCAGGAAGGCTTTGGAGTGCTGTAGGTTAAGAGCTGAAGAAGGAGTCGTTGGGGGAGGAGGTGAGGGGGGGTGCAGCATGCTGAGCCAGCTGTGTCTGCCAAGCCTGTGCTCTGGACAGAAGGGATTGCTCTCTGCCTTTGCTCAGGAGCAAAAATAAACGTTTGATTTGTGTTTAGTTTTGCAGAGGGCAGGAGCTGGCAGGCAGCTCGGGCAGCCCTTGTTTCCCAGCACAGTGCTCAAGAGGGGCAGGGTCGTCCCCCCTCCCCCCCCCCTCCCCCCCATGGCAATCTGGAGGGGGACTGTGTGGAGCTGCTGAGAGCCCTCTGGAAAACCTCAGTGGCCAAATTCCTCTTGGGCAGAAGTTTCCCTTGGTCTGCAGGGCCTTTTGTTAGGGAGATGTGCTGTTTGGAAGCAGAACTGGGCCCCTGCCTATCAGCCCTGTTTGCTCTGTTGCCAAACTGTTTGTGTTGGTCGCTTTTCTCTCTCTCTCTCTCTCTCTCTGGCCTTATTTTGCCCAGTTGCTGTTTGCCTGCAGCAGCTTTTTCAGGTGGCTCCCAAAGGCAGGGTGTGAATGGGGGTGTGGGGTGTGTGTGAGGGGAAGGTGTGGAGCCTTCCTGCCGTTTCTAACCAAGTCCAGAAGCTAATGTGTGAAGCCTCTCTGCAGCTTCCCAGCTGTGGTCCCTTGTGCTGCTGCAAGTCCTGCTTCAGCCCAGGCCAGGGGAAGAGGAGGGACAGCTGTCTGCTGGACTGCCCCGGGGGTTTCTGGCACAAAGGAAAGCCATCAACCTTCTGAGCAGAGAATAAAAGCACAGAATTGGTTTGGTTGGAAGAGACCTTTCAGATCATCCAGTCCAACCCTTAACCCAGCACTGCCAGGGCACCGCTAAACCATGGCCCTCAGCACCACAGCTCCACTGCTTTGAAACCCCTCTCAGGGTCAGGGACTCCACCACTGCCCTGGGCAGCCTGGGCCAGGCCTTGACAGCCCTTTGGGGGAACAAATTGTTCCTCATGTCCAATCCAAATCTCCCCTGGGGGAACTCGAAGCCACTTCCTCTTTTCCTATCACTTGTTCCTTGGGCGAAGAGACCAACTCCCACCTGGTTCCAACCTCCCTTCAGGGAGCTGTAGAGAGCAATGAAGTCTCCCCTGAGCCTTCTTTTCTCCAGGCTGAACACCCCCAAGTCCTCACCAGCCCTGTTCTCCAGACCCTTCACCAGCTTTGTGGCCCTTCTCTAGACATACTCCAGCAAACAAAACCAGTCACCTTCTCCCCTTCCCAGTTGCTGCTCACTGATAAAAGGAGCTCCACAGAGGCTGGTAGTACCTCCCCTGGACTTCTTTCCCCCTCCTTACCTTCTTGAGGCACTGGTGGCCCTCACCCTGTGCTCTGGCCCCTCAGGCCAGCTCAGAACTTTTGCTGCACAAGTCAGCTCTCAGCAGCAGCCCCAGTGCAAGGCTGCCATCTCCTACCTCATCCCCTGGCTTGCCTCAATCCATGTCACAGGGATTACCACCCCTGGGTGTGCTCAGCATAGCCCAGGCTCCCTGAGCTCTTCTTGCCCACAATCTGTTGCACACTTCAAACAGCCCAGAAGCAGCTTGGCACTGATCAGTCAAGAGCATGGAGGTGGCCTTTGCTTCATCTTTCTCTCTGTCTTGCTTCAGCTGGTGTGCAGAGCAGTGACCCTTTGGGGTTGTTTTTAGCACCAGTGCCTGGACATGCAGCTGGGAAGTGCTATCAGGAGCCTTCTCTGTCAGCTCAGCCACCTTAAAGAGGAGTGATGGGAAGTGGTGGTGAAGACAGGAATTGTGCACTCCTGGAGGTTTCAAGATGCTGGGCAATGAGTGCAGAGAAAGCAGAGATGAGGATAAATGTCTTAATTGTCTCTTTTTGACATAGAGAGAGCAGCTCAGCATTGACCACTTGCTGACTGTGTAGTTGAGAGGTTTAGGTGCTGATTTCTACCAGCCCTGCTTCAAAACAGCACCCAGGTTGGGGGTTGGGTTTTTTTTTTGGTCCAGAGCACAGTGATGGTTCACTGAACTCAGCTGGTGAACACAAATGAGAGAAACTCTTCAATCCCCTTTTTTCCTCCCCCTTCTTCCTCAGGAGTACCATTTCTTAGCTAGGCCCCCTCCAAACCAGGAAACATTGCACTAGGAGATGCTGCATCCCCTTTCTAGCTGGAGTGTAGACACCATGACTGTCCAGTGAGCACCATGGCTGCCTGTGCAGCACCACCTGAGCTCTGGAGTGGCTGGTTCTGGTGTGACTGGGCTGGTTGGCTGTGGTTGGAACTCAAGCAGAAGGCTGTGGATGTGCATCAGCCCCTGCCTGCAGTGCTGGATTCTGCAGGGTGTCCTTGGGTGGGGGCAGGGCTGGCTTTGGCACAGGAGGTGAAGACTTGCTGCTGTGGAGACCTTGGTTCCATCCCTTGTGTCAGAGATGCAGGGAAGAGACAAATAAACCTGGTGTGAGTCAGAGGTCTGGCTGTCTCCTCTTCCTTTCCCACCTGGCTGGGTGTAACAGCCCCAGTGCCACCCTGAGCACCACCCAGCCTCACTCTCACACTGGGCCTCAGAATTCAGGTTCCTGCCCTGTTGGGTTTCTCTCTGAGCACACAGCTGAGGGGAGAGCAGAGCTCTGGGGTGCTGGTACCTCAGGGGGGGATGGAGGCTGCTGCTCCCTTGGAAATCCCTTCTCCAGGCTGGTTCCTGCTGCCTGTGCCCTGGTGCCCCTGAGATGGGCTCCTTGGGGTGCTGCTGATGGGGGTGATGGGAGTCTCTCTGAGCCCAAAGGGACCAGAGCAGAAGGATTTGGCCTTGTGTCTTGGAATATGCTTGGAAAAGTGCTGCTTGGTGCTTCAGGATCCTGTGACTTTGGTCTTTGGTACCTTCATGGGGGGTTCAGGTGCTCTTTGGAGGTAGTAAGCCAGGCCCAGGGTGGGGTCTGGGGTTAGCAGTGCTCTGGGCAGATCCCTGATCTACTGAGGATGAAGAGGGAGTCAGACTAGAAAGCCAAGCAAGATCCCCCAGCACAGAACAGGGTCATGTGTCTCTGTGTGTGCAGATGCCCTGTGGGGTGAGTGCTCTTCTCCAGGAGCAGAAGCAGGAGGTGGGTGGCAAACTTTTGTGTCCACACAGGCCCTGGGATGGGGTTTGGACAGCTCTGGGAGTGCTGGCATGGCACTTGGGTGGCCAGTGGGGCCAGCTCTGGGGCTTGGCACTGAGGTATTGTACACTTAGTATTGTGGGGAGGGGGAAGAGGTGTTGGGGGTTGAGGGTTTGGGGTGCAAGGGTGAGCTTTCTACTCTAGAAGCTGCCCTGAGGCCCAGCCCCTGGAGCTAACAAGGGATTGGTAGTGTTGTTATGATACAGACATTGCATTTCTCCCTTTGCCTGGCTCTGGCAGCATCCTTGGAGGGAGTGAGGAGCTGCCCTTACTGCTCCAGCTTCTCCCCCAAGCTCAGGTTTGGTGCCTCCACAGAGCAGCTCCCCCAGCTTCAGAGCTAAGGCAGAGCCCTCCTGCTCTTCCCCAGGAGCTGGGTGCTGGGTGCCAGCCCCGCGGGCGCCCGGGGGAGGAGGGAGCCGGGCGGGAGGCAGGGAGAGGGCTCCCAGTCAGTGTGCAAGCGCCATTGTTTTGACACACAGGCATATGGCAGCGTCAGGAACAGCAAAAAGAAACCCCACAGCAGCTGCTGCCAAGGCAGAAAGCTGGCAGCAGGCAGCCAGGCCTGCAGAACGCCTGCTCCATGGGCACCGTGCTGCTGGGGCTGCCCCTGGCACTGCTGCTGCACCTCGGGGCTGGCCAAAGGGCAGGTCTGGGCCTGGCCAAGGTGCTTGGACCACACACACAGTATCACAGAACCACAGAGTGCCAGCTGGAAGGGACTCTGAAGATCAGCTGCTCCAGCCTCCCCAGGTGATGGTGTAGATGGAAGGAGCTGGCCCAGCACCCTGCCAAGCTGAGCCTTCAAGCTGACCATTGTCTGGGAATCCTCTGCTTCCCTTGGGAGCTGATCCCAACATCCAGCTGTCCTCATGGGGAAACATTTTCTTCTGGAGTCCAGCTGGAATCTCCCCAGCAGCAACTTGTGCCCATTGCCCCTTGGCTTTCCCATGGGGCTCCTTGTGCAAAGGGAGTCTCCAGGCCTCCTGGTAGCCACCCTTTATGTACTGGGCCATGGGGGTAAGCTCTGCCCTAAGCCTTCTCGAGGCTGAACAAACCCAGCTCTCAGCCTTTCCTCCCAGGGCAGGGCTGCCAGTCCTCTGATCATTCATAGAACCATAGAAGAGTGGGGGTTGGAAGGCACCTCTGGAGATTGAGTCCAACCCCTCTGCTCAAGCAGGGCAGTAACACAGGAATGTGTCCAGATGGGTCTTGAAAGTCTCCAGAGGAGACTCCACAACCTCTCTGGGCAGCCTGCTCCCAGTAACTGGTGAGAGGAAATGGCTTGAAATTGTGCCAGGGAAGGGTTAGGTTGGGAGCTAGGAAAAATTTCTTTGCTGCAGGAGTGGTCAGGGATGGCACAGGCTGCCCAGGGAGGTGGTGGAGTCCCTGTTCCTGGAGATGTTCAAGGAATGTGTGGCTGGGGACCTGGTTTGAGGGCCCTGGTGGTGTTGGGTCGCTGGCTGGACTGGATGATCTCCAAGGGCTTTCCCAGCCTTCAGCAGTCTATGATTCTGCTGCTCCAGCTTGAGAGGAGAAGGGCAGGGCTACTGCTCCTCACCTCTGGGGCTGTGCACCCCAAATACCCAGCTCTTTTGCATGCAGCACTGGGGCTGTGCCAGTGTGCCCTCTGGAGGCAGCAACAGGCTCTTAACTTTGTCCTTCCTTCTGTGCCTCAGCAGAGCCAACACTGCCTTGTCTAAATTTACACAGGGGGGGGAAGAAAGAGAGAGAGAGAGGAGAGAGAGGAGGGGAGAGAGAGGAGGAGAGAGAGGAGGAGAGAGAGAGGGGAGAGAGAGGAGGAGAGGAGGGGAGAGAGAGGAGGGGAGAGAGAGAGGAGAGAGAGAGGAGGAGAGAGAGGAGGGAGAGAGGGGAGAGGAGGAGGAGAGGAGGAGGGAGGGGAGAGGAGGAGGAGAGGAGGAGGGGAGGAAAGGAGGGAGAGAGGAGGAGGAGAGAGGAAGGAGAGGAGGGGAGAGGAGGAGGAGAAGAGAGGAAGGAGGAGGAAGAGAGGAGGAGAGAGGAGGAAGGAGAGGAGAAGAGAGGAGGAAGGAGAGGAGGAGGAGAGGAGGAGAGAGGAGGAAAGAGAGGAGGGAGAGGAGGAGGAGAGGAGAGAGGAGGAGAGAGGAGGAAGGGAGGAGGAGAGAGGAGGAGGAGAGAGGAGGAAAGAGAGGAGGGGAGAGAGGAGGAAAGAGAGGAGGGGAGAGGAGGAGGAAAGAGAGGAGGAGAGAGGAGGAGGAAAGAGAGGAGGGGAGAGAGGAGGAAAGAGAGAGAGAGGAGGAGAGAGGAGGGGGAGAGAGGAGGAAAGAGAGGAGGAGAGAGAGAGGAGGAAGAGAGGAGGAAGAGGAGGAGGAAAGAGAGAGAGAGGAGGAGGAAAGAGAGGAGGGGAGAGAGGAGGAAAGAGAGGAGGGGAGAGAGGAGGAAAGAGAGGAGGAAAGAGAGGAGGAAAGAGAGGAGGGAGGAGAGGAGGAGGAAGAGAGGAGGAGAAAGGAGAGAGGAGGAAAGGGAGACAGAAAGGAAAGGTCCATTTGTGGCATTTCTGCAAGAGCAGCAGCCTGGGCTCTGCTTCCATCCCCCCTTGCAGCAGCAATTGAGGTGTTTGAGTTATAGTGGAACTTATTTCATCCTACAGCTCCTGCAGCTCTGACAGCTGTACAGACGGCTGAGCCAAGCATGCAGCAAAGAGATTTTCCTCTCTTTTTGGGGGGGGGGGGGAGGAGGGGGGAAGGATGGAGGGGGAGGAAAGGGAGGCCCAGTGTCTTCCCAGCTTTGGCAGGGGGTGAGCTGGGAGCAGCCACACATGTCTCCAAACAAGAACGAACAACCCTTAGCAACATCTGTCTGAGCTGGCAGCTCCAGCCTGGGCAGCCAGAAGGAGCCCTGCCAGGCAGGAATGCGGTGCCCACGGAGCAGCTGCCTCCATCCCATGATATTAATGAGGTGCAGGCACTGCAAGCCGTGGGTTGTGTGGGTTGGAGTTGCTGGGCAGGGGACAAAGGAGTCGGAAGAACCCAGTTTGGGGGTGGGGGGGGTGAGCTGCTGGAGGGCAGGAAGGGGCAGAGAGGGCTGGACAGGCTGAGGCCAAGGAGGGGAGGTTCAAGAAGCTTTGGGGCTGTTTAGTCCAGAGGAGGAGAGACTGAGAGGGGATGTGATGGGTGTTTATAAATAGATGAAGGGTGGGGGGCAAGAAGAAGGGGCCAGGCACTATCCAGTGGTGTCCTCTGATAGGACAAGGGACAACAGGAACAAACTGGAACCCAGGAGGTTAGAATAAAATAGAATGAACCAGGCTGGAAAAGACCTTTGAGATCATCAGTCCAACCTCTCACCCAGCACCATCTGATCAACTCAACCATGGCACCAAGTGCCTCATCCAGGCTCTTCCTAAACACCTCCAGGGATGGGGACTCCACCACCTCCCTGGGCAGCACATTCCCATGGCCAATCTCTCTCTCTATGAAGAACTTCCTAACCTCCAGCCTAAACATCCCCTGGCACAGCTTGAGACTGTGTCCTCTTGTTCTGGTGCTGGGTGCCTGGGAGAAGAGACCAACCCCCACTTGGCTACAACCTCCCTTCAGGGAGTTGCAGAGAGCAAGAAGGTCTCCCCTGAGCCTCCTCTTCTGCAGGCTAAGCAACCCCAGCTCCCTCAGCCTCTCCTCCCAGGGCTGTGCTCCAGACCCCTCCCCAGCTTTGTTGCCCTTCTCTGGACACCTTCCAGCACCTCAACATCTTTCCTAACCTGAGGGGCCCAGAACTGGACACAGGACTCAAGGTGTGGCCTAACCAGTGGTGAGCACAGGGCAGAATGAGCTCCCTGCTCCTGCTGGCCACACTGTTCCTGCTGCAGGCCAGGATGCCATTGGCCTTCTTGGCCTCCTGGGCACACTGCAGGCTCCTGTTCAGCCTACTGTCAACCAGTACCCCCAGGTCCCTCTCTGCCTGGCTGATAGGATGGCTCTGTTCAAGATGAGCAAATGTGGCACTTCAGAGCATGGGTTAGTGGCCATGGAGGTGTTAGATAGAGAAGGTTGGACCTGATGTCTTAGAGGTCTTTTCCAACCTAAATGATTCCAAGGAAGCATCCCAAAAGCTCCCTCCTGCTGGGGCAGGCCTGGCTGCTCATTCAGCAGCTGTGGCTTGGTGCCAGTGCTGGGGCAGCACTGAAGGGTCACACAAACCTTGTGGGACTGCATTCAGCACCCAGCCACACAGAGCAGCCCCAGGGCAGCCTCAACTAGCACACAGCAGAGAGAAGAGCATCCCCAGCAGCAGCCTAGGAGGGGATGGCTGTGTCCCAACTGTTATCCCAGGAAATGAGAGCAGCCTTCCAGTACCTGAAGGGGCTACAGGAGAGCTGGGGAGGGACTTTTTACAAGTGATAGGACAAGGAGGGTGGGTGGGGGGTGGTTTTGAGGTGGAAGAGGGCAGATTGAGACTGGACATCAGGGAGAAATTCTTTGCAGTGAGGCTGGGGAGACACTGGCAGAGGCTGCCCAGGGAGGCTGTGGATGCCTCCTCCCTGGAGGTGTTCAAGGCCAGGCTGGATGAGGCCTTGAGCAACCTGGGCTGCTGGAAGGTGTGGGGGTTGGAACCAGATGATCTTCAAGGTCCCTTCCAACCCAAATTACTCTTTGCATCTATGAAATGTTGGAACAGAAGGAGCTGCTGAAGAGCTCCCACTGCTGAGAGTGGTTACCTCTGGTGCAGCACAAGCACCTTTGCTGTGGGAGCACTTCAGAGTCTTCTGTGATGCTGCTCCATCCCAGAATCAAACCACCACTTCTGTGTTTCTTCCCCATTCCCAAGCCCTCAGTGGCTTGGACTGAACTGTACACCTGGCAGTGTTTTCTTGAGTGTGGGGAGCAAGGTGGTGACTCCACCTCTCCTGCCCTTGTTTGCATATGGAGAAGGGAGTTCTGGGGTGCATGAAGAAGAGGGTGGCCAGCAGGCTCCCCCTCGACACTGCCCCAGTGAGGCTACAGCTGGAGTACTGAATACAGTTCTGGACTCTCCCCTTCAAGACAGGGAACTGCTGGAGAGAGTCCAGTGGAGGCTCCAGAGATGCTGAGGGGCCTGGAGCATCTCTGTGAGGAGGAAAGGCTGAGAGCCCTCAGAGCAGCCTGAGAGGGGATCTGAGCAATGCTCACCAAGAGCTAAAGGACCTGGGGGGAGGCAAAAGGATGGGACCAGGGTTAGGCTCTTCCCAATGGTGGCAAGGGACAGGAAAATGAGCAACAGGCACAAACTGGCACCCAGGAGGCTCCACCTGAACAGGAGGAGAACATTCTTTGGTGTGAGGGTGCTGGAGCCCTGGGGCAGGCTGCCCAGAGAGGCTGTGGAGTCTCCTTCTGTGGAGGGAGTCCAAACCCACCTGGACATTGGGATGCCTTCCACACTGTGGGGCACACTCTGTAACAGACATTGCCAAGGTCTACATGGCTGGACTCAGTGATCCCCAGAGGCCCCTTCCACCCCTGCCATTGTATGGTCACTACCATGTGTGAGGCATGGACCCCTTTGGATCATCTCTCCCCCACCTCCAGCTGTGAGCTGAGGAGGCCCCAGGCCCCTGCTGCTCATCACAACCCCTTCAGCTGCAAACTCAGTGACCTTCCTGCTCCCCAGCAGACAGATACTCAAGCTGAACAAGGGCTTTACTCATCAGCTGGTACCTGCAGCCAGAGGGTGATGCTGTGACCAAACCCAGGGTGGGTTCTGAGTGGCAGCTCCACGAGGAGTTAACCCAACTGCCTCAACAGAGCTTAGACTCCCAGGATCCCCTCTCCTGCACATCACCTGTAGGATCCAGCCCAGGATCCTCCTTTAATCCCTCTCCCCCTGGAGCCCTGCTGCTGGCAGAGGGACAGGGGACTGCCAGCCCAGAGACATTCTTCACAGGCAGAAGCAGAGGCAGCCAGAGCCAAAAGAATTCTTGGTGTGCTGCTGTAAATCTGCACAGCTCAGCTTCAGCCAGGGCTGATGGAGTGAAAGCAACTCAGAAAAGCAAAGCACCCTGGGCTCTGTGTTCAGTGTGACAGTGAAGGGCACCTGGCAGAAGGGAATCACTTTTATTCTTCCAGAGCTTTGGACACAGTTCCTGTACCTCTGCACAGCTGCTGTTCCATGTAAGCACTCTAACTTACAAGGAGAACCTGATGGGTCTCTCCTCTTAGCTCCAAAGTCCTGTCAGAGCCTTCTCACAGCACCTGCCATTGCCCAGAGAAGTGAAGACATCCCCAGAAATCAGTTCTCTGAGGTCTCCTGCCCCAACTCCAACCCATAGCAAACAGGCACAGAAGGGTAGGGGCTGGAAGGGACCTCTGGAGATGGAGTCCAGCCCCCTGCCACAGCAGGTTCACCTAGAGCAAGCTGCACAGGATGGCTTCCAGGAAGATTCTGGGTGTCTGCCAGAGAGGGAAACACTCTGTGGGCAGCTCTGATGCCATCTCTGTAGGGCTATCTGGACAAGGCCCAGAGGACAGAACAGCTCAGTTCCTCACAGGATTTAGGAACAAGGTCCCAGTTACCGAAGCAGGAAGTTCTTGGCAGCTCCCATTTCCAATCCAGGCTCATTCTCCTGCCCTTCCTTGATGAGAGAAAGCAGTCTGCTGGATTTAGCTTCCCATGAGCAAGGACACAGAGATTCCAGCTCCCAGTTAGGGCTCAGGCTTTATGTAGATCTTCTCTTCCTTCCCTTCCTTCATGGCAGCGTAGCGTGCCAAAACGAAGAGGTAGTCGCTCAGCCTGGGGACAAAGGAAAAGCAGTGAGCCCGCTTCTGACTTCAGCTGTGCTTGCATCCAGCAATGCTCAGCTCCTCAGCAAAGCACTTCTGCTTCCAGCACAAGAATGCTGGGTGAGGGAAGGCAAAGAGGGACCACGGGAGGAGCACGTTCCGGAGCGGCTTCCGCTGCTCCCTCAGCGCTGCAGCAGTGTCTGCCAAGGCACAGGCCCTGCAGGGATGCTGTTGAGCAAGCTGCTGGGTGAAACTCCACAGATCTCATGGAATCACAGAGTTGCCTGGGGTGGAAAAGACCTCTGAGATCCAGCAAGTCCAACCAGTCTCTAAGTTTACCAGGTCTAGTCCTAACCCACGTCCCTCAGCACCACAGCTCCGTGGCTCTTCAACGCCTCCAGGGATGAGGATTCAAGCACCGCCTGGGCAGCCTGTTCCAGTGTCTGAGAGCCCTTTCAGTGAAGAAGTTTCTTCTAAAGCCCAACCTAAACCTCCCCTGGTGCAAATTAAGGCCATTTCCTCTCATCCTATCACTTGTTAATAGGAGGAAGAGACCAACCTAACTCCAACCCCTTTCAGGGAGCTGTGGAGAGCCAGAAGGTCTCCCTCAGCCTCCTCTTCACCAGAACTTAGCTTGTCCTAGAAGTGAAGGTTCTTGAGAGCTCAAACCCCAGAGTCTGATCCCAGGACTGAGGGCACAACACTTCAGCACACAGAGAAAGGGCTTGGGACTCTGTTGTGGTTTACCTGTTTAAGTATTTGGCCACATTTGGGTCTGCTTCCCCTGCTTGAACCAAAGGGACCACGCTAGGAAAAGAACAGAGATGTTGGAATGCATTTCACTTTCCAGCTCTGAATGCACAAAGGATTTGCTGGAGCACCAACCTGCATTCCCCCACACCCCCAGCCTCCCTTGGAAGCCCCACTCAATAGTGGGAACACTTCACTTCCCCAGGGGAATCTGTCTGTGGTGGCTTTTAAGGAGGCAACTGAGATTTGTAACTCTTCTGGAGGACTCCAGCTCCGCTCCTCTCCTGCCCAGGGACCACTGAGCAAGGGCAGCAGTCTGCAGGATCCTTGTCCTTTTCTGCAGGTAAAGAGGGACCCTTCTTTTGAGGGAGGAAGCAGAGCTGCTCCTCACCTCCCAGCTGGTGTACAACCCTCCTTCCAGCTTGGTTTTGACCCCAAACCACTGACTGTGATGTTAGGTGTTTGGAGCTCACGCTGCTCCAGTGTATCCTGTCAGGGGAGCAATCCCCCAGCAGAGCAGATCCACCAAACCACCTTCCTGCACATCAGCAACTTCAGCAAGGCACCTCCAGCAAGCCACAAGTGCTGATGAGGAGGTTCAGGAAGTGATTTACATAAGGAGCAGACAAGACTTTTTCTCCTACAGCCCTTCCACCAGGGGAGGTTTTGTCTCTGACAGCTAAGTGGGACAAGGTGGGTGTGGGCAGGAACATCTTGAAGCTTCCCTGCTCTCCCATCTGCCAGTGCTTCTCTGTGTTTGCCAGCCCCCAGAACACAGTTAGCAAACCAGAGAGGAGCTGCACATGCTGCTGCATCTCAACAGAAAGCTGTCTGCCCCTCTTCTGAGGTTCTCAGCTGCCCCAGCTGAGGGGAGGGGAGGGGAGCGGAACAGACTGCATTTTCGCTGACCGCACTGCTGGAATTCGACTGATCCAGACAGAGAGGCTCTAGCTGAGCACAACACAGCCATGGCTGACTGCTCTGCCTGCCATGGTTTGCTCTCTGTGTAGTGTTCTGATCACCTTTCCTCTGGTTGCTGTGCCCCTCCAGCCCCACACTCACCACCTTTCAGCCCGGCGGCAGACGGCTCGGCACAGGTGGAGCGCGGCGCTGCTCTTACCTCCCGACTGCAACAACAGAGAGAGAGCTCAGCAGCCTCTCCCAGCCCCACACACAGAGCCAGCCAGCTCCTCCTGCAGCCACACCTCCCACACCCGTGCACCTGAGCCCTGGGGGAGGGCTGAGCAGCTGGGAGGAGATGGCTGAATGCTGTGGGATGGGGGACTTTAACCTCAGCCAGGTCCTTCTCGCTGCTTTCCCTCTGCTGTTTGGGCAAACAATGGCCTCACAGAATCACAGAGTGCTAGGGGTTGGGAGGGACCTCTGGAGATTACCCACTCCAACCCCTCTGCCAAGGCAGGGCACCTAGAGGAGGTCACACAGGAACACAGCCAGGTGGGTTTGGAATGCCTCCAGAGATGGAGGCTCCACCACCTCTCTAAGCAGCCTGCTCCAGGGTTCCCTCACTCTTAATTCAGGAAGTTCCTCCTCATCTTTAGAAGAGCTTCTTGTATTTCAGTTGGTGCCCACCACCCCTTGTCCTCTCACTGGGCACCACTGGTAAAAGCCTGGTGCCATCCTCCTGACACCCACCCTTGAAGTATTGATCAGCACTGACCAGATTCCCCCCTCAGGCTGCTCTTTTCCAGCCTAGACAGCCCCAACTCCCTCAGCCTTTCCTCCTCACAGAGCTGTTCCAGTCCCCTCTGCATCTTTGCAGCCCTTTGCTGCTCCCTCTCCAGCGAGTCCCTGTCCTTCTTGAACTGGGGAGCCCAGACCTGGCCCCAGTACTCCAGCTGTGGCCTCACTAGGGCAGAGCAGAGGGGAGGAGAACCTTGCTGGACTGATCTTCTTGAGGCACCCCAGGATGCCATTGGCCTTCTTGGCACAAGGGCAAGGGCACACTGCTGCTCACAAGGTGTCCTGACCCAGCAAGTGGCAGAGCAGATGCACCCTCACACATGAAGCTTTCTGCAGGTGGTGAGAAGCACAGGCAGGACCTACCGGCAAGATGAAAGCTCTGAGAGGAGGAAGCTGCTCTGAGTAGCTGTCAATCCACTGCTCCAGCTCCACAATGGGCTTCTCACTGAAAGATGTTCTCCCTGCAGGGAAAAGAATCAGCTAAAAGAGATGCAGAAGGCACTCAGCCTGCAGGCAGAGCTCTGCTTTTGATATGTCATGGCCTCGAGGTGCACCAGGGGAGGTTTAGATGGATATCAGGAAGGATTTCTTCCCTGCAAGGGTGGGCAGGCATTGGAGCAGGCTGCCCAGGCAGGTGGTAGAGTCACCATCCCTGGAGGTGGTCAAGAAAAGGAGCAAATGTGGCACTTCAGAGCATGGGTTAGTGGCCATGGAGGTGTTAGATAGAGAAGGTTGGACCTGATGTCTTAGAGGTCTTTTCCAACCTAAATGATTCCAAGGAAGCATCCTGCTGGGGCAGGCCTGGCTGCTCATTCAGCAGCTGTGGCTTGGTGCCAGTGCTGGGGCAGCACTTAAGGGTCACACAAACCTTGTGGAACTGCATTCAGCACCCAGCCACACAGAGCAGCCCCAGGGCAGCCTCAACTAGCACACAGCAGGAGAGAAGCATCCCCAGCAAGCAGCCTAGGACGGGATGGCTGGTCCCAAGGTTATCCCAGAAAGAGAGCAGCCTTCAGTACCTGAAGGGGCTACAGGAGAGCTGGGGAGGGACTTTTTTACAAGTGATAGGACAAGGAGCGGGGGGGGGGGGGTGCTGGGTTTGAGGTGGAAGAGGGCGCAGATGAGACTGGAGATTAGGAAGCAATTCTTTGCAGTGAGGCTGGGGAGACCCTGGCACAGGCTGCCCAGGGAGGCTGTGGATGCCCTTTGCTGGAGGTGTTCAAGGCCAGCACTGGATGAGGCCTTGAGCAACCTGGGCTGCTGGAAGGTGTCCCTGCCCATGGCTGGGGGTTGGGAACTAGATGCTCTTTAAGGTCTCTCCCAAGCCAAACCACCCTGTGAGTCTATGAACTCTTGGGGGGGCTTACTGAGGTGAGCCTCCCTGGCAGAGGAGAGCGGCGTGGCGATGTTGGAGCCCACATCCTGCAGCATACACTGGACCTAGATGTGGCAATCAGGACACACACAAACACAAACAAGTACTTTCATTAAGCAGCCTTTGATGCTCCAGTACAAGTGCAGCAAGCTCTGGGAGGTGACAGCTGGCTGTGCTGATGAAAGAAGTTCCGACCCCTTGTTGTTCATCATCCCCAGCCTGCTGGCAGGGGGGGAGCAGGTAAGTGCTCCCTAATTGCTTGATGAGAAGCCAGCTTAGCGCCTGTTCCTCTTTTCACTGGCACATGAAACCACCCTGGCTGACTTAGCAGAAAGCAGACTGCTCACATCATCAGTGTTAGGACAGCAAACCAGCCACCTCTGGAAGAAAAGCAGTGACAAACAGCTGCCAGGCAGCCCTGGCTTGGTGGCACGACTGCTTCCAAGAGGAGCAGCTTACCACAGCCTGGGAAAGCTTGGTATGAAGAGAAGGCTCCAGGGAGACCTTCTGGTGACCTTTCAGTGCTTCAAGGGGCTGAGCAGAAAGCTGGGGACAGACTTTTGAGCAGGGCCTCTTGTGACAGGGCAAGGGCTGGTGGTTTGAAACTAAAAGAGGGAGATTCAGGCTGGAGAGAAGGGAGAAATGTTTGACAGTGAGGGTGGGGAGAGCCTGGCCCGGGTTGCCCATGCCTGGAACCACTGCAGATCAGGTTAGGGGCTGTGAGCAGCCTGCTCTAGTTGCAGATGTCCCTGCTGACTGTAGTGGGGCTAGACTACATGACCCTGAAAGCTCCTTCTGCATTCTTGTGCAGAGGGAAGCTGACCAGCAAAGCTCACAGAGGGCCACAGCAGGGACCTGCCTCCCATGGTGGTGCCCAGGTGGTTGCTTGGCCCCAGTTTCAAATCCACAGCTAGGTGACAAGAAGAATTCCGCCCCTAACCCTGTACAGCAACAGGTCTGAAGAAATGAAGATGTGTTGGTCTGTCCCTAACTAACCAATTGATCTACCAGTTTCCTTCTTGGTTAATGAGCTTTGTTTCACTTTGTCCCTGAATCCCAACAGGGTGAGGGCTGGAAGGGAGCTCTGGAGACCATCCAGTCCAACCCCACCCTGCTCAAGCAGGGGCACCCACAGCAGCTTGCCCAGGAACACAATATCCAGGTGGCCCTGGAAGCTCTCCAGAGAAGGAAACTCCACAACCTCTCTGGGCAGC
>JAAWVA010000032.1:11118619-11145500 GCA_015227895.2 Colaptes auratus
ACGCCCTGAATTGTTGCCAGGGGAGGGTTAGGTTGGAGAGGAGAAAAATGTCTTGCTGCAGGAGTGGTCAGGGATTGGCACAGGCTGCCCAGGGAGGTGGTGGAGTCCCCATCCCTGGAGGCGTTCAAGAAACCTGTGGCCATGGCACTTGGGGGCATGGTTTGATGGCCAGGGTGCTGCTGGGTTCGTGGTGGGAGTGGATCTCTTCCAACCCAAACAATTCCATGGTTCTATGAAATGAAAAGATGCATCGAGGCAGCAGGGAGTGTGGCATGGGCTGGCACTTGGGAGGTTCCCCCCTTCCAGTGAGACACTGGAGCAGGTTGCCCAGGGAGCTTGTGGATGCCTCCTCCCTGGAGGTGTTCACAGCCCAGCTGGATGGGGCCTTGAGCAACCTGGGCTCGTGGAAGCTGTCCCTGGCCATGGCATGGGGGTTGGAAGTAGATGATCTTGAAAGTCCCTTCCAACCCAAACCATTCTATGATTCACTCCCTGCCAGTGCCCAGGGAAGCATGGCTGCCACGGAGGCCACAGTGAGCAGGCAACACTGGGGTCTCTCAGCACTCCAGGAAGGCTTCTGCTGCCCCATGCTAGGACCACGTTTCCCATTGGGGCCCCAGTGGGTGCTGCCCATCCCCTGGCAGGCACAGATGGTATTATTGTGCTTTGAAATCCCTGTCAGCAGTGGCTTCTTTCTGCTCCGCTGAATAGATGCTGAAGAGGCAGTGACCTTATTGGAGAGAGCAGCAGAAGGGTCAGTGAGGGAGAGGAAATGTCACTCTGTGGCTAAGGGGGGGGGGGTTGAGGGGCTGCTCATGGCCCCCTGGGGTCCCTCCTGGGGACAAGAGGAGGACTGCAGCCAGGGGACCTGCCTTTGTGGTTGTATGTTGTGTGCTGGCCTCTGCACAGAGAGCCTGGAGGTCTTGGCAGATCTGGGGGGCCCAGCTGGGTGCTCCCCAGTGCCTCCAGGGGCTCCTGGGTGAGCCAGGACCTCCCAAGTGCCATTTCAAGCACGATTTGCAGACAGAACCATGGGATAGCATCAGAGAATTGCTTTGGTTGGAAGAGACCTTTCACATCATCCACTGCAACCCTTAACACAGCCCTGCCAGGTCACCACCCAACCATGGCCCTCAGCACATCTCCACAGCTTTGAAACTCCTCCAGGGATGGGAACTTCACCACTGCCATGGGCAGCCTGGGCCAGGCCTTGACAAGCCTCTTAGAGAAGAAATTGTTCCTCCTGTCCAACCTAAACCTCCTCTGGTGCAACTTGAGGCCATTTCCTCCTGTCCTATGTGGCACTTTGGGACATGGTTTAGTGCTCATGGAGACGTTAGGTAGAAGGTTGGACCTGTTGACCATAGAGATCTTTTCCAAGCTTAATGATTTAGTGATTCTGTGATCTTTACTGTCCCTTCCAACCCAAAGCATTCTCTGATCTTTAAGGTGCCTTCCAACCCACACCCTTCCATGATTCTATCGTTCTATGACTTTTTGATTCAATGACTTTTTGACTCTGTGATTTTGAAGGTCTGTTCCAACTCCAACCATTCTGTGATTCTATGATCTCTAAGGTCCCTTCCAACCCAAACTCTTCCATGTTTCTATGATCTTTAAGGTCCTTTCCAACTCAAACCTTTCCCTATTTCTATGATCTTGAAGGTCCCTTCCCACTCAAACAGTTCCACGAGTCTATGATCTTTAAGGTCCCTTCCAACCCAAACCCTTCCCAGTTTCTATGATCTCAAAGGTCTCTTCCAACTCAAACTATTCCATGCCTCCATGATCTTTAAAGCCCCTTGCAACCCAACCTCTTCCATGTTTCTATGATCTTTAAGGTCCTTTCCAACCCCAAGCCTTTCATGATCCTATCATTCTATGCCTCTCTGATTCTATGACTCTTTGATTCTGTGATCATTTAAGACCATTTCAGATCCCTTCCAACTCAGACTATTCCATGACTCTATGATCTTTAAAGCCCCTTTCAACCCAACCTCTTCCATGTTTCTATGATCTTTAAGGTCCTTTCCAACCCCAACCCTTTCATGATCCTATCATTCTATGACTCTTTGATTCTGTGACTCTCTGATACTATGACCCTTTCATTCTAGGACTCTCTGATTCTAGGACTCTTTGATTCTATTACTCTCTGATTCTATGATCATTTGAGATCACTTAAGATCTCTTCCAACTCAGACTATTCCATGAGCCTGTGATCTTTAAAGTCCCTTCCAACCCAACCTCTTCCATGTTTCTATGATCTTTAAGGTCCTTTCCAACCCAAACCCTTTCATGATCCTATCATTCTATGACTCTCTGACTCTGTGACTCTCTGACTCTGTGACTCTTTGATTCTATGACACTTTAATTCTATGATCATTTCAAATCCCTTCTAACTCAGACTATTCCATGAGACTATGATCTTTTAAGTCCCAACCCAACCACTCCATGACCCTCTGATGTGGGGGCTTTCTCCTCCTCCACACCTGACCCTGAGCTGCCCTCCCCCGAGCGATCAGACCCAGGGGAGGCTGTTTCCCCTCACAGAATCACAGAACAAGAGGACACAGTCTCAAGCTGCACCAGGGGAAGTTTAGGCTGGAGGTGAGGAGAAAGTTCTTCCCAGAGAGAGTAATTGGCCATTGGAATGTGCTGCTCAGGGAGGTGGTGGAGTCCCCATCCTTGGAGGTGTTCAAGAGGGGATTGGATGTGGCACTTGGTGCCATGGTTTAGTCATGAGGTGTTGGGTGACAGGTTGGACTTGATGATCCTTGAGGTCTCTTCCAACCTTGGTGATTGGTGCCATGGTTTAGTCATGGGGTCTGTGGCGACAGGTTGGACTTGATGATCCTTGAGGTCTCTTCCAACCTTGGTGATTGACTTAGTCATGAGGTGTTGGGTGGCAGGTTGGACTTGATGATCCTTGAGGTCTCTTCCAACCTTGGTGATTGGTTTAGTCATGAGGTGTTGGGTGGCAGGTTGGACTTGATGATCCTTGAGGTCTCTTCCAGCCTTGGTGATTGGTGCCATGGTTTAGTCATGAGGTCTGTGGCGACAGGTTGGACTTGATGATCCTTGAGGTCTCTTCCAACCTTGGTGATTGGTGCCATGGTTTAGTCATGAGGTCTGTGGCAACAGGTTGGACTTGATGATCCTTGAGGTCTCTTCCAACCTTGGTGATTGACTTAGTCATGAGGTGTTGGGTGGCAGGTTGGACTTGATGATCCTTGAGGTCTCTTCCGACCTTGGTGATTGGTTTAGTCATGAGGTGTTGGGTGGCAGGTTGGACTTGATGATCTTTGAGGTCTCTTCCAACCTTGGTGATTGGTGCCATGGTTTAGTCATGAGGTCTGTGGCGACGGGTTGGACTCGATGATCTCCGAGGTCCCTTCCAACCTTGGTGATTCTTGTCTCCCCACCTCTCCCTTCCCCGCTCCCCTCCCCTGGCGCGCCGGAGGGTTTGGAAGTTTTAAGTGTTAGCTTCTGCTTTGTTGTTGCCTAACTACGACAGACAAATTGAGAACTAGTTGTCAAAATGTCAGTGCACAACAAATCAACATTCAAAATGAGTCTCGGTGCTCTGTGGTGTATAATTAAAACAGAAGAAGAAGAAGAAGGGGTTGGGGGGTGGGGGGGGAGTGGGGGGAAAAAAAATATCCCTTTTTAGAGATTTCAGCCAGCCTTGGCTCTGCTTTGTATTTGTCTGTGTGATTAATAAAGGCAGCTCATTTTCAGACTTTAAATTCTTTAAGGGGGAAAAAAAAACCACCAACCCAACCCAACCCACCCCCCCACCCCCAGAAAAACCCCCCCAGCCCCCAGCTTAGAAAATAGCTCCTAATTACATATTAGGTTCCAAGCAGCCCCCGCTGAGCTGGGGCTTGGGATTGGTGGGGGCCCAGAGAGGGTGGGGTGGTTTTTTTTTTTTGGCAGGGGCTTAATTACATTCTGAGCATCATCTAATTTTAGTTAAATGTAATGTAATCAGCAGCAGATGTCTGAAAGAAAATATGAATTATGAATATGGGGAGAGTTCATTCTTGAATCTCTTCCCTCTTCTTCCCCCCTCCCCCCCCCCAAAAAAATAAAAAGGGGAGGGGAGGGGGGGGGGTTGAAAGAAAGAAAGAAAGAAGCCAGCAAGCAATTTGCTCTTTAGTTCATTAAAGTCACCAAGGTTTATTAGGGAGCAGGTAGACGCCGCGGCAGGGGCTGCGTGGAAATGAGAGTTCTGAGAGAGGAGGAAATTGCATTAAAGGTGCTAAAATATTCCAGCAGGGCTGATGAGCTGCTTGGGGAATCAACAGCTACAGAAATAACGGAGCTCCTGGCTTGCTGACAGCCCTCGCCTCGTGCTTGGCTTCCGGAGCTTCTCCTCTGTGGAAGGTGAGGTCCCGGCGTCGAGCAGGGAGAGGTTCCGGCGTCGGGCAGGGAGAGGTCCCGGCGTCGGGCAGGGAGAGGTCCCGGCGTCGGGCAGGGAGAGGTCCCGGCGTCGAGCAGGGAGAGGTCCCGGCGTCGGGCAGGGAGAGGTCCCGGCGTCGGGCAGGGAGAGGTCCCGGCGTCGAGCAGGGAGAGGTCCCGGCGTCGAGCAGGGAGAGGGCCCGGCGTCGAGCAGGGAGGTGTTTCTGCTGGCATGGGTTGAGTTGGGTTGGGTTGGAAGGGGGAACCTTAAAGATCGTCGAATCAGGGAAGCATGGAATCGATAAGGTTGGAAAAGACCTCAGAGATCATCAAGTTGAGTCCTGTGTCTGGTTCTGGGCCCCTCAATTTAAGAAGGACATTGAGACGCTTGAAGGTGTCCAGAGAAGGGCAATGAGGCTGGGGAGAGGCCTTGAGCACAGCCCTGTGAGGAGAGGCTGAGGGAGCTGGGGTTGCTTAGCCTGGAGAAGAGGAGGCTCAGGGGAGACCTTCTTGCTCTCTACAACTACCTGAAGGGAGGTTGTAGCCAGGTGGGGGTTGGTCTCTTCTCCCAGGCACCCAGCACCAGAACAAGAGGACACAGTCTCAAGCTGTGCCAGGGGAAGTTTAGGCTGGAGGTGAGGAGAAAGTTCTTCGCAGCAAGAGAGTTGTTGGCCATTGGAATGTGCTGCCCAGGGAGGTGGTGGAGTCACCGTCCCTGGAGGTGTTCAAGAGGAGATTGGACGTGGCACTTGAAGCCAGGGTTTAGTTAGTCATGAGTTGTTAGGTGATAGGTTGGGCTTAGAATCATAGAACCATAGAATCAATAAGGTTGGAAGAGACCTCAGAGATCATCAAGTCCAACCTGTCACCCAACACCTCATGACTACTAAACCATGGCACCAAGTGCCACGTCCAATCCCCTCTTGAACACCTCCAGGGACGGTGACTCCAC
Organism: Colaptes auratus; assembly: GCA_015227895.2. Lineage (NCBI taxonomy): Eukaryota > Metazoa > Chordata > Aves > Piciformes > Picidae > Colaptes > Colaptes auratus. Next base: position 11,123,973 of record JAAWVA010000032.1, read on the forward strand.
CACCTCCCTGGGCAGCACATTCCAAGATCATCTAGTTGCAACCTCCCCTGCCACTAGCCCAGGTTGCTCAAGGCCAATCCAACCTGGCCTTGAACAGTTCCAGGGAGGGTGCATCCACAACTTCCCTGGACATTTCTTCTTGTCTTGTCACTTGATCTTTGGGAAAAGAGACTGACCTCCACCTGGCTCCAACCTTCTTTGAGGGAGCTGTGAAGATCAGTGAGGTCTCCCCTCAGCTTCCTTTTCTCCAGGCTGAGCAACCCCAGTTCCCTCAGCTGCTCCTCACCAGCCCTGCTCTCCAGACCCTTCCCCAGCTTTGTTGCCCTTCTCTGGACCTGCTCCAGCACCTCAGGGTCCTTGGAGTGAAGGGCCCAAAAGTGGTGCTGTAGTGACAGGATGAGGGGCAATGGCTTTGAGCTGGAAGAGGGGAGATTGAGACTGGAGATTAAGAAGAAATTCTTGACAGTGAGGGTGGGGAGACACTGCAACAGGTTGCCCAGGGAGGTTGTGGATGTCCCCTTCCTGGAGATGTTCAAGGCTGGGCTGGATGGGGCCTTGAGCAGCCTGAGCTAGTGGAAGGTGTGCCTGCCCATGGCAGGGGGATTTGAGCTGGATGATTTTTAGTCTGCCTTCCAACCCAAACCACTCCATGAATTAGAGCCTGGCTGGACTTGATGATCTCAGAAGACAGTCTCAAGCTACACCAGGGGAAGTTAAGGCTTGAGGTGAGGAGAAAGTTCTTCCCAGCAAGAAAGATTGGCCATGGGAATGTGCTGCCCAAGGAGGTGGTGGAGTCCCCATCCCTGGAGGTGTTCAAGAGGGGATTGGACATGGCACTGGGTGCCATGGTTTAGTAGTCATGAGGTGTTGGGTGCCAGGTTGGACTTGGTGATCTCTGAGGTCTTTTCCAACTTTACTGATTCTGTGAGTCTATGATCTGAAAGCTCCTTCCAGCTTCGCCGATTCTCCGCTGGCATCGCTGGCACCGGCGCTCGTGGTGCAGGCAGGCAAGGCAAGGCAAGGCAAGGCAAGGCAGGCAAGCTGGCGTGGGTTAGCAGTCCTCCTTCTTCTATTCATCAAGGGCATGACAGCTAAAATTCATTTGAAGATGAAGAAAGTGCCGGCTAATCCTTTCTGTGAGACAGTGATAGACTAGCGGCTCGGGAAGAATTGCACAGCAGTAATGAAATTAGGCTAAAACTGCTGGCGGATAGCAGATAATTGCCCTTGTCTGTCACGAGGAATAACAGCTCCCAAATCCGACACAGCCATTGTTGAAGTTGCAGGGATTTCTTTCCCTCCTTTCTTTATTTTAGGGCTCGGGGTTCGGCTTCTTCCCAAGGCTTTTCCCAGGAAAAAAAAAAAACCAAACCCAACGTTAAAGGAGAAGGAGCCGAGGAGCTCCCTGCCGGCACCGCGCGCTCCGGCCGCCCCCCGCGGCGCCTGGGCCTCGGTGGGGCAGCGTGCACTGCGGGGCTGGGGTGAGGGGGACACCCTGACACAGGGGATACCCTGACAGAGGGGACGCCCTGAGATCAAGCACACCCTGACAGCGAGGACACCACAGCAACGAGGACACTGTGACGCAGGGGACACCGTGGCACAGGGGACACCCTGACGGTGATGATACCGTGAGATCAAGCACACCCTGACAGCGAGGACACCCTGACAGAGGGGACGCCCTGAGATCAAGCACACCCTGACAACGAGGACACCACCACAACGAGGACACTGTGACGCAGGGGACGCCGTGGCACAGGGGACACCCTGACGGTGATGATACCCTGAGATCAAGCACACCCTGACAACGAGGACACCCTGACAGAGGGGACACCCTGAGATCAAGCACACCCTGACAGTGAGGACACCCTGACAGAGGGAACACCATGACAGAGGGACACCCTGAGATCAAGCACACCACAACAGTGAGGACACCCTGACATCGATGACACCCTGACATCAAGGACACCCTGACGTCGACAACACCCTGACATTGACATCAAGCACACCCTGACGCAGGGGACACCCTGACAGTGAGGACACCATGACATGGGGAACACCATAACACGGGGGACACCCTGACACAGGGACACCCTGATATCGATGACACCCTGAGATCAAGCACACCCTGATAGTGAGGATCCCATGACACAGAGGACACCCTGACTTCAAGCACACCCTGACAGCGAAGACACCCTGACATCAAGGGCACTCTGACACAGAGGACACCCTGACACAGAGGATACCCTGACATCAAGGACACCATGATATCAAGCACACCCTGACAGCAAGGACACCCTGACATCAAGCACACCCCAACATGAAGGACACCCCGACACCAAGGACACCCTGACACCAAAGACACTAAAAAGAAATCCTTTACAGCGAGGGTGGTGAGCCCCTGGAAAAGGTTGTCCCAGGAGGTTGTGGATGCCCCCTCCCTGGAAGAGTTTAAGGCCAAGTGGGATGAGGCCTTGAGCAACCTGGCCTAGTGGAAGGTGTCCCTGCACGTTGCAGGCAGTTGGAACAAGATGATCTTGAAGGTCCCTTCCAACCCAAACCATTGTTTGATTCCATGACTCTGGACACACTGATGTTGAGGATGCCCCAACATGGGACTCTGCTGGGCAGCCAGAGGTGAGCCAGCCAGTACCACAGCTTTGTGAGCGTGGGAAGGTGATGGCCAAACTGCTGTTGGTCAATGCCCTGCTCCTTCTGGCCCATCCCCAGCTCCTGCTGGGCTTACCTGGCAATACCTGCTGCTTTTTATAGGACTCCACCACTGCCCTAAGCAGCCTGGGCAAGGCCTGGACAACCCTTTTGGGAATGAAATTGGTCCTCCTGTCCAACGGTGGTGGAGTCATCATCATTGGAGGTGTTCAGGAGGAGACTTGATGGGGTGCTTGGTGCCATGGTTTAGTTGTTTAGGTGGGTTGGATTGGTTGATGGGTTGGACACGATGATCTTGAAGGTCTCTTCCAACCTGGTCCTATTCTATTCTATTCTATTCTATTCTATTCTATTCTATTCTATTCTATTCTAAACCTCCCCTGGTGCAACTTCCCAGGAGCGATCCACCCTCCCCAGCACCAGGGTTCCACCAACGCAGCGCTGCAGCTGGTGGTGGGGTGGCTGCTGGTGGCAGAACTGGTGCTGGGGGTGGGTAGTGGTACTGGGGGTTGGGGGTGGTGCTGGGGTGACCATGCCAGCCCCCAGCAGCCCATCAGGGCCGGGCAGCAGCCATTTGTTTGGTAATTGCTGGGGGGTGACAGGCGGCGCGGCGCGGGTGAGCGAGCGCCCCGGCCGGCAGCGGCTGGCGCACGCGGCTGGCACCGGTAATTTACTGCGCCCGGCCAGCACATCTGTCACCTCCCGCCTGGCAGATGAAGATTACTGCTGTTTGAAAGCGCCTGAACACACACTCAATCCTGCTTAAACACCCACAGCCAGCCGAGCGAGCGCCGGCCCGGCCGCTCCAACACCGAGGGTGCGCAGCAGGCAGCCCAGGGAGGTGGTGGAGTCACTGTCCCTGCCTGGCACCAACTCCACTCACACACCTCAATCCAACCTCCTTTCAGGGAGTTCTAGAGAGCCAGAGGGTCTGCCGTCAGCTGCCTCTTCCACAGTTCCCTCACCTGACCTCCTTCCACCTGACCCTGTGCCAGCTTTGCTGCCCTTCTCTGGACATGCTCCAGAACGTGCTTCTACCTTTGAGAAGGTCTCTGCCACCCCGGGCAACCTGAGACACTGGAAGAGACTTCCCAGGGAAGTTGTGGATGCCCCCTCCCTGGAAGTGTTCAAAGCCAGGTTGGAGGGGTCCCAGGGGAGGTTTAGGCTGGAGGTTAGGAAGAAGTTCTACACTGAGAGAGTGATTGCCCATTGGAATGGGCTGGCCGAGGAGGCGGTGGAGTCACCATCACTGGAGGTGTTCAGGAGGGGACTTGATGGGGTGCTTAGCTGCATGGTTTAGTTGATTAGGTGGTGTTGGATGATAGGTTGGATGTGATGATCTTGAAGGTCTCTTCCAACCTGGTCTGGTCTATTCCATCCCATTCCATTCCATTCCATCCCATTCCATCCCATTCCATCCCATTCTATAGCAACCTGGGCTAGTGGAAGGTGTCCCTGCCTGTGGCAGGGGGTTGGAACTGCTGGACGACCCAGTGAAGAGGCTGGTGTTGGCCTCTTCTCCCAAGTAAATAATGACAGGACAAGAGGGAACAGCTCAGGCTGTGCCAGGGGAAGTTTAGGCTGGATATTGGGAAGAATTTCTTTGCTACAAGGGTCGTCAGGCCCTGGAACAAGCTGCCCAGGAAGGTGGTGGAGTCACCATCCCTGGAGGTATTCAAGACAAGTGAGTAGATGTGGGATTTGGGGCCATGGTCTGGTGGTCATGGATGTGTTAGGTAGAAGGGTGGACTTGATGCTCTTAGAGATCTTTCCCACCTGATTAATTCTGTGATCTGTAATGTTCCTTCCAAGCCAGGCCACTCTATGAGTCTGTGATAAGGAGAGGGACAGGCTGCACCATAGCCCCCTGCACCCACTGGAGATGCCCTTGGTGCTCAGGGAAGCCTGCACAGTGGCTGGAAATATTCAAAGCACCTTCCCTGACATTTAATCCAGCCAGGCAAGGAGCTCTGTGGCATTTCCAAGAGGGGCTGGGGAAAGGTCAGGAGGTGGAAAAGGTTGGCAGGGTCGATGCTCTCACCTCACCTCCCCAGCTCCTCCTGAGCATCCCCACCCCCTGCCACCCGCCACCCAGACGCTGCAGCAGCTGAATATTGGCTGCTGATGGATGGTGCTGACACTTTGGGATGTGCCATGGGCTGTGCTGGGGATGTCTGAGCCACCTGAGAAATGGGTTGGCATATCTGGGGGTGTGTGTGTGTTTCACATCTGCACCCCCAAAAGGGTAGAATCATAGGATGCACACTGAGTTGAAAGGGACCCTCAAAGGTCATCTTGGCCAACCCCTCTGCAGTCAGCAGGGATGTCTCCAGCTAGATCAGGACCCCATCCAGTTTGACCCCAGATGTCTCCAGGGGTGGAGCCTCCACCACATCTCTGGGCAACCTGTTCCAGTATTTCACCATCCTCATTGTGCCTGGGGAGGGTTAGGTGGGAGAGGAGGAAAAATGTCTTTGCTGCAAGAGTGGTCAGGGATGGGAACAGGCTGGCCAGGGAGGTGGTGGAGTCCCCATCCGTGGAGGTGATCAAGAAACCTGTGGCCATGGCACTTGGGGCCAGGGTTTGGTGGCCATGGTGGTGTTGGGTTGTTTGGACTGGATGATCTTAGAGACCTCTTCCAACCCAAACAATTCTATGATTCTATGAAATTAAAAGATGCATTGAGGATTGGGAGCTGGGATTGTTTAGCCTGGGGAAGAGGAGGCTCAGGGGAGACCTTCTTGCTCTCTACAACTCCCTGAAGGGAGGCTGTAGCCAGGTGGGGGTTGGTCTCTTCTCCCAGGCACCCAGCACCAGAACAAGAGGACACAGTCTCAAGCTGTGCCAGGGGAAGTTTAGGCTCAAGGGGAGGAGAAAGTTCTTCATTGAGAGAGTCATTAGCCATTGGAATGGGCTGCCAGGGAGGTGGAGGAGTCCCCATCCCTGGAGGTGTTCAAGAGGGGATTGGATGTGGCACTTGGTGCCATGGTTTAGTCATGAGGTCTGTGTGACAGGTTGGACTGGATGATCTTTGAGGTCTCTTCCAACCTTGGTGATTCAGTGATTCTATGATTCTGAGGCAGCAGGGAGTGTGGCATGGGCTGGCACTTGGGAGGTTCCCCCCTTCCAGTGAGACACTGGAGCAGGTTGCCCAGGGAGCTTGTGGGATGCCTCCTCCCTGGAGGTGTTCACAGCCCAGCTGGATGGGGCCTTGAGCAACCTGGGCTCGTGGCAGTTGTCCCTGGCCATGGCATGGGGGTTGGAAGTAGATGATCTTGAAAGTCCCTTCCAACCCAACCCATTCTATGATTCACTCCCTGCCAGTGCCCAGGGAAGCATGGCTGCCACGGAGGCCACAGTGAGCAGGCAACACTGGGGTCTCTCAGCACCCCAGGGAGGCTTCTGCTGCCCCACGCCAGGACCACGTTTCCCGACCAATCCCCTGGTCCTTTGATCAGCTCCCCACAGTCCCCCACGGCCACCTCCTGCAGCTGCTGTGCCTGAGAGGGATCACCCCAGCAGCCCAGCACATCCCATTGGATCCCAGGCTGGAGAGAACCTCTCCAGTGGAGCTGCTGGTGGGTAATTTCTGATTAAGGATTTACTGTACCATCGGCTTCGGGTTTGATTGCAGATGTTTTTAATTATATCGTATAAGATGGTATTATGTAATTGCATTTATCTGATTGAAGCCTTAATTGTAGGATTTCATAATGGTTTGACTGGGTAAATACACCATTGCCTCTGTTGTCCCCCACTGAAAATTAGGTGCTTCATGTCTTTATTGCATTATCCTGCAGAGGAGTTTAAATGGGGGAAGAGAGGAATTAGGAGAGAGGGAAGAAAAGAGTTTGTTCTCCTAGTTCCACTTGAGCGTGGTCCTCTCCCAGCCTGGGAACAGCCAGGCTCTGCTCTCTGCCAGTCAGAGCCACTGGTGGCTGCTGGAGCAGCACCTCTGGCTGGGCATCCCTGGGTAGAAGGGGTGGGCAGAGCAGGGCAGAGCCTGGCACATCCATGGTCCCGGTGGCGTCACGAGGCTCACCTCTGCGTCAAGATGCAGCCTCCAGGGGTGGTGTTTGGTGAGGTCATGGAGTCACAGAGTCGTGCAGCTGTTTTGGTTGGAAGAGACCTGCAAGATCATCTAGTTCAACCTCCAGCCTAAGAAACCACGGCCTGAAGAGCCATGTCCACAGGTTTCCTGAACACCTCTGAGGACGGTGGATGGATGCTGCAGTTCTCCTTTGGGTAACAGTGGCTGGGGCCGGATGAGGGTTTGGAAGGGACCCTCAAAGGTCATCTTGCCCAACCACTGAGCAGGAAGCTGAGGAGGTGCTGGGATGTCACCTCCTGAGGTGGAAGCTTGGGCTGGACAGGCTGGGTCAACCAGACAAGACCAGTGGTAGGAGCTTCAGCAAGGTCAAGTGCCAGGTCCTGCACTTGGGCCACAACAATCCCATGAAAGTTCCAGGCTGGGGGCAGAGTGGCTGGAAACTGCCTGGTGGAAAAGGACCTGGAGGTGCTGGTGGACAGCAGCTGGAGAGGAGCCAGCAGTGTGCTCAGGTGGCCAAGAAGGCCACCAGCATCCTGAGCTGGATCAGCCACAGTGTGTCCAGCAGGAGCAGGGCAGAGGTCATCCACCTGTACTCAGCACTGGTGAGGCCACACCTTGAGTCCCTTCCAACCCCCACCATGCTGTGCTGAACCTGGGGCCACACCAAGGCACGTGCTAATGAAGCAAGGGGCTCATTAGCATGAGGAAGGACTCATTAGCATGAGGAGGAATCACAGAATCACAGAATGTCAGGGGCTGGAAGGGACCCTGAGAGATCATCCAGTCCAACCCCCCTGCCAGGGCAGGGTCACCTAGAGCAGGTCACCCAGGAACACATCCAGGTGGGTCTTGAATATCTCCAGAGAGGGAGACTCCACAACCCCCCTGGGCAGCCTCTTCCAGGGCTCTGTCACCCTCACAGGGAAAAAAGTTGTCTTCAGGTTTACATAGAGCTTCCTATGCCTCAGCTGAGGGAGTTGGGGTTGCTTAGCCTGGATAAGAGGAGGCTCAGGGGAGACCTCATTGCTCTCTCCAACTCCCTGAAGGGAGGTTGTAGCCAGGTGGGGGTTGGTCTCTTCTCCCAGGCAACCAGCAGCAGAACAAGAGGACACAGTCTCAAGCTGTGCCAGGGGAGGTTTAGGCTGGATGTTAGGAAGAAGAGAGAGCTTTGCCATTGGAATGTGCTGCCCAGGGAGGTGGTGGAGTCACCACCACTGGAGGTGTTCAGGAGCAGACTTGATGGAGTGCTTGGTGCCTTGGTTTAGTTGATTAGATGGTGCTGGGTGCCAGGTTGGAACTGATGATCTTGAAGGTCTCTTCCAACCTGGTCTGGTCTATTCTATTCTATTCTATTCTATTCTATTCTATTCTATTCTATTCTATTCTATTCTATCCTGTCCTATTCTATCCTATTCTATTCTATTCTATTCTATTCTATTCTATTCTATCCTATTCTATTCTATTCTATTATATCCTATTCTATTCTATCCTATCTTGTCCTATTCTATTCTATTCTATTCTATTCTATTCTATTCTATTCTATTCTATTCTATTCTATCCTATCCTGTCCTATTCTATTCTATTTATCCTATCCTATCCTATCCTATCCTATCCTATCCTATCCTATCCTATCCTATCCTATCCTATCCTATCCTATCCTATCCTATCCTATCCTCTTCTATTCTATCCTATCCTATCCTATCCTATTCTATCCTATCCTATCCTATCCTATCCTATCCTATCCTATCCTATCCTATTCCCCCTTGTCCTGTCACTGGGCACCACCGAGGAAGAGAGGGGGAGTGGATACCTCTGAGCCCCAGCACGCTCGCTGCACCTCCTGTTGGGGAGGAGTCTCTGTGCCTCCCTGCAGCAATTCAGGGGAAGGTCAGGGGGTTTCTGGGAGGGGGGTTTCTTTGGGCTATAATCTGCAACATGTGGTTTGCACGGAGCCTCCTGGCTAATGGGCTTAGGATTATGGGAATATGAACAAATCCAGCCTCTCGCTGTCACTCGGAGGTGATTTCATTAGGATTTAGGTTTCGAGCCGAGTCTCCCCCTTTTCTCTCTCTTTTCCTTTATTTCCTTTCTCCCCACCCCCTCCCCTCTTTCTCCTTCCCCTTAATATTATTTTGATTCAATTACATCAGCAATTCATGAAAACTTCAAAGCCCTTTCAGCAGCGCAACCCAAATGCTGCTGCCGGATCGCGAGCGTGAAGCGGGAGAGGGTTGGAGGGGAGGGGGGGGGGGAGGAAGAAGAGAGAAAGCAAAACAGAAGCTGCTGCTGTAATGGAATTACTGAAAGGGGCTTTTTAATTAAAAACAAAGGTTGGGGCTGAGGGCTATCCATAATTTAGTGCTGCTGGGAGGAATATCTGCTGGGGCTTTCGTTTTAATAGATGTATGTATTATTCACGGTCCCAGCTCTATTTTCCCCGGCAGAGGGAAAGCCAGGCTTGGCCCCTGGCTGCCAAGAGTCGCGCTGCAGGGCAGGGTGAAAGGGACGTGCAGTGGCTGTAGGGGTGGGGATGCTCCCAGTGACACCCCCTATACACCCTCACCCCACCCCCAACTTCCACCCCCGGGCCTGGCTCCACCCCAGGCGCTGGAGCCACCATGAGTTCATTACCAGCGAGGGCTGGTGTGGGTCATTTAACCTGACTCCATCCCCTCTTTTGGATGATTTCCTCTTAATTAGCCTTTATTAATGAGATGTGACCTCGCCCAGCGTGGCAGTTCCTCAGCACCATCTGCCGTGAGGACGCACAGTGAGGGTCCCCAGGGTCTGTGGTCAGCTGGGCAGTGCCACCCCCCTGGAGCAGCACAGGGCTGGGGACACCACCCCCACCCCACCCCCCCCCCCGTGTGCCCATCCCAAGCTGAACAGCTGGGGGCCACCATCCCCACCCCACCCCCTCCCAGTCCAGCTCACTGCTTCCCACGGGGATGGTCACAATGAGGGGGAAACCCCCATCCCAGTAGGGTGACATCCCCCCCAGATCCCCCCCTAGCAGCTCCTCTGCCCCCCCCCCCCCCCCGCCAGCCAGCGTGTGCTAATCAAAACAAATTAACTTGTGTAAGCATTAATTTTGCAGCCTCCATCCATCCCAGCCTCATTACAGGGGGGATCCCAGGAGCATACTGGGCTTGCCTGTGTAATGGGCACGCTGGAACGAGGCAGTCAGAGTCCTGCTTAATGGGATTTACTGGAGGTAATTGGGATTCGGGGCACAGCGCCACCACCCAGCCAGCTGGCAGGGACGGGCACCAAGGGGCACTGCCACCGCTCTGCCCCGGGGCTGCGGGGCCAGCCGGCGGTGAAGTGCCCAGGGCAGGGCATCCCCGTGGGGCTGGGGCTGTGCCTGCAGAGCCAGCCCCTGCTCCTCGCTCCAGCAGAGCTTTTCCCAAGGGTGGAGGCTTGCCCTGGTGATGCCAGCACGAAGCAGAGCCCCCACGGGCTGGGATTTGGAATAGAATAGAGTAGGGTAGGATAGGAGGGGAGGGGAGGGGAGGGGAGGGGAGGGAGGGAGGGGAGGGGAGGGGTGGGAGGGGAGGGGATGGGGAGGGGAGAGAGGGAAGGGAAGGAAGAGAAGAGAAGAGAAAGAAGAGAAGAGAAGGAAAGAAGAGAAGAAGAAAGGAGAAGAGGAGAGAGAAGAGAGTGAAGAGAAGAGAAGAGAAGAGAATGAGAAGAGAAGAGAAGAAAGAAAGAGAGAGAAAGAATGGAGTACAATGGATGAATGAGAATAGAATAGAATAGAATAGAATAGAATAGAATAGAATAGAATAGAATAGAATAGAATAGAATAGACCAGGTTGGAAGAGACCTTTGAGATCATCCAGTCCAACCTATCACCCAGCACCATCTAAGCAACTGAACCATGGCACCAAGTGCCTCATCCAGGCTCTTCCTAAACACCTCCAGGGATGGGGACTCCACCACCTCCCTGGGCAGCACATTCCCATGGCCAATCTCTCTTGCTGGGAAGAACTTCTTCCTAACAGCCAGCCTGAACCTCCCCTGGCACAGCTTGAGACTGTATCCCTTGTTCTTTCCCCCAGGAGGATGGAGACCGCCCTGGTGATGCCAACCTGAAGCTGAGCTCCCCTGGATTGGGACTTCCCCATCAAAGCTGGGGAGGATGCTGCAAGGAGCAGGTGGGATGGAGGGACTGTGACAGCAATGAGACCCTAATTGACTCTTAATTGACTTGGGGTGAAGCAGCTGCTGGCTGAGCCCCATTCACCCCCTCCCACGCTGATGTGGGGGCTTTGATCCTCCCCCATCCATGACCTCTCTACAGTGGATCCATCCCATTAAGGGTGGTTCACCTGTGATGCCATCAAGGGAGAGGGGAAAGGGGTCAGACACAATTCAAATGAGATAATTAAACACTCTAATTAGCAATTAGAGGTGACTCCCCACGATGCCAGGATGGGGACTGCAGAGGTGAGTGCCTGTCTTACTGCTGTCCTTGGTGGGAACTACCCCAGCATCCACCATCACTGCCACTTGGCCCATACTGGTGGGGCCCCCCCAGAGCCTCCCCGAGGCTGGGGGGATGCTCCATCATGTGCCCTTTCCCTCAGCATCCCGCCAGGAGCTGCCAGGTGAGTTGTGCCGCTCTGCATTGCCAGGAGACAAGGTCACCTGTCACATTCTGGGGTGTCCTGGAGGTGCTTTCATGGAATCATTTTGATTGGGAGAGGCATTTCTGATCATCCAGCCCAGCTGTTAACCCAGCACTGCCAGGGCACCCCTAAACCATGCCCCTCAGAATCACATCTCCATGGGATGGGGACTCCACCACTGCCCTGGGCAGCCTGGGACAAGCTTTGACAGCTCTTTTGGGGAAGAAATTGCTCCTTGTGCCCAGCCTAACCCCCCCTGGGTGAAACTGGAGGCTGTTCACTCTCCTGTCACTTGTTCATCGGGAGAAGAGACCAACCCCCACCTGGTTCCAACCTCCCTTCAGGGGAGTTGTAGAGAGCAATGAGGTCTCCCCTCAGCCTCCTTTTATCCAGGCTGATCAACCCCAGCTCCCTCAGCTGCTCTTCACAAGGCCCTTCCTGGCACATGCCTCCTCCACAGCACATCTCCATCCTCCTCAGCAGAGGCAGCTTGGAAATGTGGGAGTCAAGAGCTGCGCTGTGGCCAGAGGGATGCTCAGGAAGTGCTGGAGCCACCAGACAGTTTTGCTGCCTGACACATGTGGCACCAACACATGCAAGGGAGCCAAGCCCAGACCCCACTGCCAGCTCTCAGCCCTGCCACTTCTGCACTTGGAGGTACCAAACCCTCTCAGGAGTCCCAGAGGAGGCAGTGGAGCCAGGAGAGCTTTTCTCTCCCTCTCACTCCATTATTGTTGCTAAGGAAACCTCTTCCCAAGACCCAGCCAGGAACGTCTGCCTCGGTGGGGCCACACATCCATCTCGCTCCCAAACTGCCCTGGGAGCTGGAGCCAGAGCAGACAAAGGCTGGGATGGAGACCAGAGGCTGCCTGGGGGGCTGCCACTGCCAGGGCAGAGCTGCTTTCAGCTGGAGGAGTCTGAGGGGCTGCATGGGGATGGAGTGTGTGGAAAAGCTGGGAGGGAGCCACTCAGACAGGAAAGCTGGGGGGACACTTGTTGCAAGAGCTTGTTGTGATGGGGTGAGGGGCAATGGCTTGGAGTTGGAAGAAGGGAGACTGAGAGTGGAGATTAGGAAGAAATTCTTTCCAGTGAGGGTGGTGAGGCACTGGGACAGGTTGCTGTGGATGTCTCCTCCCTGGAGGTGTTCAAGGTCAGGCTGAATGGGGCCTTGAGCAAGGTGGTCTAATGGGAGGTGCCCCTGCCCATGGCAGGGGGGGTGTGGAACTAGATGGTCTTCAAGGTCCCTTCCAACCCAAACCATTCTGGGAGTCTATGATGATTCTATACATAGGAAAAATAAATTCAAATGAATCTCTTCCACTAAGCACCCCCAGCTCCAACAAGTGGCTGCCAGGAGGCTGGAGACTCCCTTTGCACAAGGAGCCCTGTGGGAAAGCCCAGGGGCAATGGGCACAAAGTTGCTGCTGGGGAGATCCCAGCTGGACTCCCGAAGAAAATGTGTAGAGAACAGCTGGACATTGGAATCAGCTCCCAAGGGAAGCAGGGGATTCCCAGACAATGGTCAGTTTGAAGGCTCAGCTTGGCAGGGTGCTGGGCCAGCTCCTTCCAGCTACACCATCACCTGGGGAGGTTGGAGCAGATGGTCTTTAGAGTCCCTTCCGGGCTGGCACTCTGTGGTTGTGTGAGGAGTTTGGAGCTGTGTCCTCCGGCACGTGGCTCAGAGGCATTGAGTCACGGCCAGGTGTCCAGAGTGGCTTCTCCCACTCTGATTTCAACCCCATCCTTGCTTTTGGAGGGGGCTGATGCTCATGGCCAGGGGCACAGCCCCAGCTCCTTGCACCTCCTGGCTGGTGCTTTCCCACTGCGGCGAGGCGAGCTCCCGTCGTCAGGAGCGAGCGACTCGCGCCGTGATTTGTCGCTTCCCTTTGATGCTGCCAGGATTTATGCCTGGGGAAAGTGCTTTCCAGAGCCACCCAGGGATTATTGATGGCACTGAACTCCTCACTGCCCCCTGAGTTGTGACCAGCCACGGAGTCACAGAAGCACAGAACGGTTGGGGCTGGAAAGGACCCCTGGAGACCATCAAGTCCAAGCCCCAGGGATGCTTCCTCAGGAGGTCTGTTCTCCCTTCCTGCCCTCTGCACATGGGACTGGGTGGCCCCAGTGGAAGGAATCATTTTGGTTGGTGGGAAAAGACCTTTCAGCTCACCCAGCCCAACCCTTAACCCAGCACTGCCAGGCCACCACCAAACCATGTCCCTCAGCACCACATCTCCACAGCTTTGAAACCCTTCCACGGATGGGGACTCCACCGCTGCTCTGGCAGCCCAGGCCAGGCCCTGACAACCCTTTTGGAGAAGGAATTCTTCCTGAAGGAATTTTCCTGCCCACCACAGTGTGGGAGCCCAGTACCCTGCAGACTGGGACTGGAGCAATCCCTGATGGCATCACCACATCCTCCAAAGCCTTGTACCCCAGAGGGACCTTTTGTCTCTCCGGTGCCAAGCTGCTATCTCTTCTCCTCCTCTCTCATTTCCCCCCCCCCCCCCCCCCTGCATTCCTCGTGAAAGGAGCCTGCAGGCTCCCCAGCCTGTCTCCTGGCTCGATATTGAAAAGGCTAAATGAGATGCTGACACCTTAATTACACCCCATTGTCACAATCTAGCGTGGAAGTGGTGTGAGTGATATGAGAAGAAAGGGCTGCGGCGTGCGTGGCAGCTCCTTTGATTCGCGCTGGCAGGTTGGGAGTGACACAAATGGGGGCTCGAACCCAGCAGCACCCCCACGGGCAGGAGCCACGGCTCCACCAGCCTGCTGGCTCCCTGGCACCCCACCTGCCCAAGGAGGGGTGGGGTTGGGAGGGACAGGGAGGGTGGGGGGTTGTGGTGACACCGTCAGAGGAGCCCTGCCAGGGTTTCACAGGATTCACCGGGTAGGAAGGGACCCTCAAAGGTCCTCTTGTCCAACCCCCCTGCAGTCAGCAGGGACACCTCCAACAGAGCAGGCTGCTCTGAGCTACATCAGGTTGGACCTGATCCCTCTGCCTCACCCCCAGGCACGGCTCTGGGCAACCTGCTCCTGTTTGTCACCACTCTCATTGTGAGGAACTTCCTCCTAATGTCCAACCTACATCTCCCCTGTTCTGGTTTCAAAGTGAAGTGGTGTGACCAGGGCATGTCGTGACCAATCATGACACCATCAGGTGTGGTGTCCCCACTCTGTCCCCCAGCCAGGCTGCTCTGCCAGACAAGGGCACAGGAGGTTTGGTGGCACTGCCCCTTTGGCACAGACCCTGGGCAGGCAGAAATGTGCCAATTAAGCACTTGCTCTTGATTAGCAGGGCCTGAGGGGGGGTTTAATTGTGCCAGGAGAGTGTCACCCTCTGCTCCACGCCACGGTGTTACAGTCAACACCATCTGAATGCCAGCACCCACTGGCTCCCAGCCTGGTGCCACCATCACTCAGAGGCTGGCAGATTGTGGCAGTGGCACACCATGGCCAGGCTAAAAATAACCTCAGTTTGGAGATGTTTCAGTATCTCCAGTGCCTGTTGTGTGCCCCTGCCCTGTGTCCAAGCTCATTTTCCTGCCCTGTGTGTCCCCTACCCTATATCCCACCTCTGTGTCCCTGTCCTGTGTCCTTGCCCTATGTCCCAGCTCCCTCTCCTGCCCCATGTCCCTGTCTGGTTCCCTATGTTCTGTACCCCCTGCTTTCTGTCCCTGTCCTGTGTCCCTGACCCATATCCCTGTCCTGTATCCTGAATCTGTATCCTGGTCTTGTGTCCCTGTCCCATGCCTCTGTCCTGTATCCTGGATCTGTGTCCTGGTCCTGTGTCCCTGTCCCATGTCCCTGTCCTGTATCCTGGATCTGTGTCCTGGTCCTGTGTCCATGTCCCTGTCCTGTATCCTGGATCTCTGTCCTGGTCCTGTGTCCCTGTCCCTGTCCTGTATCCTGGATCTGTATCCTGGTCCTGTGTCCCTGCCCTATGTCCCTGTCCTGTATCCTGGATCTGTGTCCTGGTCCTGTGTCCCTGTCCTGTATCCTGGATCTGTGTCCTGGTCCTGTGTCCCTGTCCCTGTCCTGTATCCTGGATCTGTGTCCTGGTCCTGTGTCCCTGTCCTGTATCCTGGATCTGTGTCCTGGTCCCGTGTCCCTGCCCTATGTCCCAGCTCCGCAGATGTCGATGTCTCAAGCTGGTCAGTGCAGAGCAAAGTGGGGGAGGGGAAGGGAGGAGGGAGAGTGGAAACGGGTCCCAGCGTGCTGTGCCATGCTCGGACCGTGCCATACCAGGCTGTGCCACGCTTGGACCTTGACATGCTGCTGTCATCCAGGCCTTCCAGGGCGGTACAGGCTTGGGGGGAGAGCCTCAGGTGGGGACAGACTGGAGCTGTCACTGCTGGGAAGGAGCCAGGAGCCAATTTAGATGCAAATGTCCTTATTAATCAAGGCCAAGAGTTGGCCGGGGCAGCCCCCCCAGTACAAGGGCAGAGCTTTTTTACCCCGGGTGCTTTTCAAAGTTGCTAATGAGGCAGCAGCAGCTCATTCAGAGCCAGATTTTTTGCTGTCTGGATTCTCCAGCGACCCTGCCTCCTCCCGGAGCTGAGGCTGGGGCTCCCTTCCCGCTCCCCAGCATCGCCCAGTCCAGCCAGGCGCCTCGGCCCAGCATGGCCCCAGCCCCAGCTGCAACCGGGAGAACCAGAGCAGGGTCACAAAGGCATCGATGAAGGCTCCAGTTGGTGGCCCTTGGGATGAGCCTGCAGCCCTTGGCTGTGGTGTGTGAGGACGTGACCCTGTTAGCTGTGTCCCTGAGCTGTGTCCCCAGCTGCCCTTGCCCGGGGCTCAGCCAGGCCATGTCTGCACGGGGGGAGGTGTCCCCATCTCCATCACCCAAGATCTCATCATCTTCTCCCACTGGCAGGAGGGTCCAGAACGCATCCAGAAGCGGTTTAACCACCCAGGAATGGCTTACCCATGCCCAAAAGCTCTGTGGAGTCATCCTTGTGTCCCCATGCTGCCCAGCACAGGATGGGGACCCTGATGGGGGACATGGGGACGAAGCACCTCTTCTTCCTCTGCAGCCACCCCGCTCCCAGGGCTTTTCTCACTTCCCAGCAGCCCCACCAGCTCCTGCTGTGTTTATTCCTGCACTGGGCTGTGTCTGCTGCCCTTAATCTGATTTTGTGCAGTTCAGCAGGAGCCTTGGGAGAGCATGGGGAGAGGGAGCCTGGGGGGGACTTAAGGGGGGCCTCAGAGGCCCCCACTGCAGCACCCAGAACAGAGAAAACATCAGTGGGTGCTTTGAGAAAGACTCCTGGGGAGATTTGCCCACTCAGTCTAGGTGAGTTTCTTGGCTTCCAGCCTGGGGCTGCAGGGGGAATGGGAAGTGAGCTGACACCTGCACTCCTCAAGCTGTCCCTGTGATCCCCACAGTCCACCAGTGTCCTGCTGAGGGACCCTGGCCATTGGGTGACCACACACCTGGCTCTGCTCCCAGCCCCAGAGGGGGATCTGCCACCTGTCAAGGCAAGAAGGACATTCATACAGGGGCTGAAATGGGTCCCTTCATCTGCCTGACCCCGGGGCTGCCACCAGCTCCCTGGGCAGTGGGACCAGAGGGCACTCAGGGCAGCGGGATGCTCAGGGTGGTGGCATCGAGGGAGGTGGGATGGGGGTGGAGCAGGGTGGGATGGGGTAGAATAGGGTGGGAAGTGGATGAAGCCATGTAGGATGGGGATAGAATGGGGTGGGATAAGGATGGAGCAGGGGGGAAAGGGATGAAGGAGGGTGGAATGGACCAGGGTGGGAAGGAAACGGAGCAGGATTGGAAGGGGATGGAGCAGGGTGAGGATAGATCAGGTGATGGGAATGAAGCAGGTGAGGATGAGGTGGGATGGGGATGAGCAGGTGAGGAGAGCAAGGTGGGAAGGTATTGGTCTGGTGGATGGACCAAGATGGGAAGGAAACGGAGCAGGATGGGAAGGGGATGGAGCAGGGTGAGGATAGAGCAAGGTGGGATGGGGATGAAGCAGGGTGGGAAGGGGATGGAGTAGGGTGGGGATAGAGTAAGGGGGATGGGGTTGAAGCAGGTGAGGATAGAGCAAGGTGGGAAGGGGATGGAGCAGGGTGGGAATGGACCGAGATGGACGGAGGAAGGGGACGAGAAGGTGGTGATGAGCGGGCAGGAAGGATGGAGTGGTGGGCTAGGGATGGAGCAGGATGAGGAGGAGGTGCTGGGGACCCACGTGCCACCCTTTGCATGTCAAACACGTCCCTGATTCTGTTTCAATTT
Source organism: Colaptes auratus (assembly GCA_015227895.2). NCBI lineage: Eukaryota > Metazoa > Chordata > Aves > Piciformes > Picidae > Colaptes > Colaptes auratus. The sequence goes on from JAAWVA010000032.1 coordinate 11,141,575, forward strand.
CATCTAAACGAGGCAATTTGGAAGCAGCCCCGGGTCTGGCGGCGGCGGCTGCGGCCGTTTCGCTTGGATTTTCCTGCTCTCCCAGTGGGAAAGAGCCAATATTGGAGAGCTCAGGCACAACCTGCCGCCGGCTCCAGCCACCAAAATCAAATCAAACAGGAGGCAAGCGGAGCAGCGTGGGGGGCGAGGTCCCCGGGGCTGGTCCCTGAGCATCAAGGGCACGTTTCAGCCGCGGGTTCCTCGGGTGCGCGCCGGAGCTGGCAGCTCCCTGGGCCTAGTCCTTCCCAATCCCGTTGGGAGTCTCAGCCCTGTGAGAGAAGGAGACGGCTGGGGGGATGATGGGGCTGCACAGAGGCGGTGGGATGGGGATGGAGCAGGATTGGAAGGGGGATAAAGCAGGGTGGGATGGGGGGTCCCTCTCCCAGGGGTTTCTCCCTCTCCCAAGGGAAAGCTGTGGGGGCTCAGCCCTGCAGCAGCCCCCCAGAGAAGCCACTGCCTGGTCTCTGCAGGCACAGAAGGTCTGGGCCCCCTTTTTTAGCTCCCCTCCAAAGGAGAATTAGTAAGATTTCATTTGTTTAGGTTTACTTCGATTTATTTAACCCCTTCCCAGCGGGATCCCGGCCCCAGCGCCCCATGGGAAGAGCTGGCATCACCCGCAGTCCCCGTAGCACCCACGGGCGCAGGACTGGCGCCCCCACACCTGACCCTGGGGACGAGACAACGCCCGGTGGGGTCGTGGGGACGCGGCTGTGGCCCGGGCACCGCGTGGCTGCCAGCCCCCCGCCGCACGCCCGCCGCAGATAGTGCCATAAATCACGGTGACACCTCCTCGGGGCAGGACGGGGGCGGTGACAGGGACAATCCATCTGCGTGTCACCCGAGCTCAACTGCCGGGGCGGGACGGAGGGGCCAGGGGCTGCAGCCGCAGCAGCCCCCCCCCCCGGCCCAGACCCTCGGGATGATGGAGGTGGGAGTGGGGTTTTCCCTCCTGGAGGCCATGAGGAAGAGCTAGAGGTGGCAGCACGCCCCAGCATCACCCCCTGAAGAAAGCTGGGGAGGGGAGTTTTTGGGGTGTCAGGGAGTGATAGGACTGGGGGGGGGATGGAACAAAACTATAAATGTAGATTCAGATTGGATGTGAGAAGAGTTGTTCCCCATGATAGTGGTGAGCCTGGCACAGTTGCCCAGGGAGGTGGTGGAAGCCTCATCCCTGGAGGTTTTTAAGACCAGGCTGGATGTGGCTGTGAGCAACCTGCTGTGGTGTGAGGTGTCCCTGCCCATGGCAGGGGGGTTGGGAGCTGAATGATCCTTGAGGTCCTTCCAACCCTGACAATTCTGTGATTCTATGGTGGGGCCAGATCCTGGTCCAGGAGGGATGGGACGTGCCCAGCATTGCTCCACTTCCGGACGAACAATGAGCGATGCAGGACCAGCCGGAGCAACACGGATTTCCTCACCAGGCTGGAAGGATTTCCCTCAGAGTCAACAGAAAGTCCACCACAAACCTCATGAAGTTCAATAAGGGCAAGGGCAGGGTCCTCCAAGCTGTGGAGGAAGAACCCCTTGCACCAGCACAGGCGAGGGGTGGCCTGCTGGGAAGCAGCTCTGGAGAGAGGGCCCTGGGAGTGCTGGCGGACACACACGTTGCCCATGAGCCAGCAGTGTGCCCTTGTGGCCAAGAAGGTCTCCTGGGCTGCGTGAAGCCAAGCCTGGCCAGCAGGTCAAGGGAGGTTCTCCTCCCCTTCTGCTGCTCCCACTCGTGGTTCCATTTCACCCCTCAGGACCACAAAGCAGCAGCAAAGGCTTTCTGGAGTTCAGGGAGCCGCCTGTGCCGAGCGGCCTCCAGGCTCTGTGAGCAGAGGTTATTAAACTGATTTTGATTTTGTTCCCCCCCCCCCCCCCCCCCCCCTTTACATGCTCAATGAACATTAAAATTAAAGTTCTGCTCAGTTTTTTCCCCCCTGCCCCCAGGGTGAGGAGGGGCCGTGGCTCTCCAGAGGTGTGCCCACGTGCTGGCACCGTGCATGGAATCCAGAGTGGGTTTGCTCTGCTGGGAGGCTGATCCTGGTGTCACCACGGCGCTGAGGATGGATGCTGCTGTGGCTGGAGGTAGGGGAACCTTGGCCCCAAGTGCTGGGGGGCTCCCAGGACTGCTGAGCACCCAGGAGAGGGTCTAGGAACATCACAAGTTCGACCAAGGTGATGGATACTGGGGTCAGGGACAAGTCCCAGTCTGGAATCAGACACTCCCAGGGCATTCTGAGGCCTGAGCCAGCGCCAGGCAGGGTGTCCCCACCGTGGCAACGTCCCCAAGGGCCAGCACTCCTCCTAGCACTGCAGAGCAGCCACCACAGCCAGAGCAGACCGAGCAGCAGAGAGCCAAGAGCCAGCCCTCGCTCAGGGAGCAGCTGTGCCCCCGTTGGTGGGTGGCACATGGGGATGACAGTGCCAGCTTAATTAGGGTGACAGATTGCTGGTGGCAGGGAGAGGGTTACAGGTGCCATGTGGGACTAGGGCTGGGGTGGGTGTCTGGCCCCTGGCTCCGCTGCTGGCTCACCTGCTGAGGCACACCTGGGTGCTGCGTGGGGCGTACCTAGGTGCTGCTCAGGGCACATCTGGGTGCTGCTCAGGGCACACCTGGACGCTGCTCTTGGCACATCTGCTGCTGGGACACATCTGGATGCTGCTGAGGGTGAGTTTTGCAGCATCACCAGGGAGGCAGGGAGTGGCTGCAGGCAGGTGGCAGCCCCCTTTGTCCCACCGGGGACAGCCTCCCGGGGCTTTGACTTGGAGTAGGTCAGAAAAGGAAAGCCCTCCCCCCTCCCCTCTGCATGCCCCCCCCCCCCACCTCCCTGCTCCTCATCCTCATCACTTCTCCTCCTGCTTCCAGCCCCAAGGCCCTGGAATCATTGCCTAATTTAGAAAAATGACGGGGAGACAGTTTTCCACTGACACAGTCACTACTGAAAATTTACTTCAAGGTTCATTGTTGGCAATGTCAAAAGTGATGAAAACCAATAAAAAGAACCAGCACAGCATGAATGTCTGGGTGACAGCACGGGGGGGGGGGGGGTTGGGGAAGGGAGGAGGGGTTTAAGAGGGGGGGGGGCCCTCCCCAGCCCCCTCGCCTCAGCCTCAGCCTCTCCAGATAAAAGGTAATTGAAATGTTAGTTCCATTAATATTTCAGTGTGCCCCACATCTGACAGCCCTGAGCTCCTCACGCTCCCAGCCCCTGCTCCTCGGCTCCCCAGCTGCTGGGGGAGGAGGTTTCCCACAGCCTCCCCCCCACCCCCAGCCCGGCCGTGGCTGTCGGGCAGGGCTGGGTGACACGGAGGGCGTCCCCAAGCAAGCAGCTCAGTGAGTTCCCCAGCACCAGCCTGTGCTGCTCAGGGGCTTGTGGAATCATAGAGCTGGCTGGGTTGGAAAAGCCCTCTGAGATCCTTGAGTCCAGCCACTGACACCATGGCCACCAAACATTGTCCCCAGGTGCCACGGCCACACGTTTCGTGAACAGGTCCAGGGATGGAGACTCCATCACCTCCCCGGGCAGCCTGTGCCAGTGCCTGGCCAGTCCCGTGGGGCTGCCCAGCTCCTGCAGCAGCTTGGGGTCAGCCTGGTGTTGGGTTGGGATGGAGCCAGGCAGAGGCACCCAGGTCACGGCGCAGCGTGCACAGGCACACCAGCGCGTCACGCAGCAGGGCATTGCACACCGGTGCGTCCACCCGCCACACACCAGCACATCACACCCCAGTGCATCCCTCACACCCCAGTGCATCCCTCACACCCCAGTGCATCCCTCACACCCCAGCGCATTGCACACCAGCACACCACACACCAGCACAGCACATCCCAGTGCATTGCACACCCCAGTGCATTGCACACCAGCACACCACACACCAGCACACCATATCCCAGTGCATTACAC
>JAAWVA010000032.1:11145510-11181874 GCA_015227895.2 Colaptes auratus
TGGGCAGACGGTGACCTCCCCAACCACCCTCGAAACCCCCCCCCAACAACAACAACAACAAAAAACCCCAACAACAAAACCCCCCAGCCCCAAAGCCCCTCAGCCAAACCCAAATGCCAAAGCTGCTGCCTTGATTCATTTAATTTTCCCTTCTCATTTGATCAAGAGCAGGGTGACATTTGGCAAAAGTTGCTGATGAGGGATTGACTGATTAATTGCCATGACAACCATCGCTGGTTAATGACAGGGATGAGATTGTGGCAGCAAGAGAAGCCAAGGGAAGGGGAAGGAGGTGGTGGTGGTGGTGGTGGTGGGGAGGAGGAGGACACACACACACACACCCCCCCCAGTGGCCTCGGGTACGGTGCCTGGTGACAAAAATTGCCAGGCATGTCCCTGCTTGTGCTCCTCGGCACCGGCGTGGCCGTGCGCCTCTAATGAGAGGTTAACTGTGTCCCCAAAGTAATTACAACTGATTGAAGAGGTAGTTAGTAATTAGAGGATTAAGTGTAATGAGTCTCACCTGCAGCAGTTGCCATAGCTACAGTATTTTAGATGATGGGAGTTCAAATAGGATGGGGGGGGGGGGGGGGTGGAGGAGGACGTGGCGCTGGGAGCGGCGGCTCGGCACCTCCGGGGCGCATCAAAGGCTGCCGCGCCGCCTCTCCCGGCGCCCTGCCCGCTCCATCCTCTTTGAACTCCGAAACGTCTCCAGCTGAGGTCCCATCGGCACTCTCTGTGTCTTCCTTCAGCCAGGAGTTGACCAGGGGAGGTTCAGGTTGCACCGGGGGAGGCTTGGCTTGGATATCAGGAAAAATGTCCTTCCTGCAAGGGCGGTCAGGGATGGGAACGGGCTGCCCAGGGAGGTGGTGGAGTCCCCATCCCTGGAGGGGTTCAAAAACCGTGTAGGCACGGCACTTTGGGACATGGTTTAGTGGTGGTCTTGGTAGAGTTAGTGGTTGGACTTGCTGAGCTCGAAGAGCTAAATGATTCTCTGATTTCCGAGGGTAGAAAGCCATCAAAAAAAGATTAAACAGCATCCTGGCCTGCAGGGGCAGGGAGCTCATTCTGCCCTGTGCTCAGCACTGGTTAGGCCATACCTTCAGTCCTGTGTCCAGTTCTGGGCCCCTCAGGTTAGGAAAGATGTTGAGATGCTGGAAGGTGTCCAGAGAAGGGCAACGAGGCTGGGGAGGGGTCTGGAGCACAGCCCTGTGAGGAGAGGCTGAGGGAGCTGGGGTTGCTTAGCCTGGAGAAGGTTCAGGGGAGACCTTCTTGCTCTCTACAGCTACCTGCAGGGAGGTTGTAGCCAGGTGGGGGTTGGTCTCTTCTCCCAGGCACCCAGCACCAGAACAAGAGGACACAGTCTCAAGCTGTGCCAGGGGAGGTTCAGGCTGGATGTTAGGCAGAGGTTTTTCACATAAAGGGAGGTTTGCCACTAGAATGTGCTGCCCAGGGAGGTGGTGGAGTCCCCATCCCTGGAGGTGTTTAGGAAGAGCCTGGCTGAGGCACTTGGTGCCATGGTTGAGTTGATCAGATGGTGTTGGGTGATAGGTTGGACTTGATGATCTCTGAGGTCTTTTCCAACCTGGTTAATTCCATTCCATTCCATTCCATTCCATTCCATTCCATTCCATTCCATTCCATTCCATTCCATTCCACTCCATTCCATTCCATTCTACTCCATTCCATTCCATTTCTATTCTATTTCCATTCCATTTCCATTCCATTCCATTCCATTCCATTCCATTCTATTCTATTCTATTCTATTCTACTCTGTATCTCCCAATTCCCAGCAGTTTGGACTCACTCTCTTTCTCCAGGAGACAGAAGAAGGGACCATGAGTGGGATCAGAGACATCCCCACGGTGGCATCCTCCAGGATCCCACAGCCCTTGCTGCACCAAGGAGCCACTTCAGCCTCCCAAACCCAAGCTGCTTCGCCTCTACTTCCAGGGATGCTGCTTTCTAGGGCCCTGTCAAAGCTCCACGTGCAGTACCTTTAATGATTCCATCCATAAATGATAAGCACCATTCATTTCAGGGCTCTCATTATCAATTTATGCCCCTGTTTAATGTGCTCACGAACATCAGCCATCCCACAGCTCACAGAGACATACTGAACCACCCTTTCTGGAAGAGCCAAGCCCATACCACCAGAGCTATTTTGGACCTGGGAAGGGAAATGGGCAAAGAGAGAGGGCTTGGGTTTTAAAATGAAGAGTGAAGAGGGGCCCTAGGGCTGGGAGATCACAGAATCATTTAGGTTGGAAGAGACCTTCAAGATCATCAAGTCCAACCTTTAACCCTACTCTACCTAGTCCACTACTAAACCATGACCCAAGATCATCAAGTCCAACCTTCTGCCTAACACCTCCATGACCACCAGACCATGCCCCCAAATCCTACATCTCTTCATTTCTTTTGAGCACCCTCCAGGGATGGTAACTCCACCACCTCCCTGGGCAGCCTGTTCCAATGCCTGGCCACTCTTGGTTTGAATTGGAAGGGGCCTTAAGGTCACCTAGTTCCAACCTCAGGGATGCTGTGCACCCAGGGAGGCCACACTAAACCAGGGGCAAAATTCCAGTGGTCCAAGCTGGAGCATCTTTGGGTGAGCAAGCCCCAATGGGCAGGGGGAGGAGGAGGTGGGGAAGAGGTTGTGGGGCTGGAGACAACCCCCAGACTGGTCTCAGCCCCACCAGACCTTCTGTAAAGGCTCCCAGCCAGCACAAGAGGGTTGCCACTCCTTTCACTTAGGTTCCAACTTCACCCTAATAAATCCTGGTGAGAGCCACAGCTCCTTAATAAACATCATTGGGACAATCCAGGGAGATGGAGGGGCTGTGGATCAATCCTGACCCTGCACCTGACCCTTTGGCCTCTAGTGCACAAGGGTAGTTGTTGACTCTGCCTCTCTCCATACCTGGATTTATGGCCAGGAACTGGAACACATCACATGAGGATGGAGCCCTGTGTGCACTCTCTGTCTCCATTCATCTTCCCTGGGTGCTGAGGGTCATCAGATCCCACTTCTTGGGAAGGAACCCAGGTTGATAAGGGGCCACAACACTGCTGGAGTAGGAGGAGTAGAGCTTGGGGCCATAGTGGATGTGGTGGCACAGCCAAGTTGGACCAGTGGCACAGGCAGAGGTGTGGACAGGTCAGTCTTGCCCCTCAATTTGCCAGCACAGTGTTGGGTGATGCTTTCCTGGAGGTCCTGGATGTTGGGCTGGACCAGCAGGACAGGCAGAGGTGTGGACAGGGAGGTCCTGCCTATCACTTTGCCAGCACGGTGCAGGATGCTGCCTTCCTGGAGGTCCTGAACATTGCCTTCCTGGAGGTCCTGGATGTTGGGCTGGGCCAGCGGGACAGGCAGAGATGTGGACAAGGAGGTGCTGCCCATCCCTTTGCCAGCACGGTGCAGGATGCTGCCTTCCTGGGAGTCCTGAACGTTGCCTTCCTGGAGGTCCTGGATGTTGGGCTGGGCCAGTGGCACAGGCAGAGGTGTGGACAGGTCAGTCTTGCCCTTCACTTTGCCAGCACAGTGTTGGATGCTGCCTTCCTGGAGGTCCCGAACATTGCCTTCCTGGAGGTCCTGGATGTTGGGCTGGACCAGCAGGCCAGGCAGAGATGTGGACAAGGAGGTGCTGCCCATCCGTTTGCCAGCACAGTGCAGGATGCTGCCTTCCTGGGGGTCCTGAACGTTGCCTTCCTGGAGGTCCCAGCTCAGCTGTGATGCCTCCTGAAGCCTGAACGTGTTTGCCTGTGGCAATGTGCTGAAAATGAACATGCCGGGGGGGGGGGGGGAAATCCTTCCTTTCCCCACCCCTCCCCCCATCCTCCCCTAGCCCCCCCGCCCCAGCAGGAGCCGTTTGAGTGAGGGGAACACAAAGCGGAGCGGCGCTCGTCTGCCACGGGAGCGGCGCAGGAGACGAGGCTCTTATCAGAGCAGCGACACCGACAACCCAGCTTTATACATTTTTAATAAAGCATTTTAAATTCTTGACTGTCAGGAGGAGGAGGGAATCGGGTGCTTCCACGACTGGAAGGCTGAGGAGCTCTGCTGGGTCTCCCCGTAGCCCAGAACCACTGCGGCTCCGGTCCCACCACCACCGCCACCTTGGCGTCGTTTGGAGCCGCTGGGCATTGCCTGGGGACGCAGCCAGTGGCTCACCCTGCTGTGGTGGGCTTGGGAACGGTTCATCTTCCTCTTGCCTCCCAGCCTGTGCCCTCCACCGCGCTGTGAGGAGCTGGGAGAGGCCCCAGGGGAGAGGGGAAATTGCTGAAACAAGCAAATTGCAAAGATTCCCCTTTTCCAAATGTCAGCAGATTTGGAGGGGAAAGAAGCAAATAAGTGTAAAGGTGAAGATCTCCTGGGAATCCCCAGTTCACTCCAATTCCATTCCTGGAGCTCAGCTTCCAGCTCAGCTGCCCCCTGACCGCCCCCACTCCCCCCCACCCCTCCGTAATCCAGCCTGGCAGCACACGCCAGCACCGTGCTGTAAATGCAATTAGGGATCATAATTGAGTCGTTTAGGGGAGAGGGAGACTGGTTACAGAGCAACAGAAGGGAAAGAGAGCATCCATGCAGGAGGGGAGGATGGAAGGGATGCAAGGGATGGGGAAGGAGCAGCATCACACCCAGCCCTGAGCAGCTCCTCCTTCCAGGAACCAGCAACTCACAAAGCCAAAAGGGTTTTGGCCAAGGGGCTGGTGAAGCCCCTGAGACCCCTGTGCAAAAGGAAGAGGCACTGTGGGCTCTGTGGGTCATAGAACCAGAGAGCTGTTGAGGTTGGAAGAGACCATGGAGATCACCCAGTGGCTCACAAAGATCCCACCATCCCACCACTGCTTCTAAGCCACCACCACTAAACCACATCCCTCAGCACCACAGCCACACATCTGTTAGATACCTCCAGGGCTGGGGTCTCCACCACCTCCTTGGGCAGCCTGTTTCAGTGCCTGAGAACCCTTTCTGTGAAGAAGTTGTTCCTCCTGTCCAACCTGAACCTCCCCTGGCACAACTTAAGGCCATTCCCCCTTGGCCTGCCACTTGTTGCATGTGGAGAAGAGATCAAACACCACCTCGCTGAAACCTCCTTTCAGGGAGTTGTAGGGGGCCATGAGGTGCCCCCTCAGCCTCCTCTTCTGAAGGCTAAACCACCCCAGATCCCTCAGCTGCTCCTCATAAGCCTTGTGTTCAAGGCCCTTCACCAGCTTGGGTGCTCCTCACTGTGGGCTGGAAGGTGCCTTGTGAACTATTAGGGAAGAGGTGATGCCCACGAGAGAGTGGGACAGCACCCAGCTGAAGGTGGCCATGACCACCAACCCCTTCTGGGAGTGGTGCTTTCACTGCTCTGCAGTGCCTGAGATGCTGCTCATCCTCGGTCTCATCCACAGTCCGAGCCATGGGGACCTCCCCAGGCTCCCCTTGGCTGTGCCCCAGCCCAGCGATGCTGCTGAGTGCTCCGGCACAAAGAGGCTGGGAAACGGCCCCGTGCCGGATATGAAACGTTCCCTGGGGAGATAAACCCAAATCAGCTGTCAGTCAGCCCCCCTATCTCTGGTGGCATCAGAGGCTCGTGACTAATAGGGCTGGAAAATGCACGGCAGGCTGGAATCTGCTCTGCCTGCTGCTCACGGACTCACAGAGCGGCAGGGGTCGGAAGGGACCTCTGGAGATCACCCGGTCCAACCCCCCTGCCAAAACAGCTTCACCTAGAGAAGGGCACAGAGACAACGTGCCCAGACTCCACCTCTCACGAGGATTTTCACCCGAGCTTTGGAGCAGGGCGGAATCTTTCACAAAGCACGCAGGAGGAGGAAAGAAAAGGGCACAGGGTCCGCCCTGGCACCGGCAGAGGACCAAGTAATGGGGCAGCAAAGAGCAAAGACATCCTGGGTGACCCCAGGATGCTCCCCAGCTGCTGCTGCCGCGGGGTCATGCCAGGGCACCCTCAGGGCTGCTGGCCGTGGACCACACACAAGATGCTTCTTGCACACACCCCTCAGCGGGGGTGCTGGGATGTCCCCTGGGTGCTTTTATGGGGTGGGAAGGGTGTGAGGGGCTCTCGTGAGAAGCCTGGGTCTGCTTCCCCTGCCGGCGCTGGGAAGCCCCCGGGGGAAGCGGCAGGAGCGATGATCCATCACGTGCCAGTGACCCGGCCGGGGATATTTTTAAGCAGGGAATAAAAATAGACTCGGCTGACAGTGAGCAGTCGCTCCCAGCACCACCATCAAGGGGACTGGGGGTGTGCTGGAAGGGACAGGGGACCCCCCCAGATCCTCACACCCTGGCCACGCCACCCCGAGCACCGCAATGTTATCCCTTCACCATGGTCCCGGCTGACTCTTGGGGTGGTGCTTGTGCCACTGGTTGCACCCTGGGGACTGTCACCCTGCCCTGGCAAACCCCTTGCTCCTGCAGATGTTGGGTTGGCTGTGGTGGGCTGCTGCTGCAGGAAGCCCTCAGCCTGATGTATGGGAGATAAGGCAGGCAGCTGCTGGCCCTGGGCCCTGACCGAGATGGAGATTTGTTTCAGCCGAATAATTTGCTGAATCTATAAATAAACTGGGGAGGGGTGGAGGAAAAAAAGCCCAAACCACAATCAAAAAAAGCAACCACAGAGCACTGGAGTTTCTGCCTTCCTGACCCTGCAGCACCCAAAGCAGCTGCCCCCAAATAACCACCACCCATGGCGGTGTCAGCCAAGGGGACAGCGAGGATGATGCTCCTGGGACACAGCTCCTTGCCCAGATGGGAGCTCTCCGTGCCTGGACAAGCTGCCTGCCTTCTGTGGCCCCTAGGCTCAGGCTCCTTCCAGCTGGCTTTAGCACTCAGGGTGCTTCTGGCTGTGGGGACCCTATCATGGGGCCATATGGGACCAGTTTCTCACCTTGGGCTTCCCAGTGAGCAAACTCTGCCCTGACACCGGTGAAATTTGAGATCCAGGAGCGAGCCCATGCATTGGTACAGGGTGAGGGGCAGCAGATGCTCCACACCACAGCAGCAGCAGCATGAAAAGAGCCCCACTCCTGCCTTCCTTCCTCCTCCTCCTCTTCATCTTCCTTCCTCCTACTCCCTCTTCATGCCTGGCTGCCCGTGGCCATCTCCCTCTGCTTCTCACTCTCCATTTGCTCTCCCAGCAGATGTTGGTGTCTCTTGTCTAATGAGCCTTTTAACGCCAGGATCTCTCTTGCCCCTTGGACTGGGAAGCCCAAAGCTTGACATCTCCCATCAGCATCAAAGTCACTCACCCAAACACCCTGCACCCCACCTCAGCACCCGGCACCCACAGCCTGGTGCTGCTGCAGCCATTACGGCACGGTGCCAGCAGCACCACCAAGGTGCTCAGTGCATTTGTGTCCCCCACATGCCCTGTTCTTGCCTCTCCAGACCACATCCCCGTGGTGCCCCACAGGGACCCACATTTGGAAGTGACTGGGAGATGGAGAAAACCTCTTGAGGTTTGGAACAAGGAGCCAGGTCGTAGCCAAAAGTTGGCCATGGGAATCGCTGAGACTCAGTTAGCACCCCAGCCAGGTGGGTGGGCACCTCCTTGACCCCTTGCCATTGGGCATCCCTTTGCCCCCTCACAGCTGGGCCTCTCCATGACTCCCTTGCCATGCCAGGCTGTGTTCTGGTGATTTCAACACTGGGCTTCCCCTTGACCCCTCACTATGCCCTTCTGTGCCCTGGTGATTTCAACACTGGGCTTCCCCTTGACCCCTCACCCTGCCCATCTGTGCCCTGGTGATTTCAACACTGGGCTTCCCCTTGACCCCTCACCATGCCCTTCTGTGCCCTGGTGATTTTAACACTGGACATCCCCTTAACCCCTCACCATGCCCATCTGTGCCCTGGTGATTTCAACACTGGGCATCCCCTTGACCCCTCACCATGCCCTTCTGTGCCCTGGTGATTTCAACACTGGGCATCCCCTTGACCCCTCACCATGCCCTTCTGTGCCCTGGTGATTTCAACACTGGGCTTCCCCTTGACCCCTCACCATGCCCTTCTGTGCCCTGGTGATTTCAACACTGGGCTTCCCCTTGACTCCTCACCATGCCCATCTGTGCCCTGGTGATTTTAACACTGGGCATCCCCTCAACCCCTCACCATTGGGCATCCCCTTGTCCCCTCACCATGCCCACATATGTTCCAGTGATTTTAACACAGGGCATTCCCTCAACCCCTCACTGTGCCCATATGTGTTCTACTGATTTTAACACTGGGCATCCCCTCAACCCCTCACCATTGGGTATTTCCTCAACCCCTCACCATTGGGCATCCCTTTGTCCCCTCACCATGCCCATATGTGTTCCAGTGATTTTAACACAGGGCATCCCCTCAACCCCTCACCATTGGGTATTTCCTCAACCCCTCACCATTGGGCATCCCCTTGTCCCCTCACCATGCCCATATGTATTTCAGTGATTTTAACACAGGGCATCCCCTCAACCCCTCACCACTGGGCATCTCCTTGACCACCCCCACGCCAGGCTGTGCCCTGGTGATATTAAGGACAGGCAGGAGCTCAGGGTCGGGTGTGTGGTGGGGGTGAAGCCACCATCCTCCCACCACGTCCTTCAGCATCTCTTTGCGTCCCTGTTGCCACCGCAGGAGCGGGGGACAGAAGGCAGCGATCCCAAATATCGATGGCAGCCCCGATCAATGCTATCTCCTTTTTCCATGCCTATGAGCTCATTGATTTTTGTGTGTGTGTGGTGGTGGTGGTGGTGTTGTTACCTCTCTGTTTATGTAACGTCTGAACTTTGCACAACTGAACCGTTTAATGTGCAGGGCGGGGGGGAAGGGGGGGGAAGAGAGCCCTGTTGCCATGAAAACAGACCTGCAAGTGACAGCCCCAATGTGGAGATATCCCTGTTTTATTGGGGTCCTGCTGAATGTATTTTAACCTTGATAAGTCAATAACTTCTTGGTACAAAAAAAACAACAACCCCCAATCAACAGACCAAACAAACAACCAAAAACAGAGCAAAAGCAGGCAGGGCTTCCAGAGCCTCGAGTGCCTTTGGAATCACAGAATCACCAAGGCTGGAAGAGACCTCAGCGATCATCAAGTCCAACCTGTCACCACAGAGCTCATGACTAAACCATGGCACCAAGTGCCACATCCAATCCCCTCTTGAACACCTCCAGGGAGGGTGACTCCACCACCTCCCTGGGCAGCACATTCCAATGGCTAATGCTCTCTCTCGGTGAAGAACTTTCTCCTCACCTCCAGCCTAAACCTCCCCTGGTGCAGCTTGAGACTGTGTCCTCTTGTTCTGGTGCTGCTTGCCTGGGAGAAGAGACCAATCCCCACCTAGCTACAATGTCCCTTGAGGGAGTTGTAGAGAGCAATAAGGTCTGCCCTGAGTCTCCTCTTCCCCAGGCTAAGCAACCCCAGCTCCCTCAGCCTCTCCTCCCAGGGCTGTGCTCCAGACCCCTCCCCAGCTTTGTTGCCCTTCTCTGGACACCTTCCAGTAACTCAACATCTTTCCTAAACTGAGGGGCCCAGAACTGGACACAGGACTCAAGGTATGGCCTTAACAGTGCTGAGTACAGGAGGTTTAAAGACAGAGAGTTTGAATCCCCGGAAATCTTGCTCCTTCTCTGAAGGTCAGGCATTTTCCAGGGCAGGCTGATGTTTTGGTCAGAGAGTTACGCTGTGCATTGGTCAGGGTGGGAGGTGGAAATGCTCAGCACTCCAGAGAAGGACCTGGGAGTGCTGGTGGACAGCAAGTTGCCCAAGAGGCAGCAATGTGGCCTTGTGGCCAAGAAAGCCAATGGTCTCCTGGGGAGCATGAGGAAGAGTGTGGCCAGCAAGTCAAAGGAGGGTCTTTTCCCCCCCTGCTATGCCCTAGGGAAGCCACAGCTGGAGTACTGGGTCCAGTTGTGTGCTCCCCAGTTCCAGAGAGAGAGGGAACTACTGGAGAGAATCCAGAGGAGGCTCCAAAGATGCTGAGCATCTCTGTGAGGAGGAAAGGCTGAGAGCCCTGGGGTTGTGGAGCCAGGAGAAGAGGAGCCCCAGAGGGGATCTGATCAATGCTCAGCAAGAGCTAAATGACCTGTGCGGGGCAAGAGGATGAGGGCAGACTCTTGTCAGTGGTGCCTAGTGACAGGACAAGGGGCAACGGGCACAAACTGTAACCCAGGAGGAGAAGCTTGTTTGTTGTGAGGGTGCTGGAGCCCTGGGGCAGGCTGCCCAGAGAGGTCGTGGAGTTTCCTTCTCTGCAGAGATTCCAAAGCCACCTGGCCATTGTGATCCTGGGCAAGCTGCTGTGGGTGCCCCTGCTTGAGCAGGGGCATTGGACTGGATGATCTCTAGAGGTCTCTTGCAATCCTCACCATGCTGGGATTCATGGAATGCAGCGTCAGCGACGACAGCTCTGATTACACAACCCCCAGGGGCTCAGTGGTGGCCATACCCATCACCGTGGTGGCCATAGCCATAGCCACCACATTGGCTGGCCCCCATCCATGGGGGCTCAGTGGTGGCCATAGCCATGGCCACAGTGGTCACTGCCCAGCGATGAACTCCAGCCGTGGTTCCATAGCCTATTTGCCGAAGCTGCTGCCCGGGAGCTCTCTGGGAAGGATCCCCACAGACTCCTCCGCCTCCCCGCTGCCGGAACTACAGCTCCCCTCCTGCCCCGCGGTACCTTGCGCGTTGCCGGTCAGCCGGGGCGACCCGTCGCGGTGCACGTCGGGAAGCGCAGTCCCACCGGCCGCCGCTTGGGCCATTTTCCCGCCAAAGGGGCGGGGCCAAGGGGGCGAACCGCCCCGCCCCCTGCCTGCAGGACGCGCGGCGGCGTCGCCATGGAAACGCGCCGGGGGCGGGGCCGAGCCGCGTGCGGCCGCCGGGCCCCGCGCGGGGCTGCTCAGTGTCGCCGCAGCCGCGCACCGGGCGGGAGCCAGCGACCAGGGGCCGGCCCCCGCCACCGGCCCCGCCGCCGACACTCAGCATCGGCCCCGATACCCGGCACCGGCCCCACCACCCGGCACCGGCCCCACCACCGAGACTCCGCCACCACCACCGAGACTCCGCCACCGAACACCGGCCGCCACCGAGCCCCAGCCCCGCCACCGGGCCCCGCCACCCAGCACCGGCCGCCGCCAACCACCGAACCCCGGCCGTCCCCCGCCGCCATGGAGCGCTGAGCCGCGGCACTTCAATCCCCCATCCCCCCCCAGTCCCTCCTCGCCGCGCCAAGGGCCGGCGGACACCGATCTCTTCGCTGCACAAAGGGAAGCGGAGGACCCACGGTGGGATGCCCCCCGGGGGTCCCGGCTCCGCTCACCTCCCCCCACGGTTTATTTTATTTTAATTTAATTTAAATTTTTTTTTCCTGATTTTTTTTTCACACCCCCCCATCCTACCTCCCAGCCCCCGGGCCCCCGGGGGTAGAGCACCGGGAGCCCCCACCGCACGCTGGCCGCGCACGGGGCGGGGCGGGCCGCCGGCGGGGCGCGGGGCCGGGCGGGGGCCGCCGCCGCTGCTGCTGCGCGGCCCGGGGGGGGCGGCCCGGAGAGCCCCGTACAGCGGCGGCCGGAGCCGGCCCGGATCCAGCTCTGACGGTAAACGGGGGAACGGCGGCGGAGGGTACTGGGGGGGCGGGGGACTGTTGCGTGTTATCGGGGTGGGTGCGGGTTGTCGGCGTGGGTAAGGGAAAGCAAGGGGGGGGTCCGGCCCTCGGGGCTCATCAGGAGGCGGCCCCGCCGCAACGGTTCCCGGTTCTCCCGGCGGCAGTGCCCGGCTCTCCCTGCCGCGCAGCCGCCGGGAAAGACACCGCGGGCATGGAGCCACCACGATCACCGGCTCGGGAACTGGCTCGTCTGTTGCTACCGGAGAGGAACAAGAACAACTTTGTTGGGTTTTTTTCCCTTATTTCGAATTATTTTCTTGGCTTTTTTGGGGGTCTTCTGACTCTTGAGTGGAAATAAAACATCCACGGGAGCTTCCACGAGGAAAGCTGAGACACTTCCCGCGGGAGCTGCTGCTTTTTCTGCCCTGTTTTGCCTGGAAAAAAAAAGGTTATCGGGGGGAAAAAAAAGAGAGTTTTTTTTTTCTCCCCCGGGGTGGCACCGGGTGAAGAAACGGAGCCGGTTAGGAAAACCCCCGGCGCCCACCGGGCTACCGGAGTGGGTGATAGCGGAGCCAGGACCCCCGGCATGGCCCCCGCGCTGGTGTGGATACCGCCGGTCACAAAGGAGAGGAGAGGAAAAGGAACCACCCTGTGATGGTTGATTTCCCAGCCCAGCTCCCGGGCTGCCTCCCGCCGTGCCACGGAGCTGCGGGCAAAGCATCTCCCGAAACCTTCTCCGCTGCATCCCTCTGGCATCCTAGTGGCATCCCAGTGGCATCTCCTGGACCATCAATGCTGGAAATACGATTCACCAGGGACAAGGCATCATGGTCCCCAAGAACCGAGAGCATGGCTGGGTATCCACCGAAGCTGTGCCACTGCTCCGGCTCCGGTTCCCGACGGAAAACGAGGTGTTCCCCGTGCCGGCGGGTAACAGCTCAGCCCCAACATCCAAATCCAGCTCTGGGAAGAGCTGTGACATCGTGGGAATTTAATGGCTGGAGAAGGCAGGGCCTGGCCGCGGTGAGCCGGCGGCAGCTCGGCACAGCTCGCTGCAGGGCACGGCCGCACCGGGGCTGGGGGGGGGGGTGGGAAACGGCAGCGCAGCTCTGGCACTGCCGGCTCGTTTCCAAAGGAGGCAAAGTTTCGACAGCCATGCTCCGTGTTTTCCAAGGGACGGATTTGCTTGGCGTGGGGCTGGGGTGGTTTGGCTAGCCCTGGCTGTCGGGGCATGGATACCTCGGTAGGGAGCTGTTGTCTGTAGGTGCGGAGATGTCTGTGTGTGCATCTTCCTGCCAGGGATGCTGCTCTTCAGAGCTTGCGGGGGGCTTGCCTGGGTTGGGAACCGTGGTTTTGAGGAGGGCAGAGTGCTTGGGGAGGGCGGGGGGTGGTGTCCATGGGGCTCTGTGGGTGTGGGGGGCGCAGAAGCGTGCTCCTCTCACTGTCACCGTCCCTAGAGGTGTTCGAGAAACGTGTGGACATGGCACCTGGGGACATGGTTTGGGGGCCATGGTGGTTGGAGATAAGGATCTCGGAGGGCTTTTCCAAACAAAACAATTCTGTGAGTTCTGAGGAGTGTCCCACGCCTTGCTCAGGATGATGTGGTGGGATTTGGCAGGATTATACCTTTTCCTGCCCTGGTGGTGGGGTTTTGCTGTCTGGTGTGCCAGGCAGGTGCCACCGCTTGCTGGTCCGGATGGTCTTTGCAACTCCGGTGGGACCTTGGTGGGTGAAACCTTTGCACGCGTGCTCTGCTTGGGGGAATTCAGGTGGAAAGCATCCCTGGCAGAGGATACTCAGCATCTCAGCCCCTCGGGAAGGGACTTTTCTTGTCAAGGATCCATAAAACTTTCAGGAGTGGCTCTCTCGGCTGCTGGGATGAGCTGTGTGCCATCCGGTCCGGCGGCCTTGATGCCGTAGTGGAAGAAGGAGAAGGAAGCTCTCACCACACTGCCTTCTCCTGACCTTGTGTGTAGAGCAAGGGAAGAGAAAGCCATTCCCTGTCTGTGGGAGCCTGCCTTGTTTTCCTGCCTTTAGGAATGGTTTTCCTGCCGGCTGAGTGGGTCGGTACCAGTGGGGCTCATTGGCTGTGGGGGAGCAGCGCTGGCTGTGAGCTGGGCCCCGTTTCAGCTGAGCAGATCATGAAATATTGCAGTAACTCGGTGTGAATGTTCATCCCCAGCCTGGAGCTGGAAGCCCACAGTGGTAGGAGATGGGGTGGCTGCTGCCAGGCTGTCTCCAGGGGCACAAAGCCCCTCCAGGGAGTGTCACCTCATTTTTTATCTCCTCTGGTTACCGGGTGGTTTGATCCTGAACCACATGGCCATCCCCAAGCAGGCTGCAGAGGAGCCTGCTCCCTCCTGGTGCTGGTTTTTAATGGTGGGCTTCTGCCCTGCCCGTGGAAGGGCTCTGGCTGGGGCCGAGGGTCTCATATGTCCCACGACCCCACGGTGGTGGTCTGTATCAGCCGTAGCTCCCCGTGCCCGCCGCCGTCCCCGAGCTGCCCCCGCACTCCCTGCCGTGCGTGCCGGATTAGTGCCGGGCGTTTGCATCCCTGCCAGGCAGCAGAGTTCAGTTTTGCCTGAAGTGGCTTTTCTGGGTGGCCTGGACTGGGAGATATCTGTGGTGAAATTGGGCAGCTCCTCTCCCCCCTTATCCTGGGACACCTGCAGCACAGGGAGCTTTGGCCTGGTTGATACTTGGTGGGAGTCAGCTTATCCTGGTTTTTGGGGTCTCAAGGGCAGGGATGAGAGTACTGAGGATAGGGATGCGGTGCCAGGGGTAGGAATGGTGCCAGAGGTAGGAATGGTACCAAGGGTAGGGATGCAGGTACTGAGGCTAGGGATATGGGGTTACCGAGAGCAGGGATATGGACACCAAGGGCAAGGATGTGGGTACCAAGAGCAGAGATGCAGGTACTGAGGGCAAGGATGTGGGTACCGAGAGCAGGGATGCGGGTACTGAGGGTAGGGATGTGGGTACCAAGAGGAGATATGGGTACAGGGCATTGGTTTGTGGGTACCACAGACAAAGATTCAGGTCCCACCCAGAGCATGGTGGTACTGGAGTTGATGAGGTCGGCGGTGGGATCCTTACGGCTCCCTTTAGGAGCAGAGCCAGGACATCCTTTCCTGCCAGGATGAGATCCTTTGGTGATGTCTGCTCCTCAGACAGGGGTGTCCATGCGCAGTGACCCCCTCCCCCGCCTTCCCCTCTAAAGCTGGCAGCTGGTGGGGTGAGCTGGGGGGCTGCACCTGCTGGGACTCCCCCCTTCCTTTACCCCCTCCAGCATCTGTGCCGCCGCATGTCCGTCTGCAGCGGGCGCATGCATGCTTTAAAAAAAAATAAGAAAGAAAAAGGAGAAAAAAAAAAAAAAAGAAGAAGACATTTCTTCTTTTTCTTTCTCTTCTGCCTGCGCATTCCTCAAAAAAGAGAAGAAAAAAAAAAAGCTAATATTCATGAAAGGTAATTCAATCAAAGCGCGATGCCTATCAGCTAATGCAGCAAAGCTGGCGCAGGGGTGAGAATGGGAGCCAGGAACACAAAAGCCCTGTTTTATTACCTCCTGCTTGCCTGAGAATTGCTTTTCTCCCTCGAGTGAGCCGGCTAAAGCTGGCTTTATTATGTTAACCTATTTGCGTGTCAAGAGCTATTGTGCCTCTCTTTATCTGTGTTTGTATTTGCTCGGTGCAGGGAATAAAAGGACGAGGCGAAAATGGATGGGGCTGGTCAGTGCTTTGCACTCTGGGGGCACTGATTGGTTGCTAAGTGATTTGCATCCCCGGTAATCGCTTTTATCTCGGAAGGATGTCGTGTATAATTATCAGCCTACTGACATCTTTTGAAATCTGCCTAATGGGTGTTTTTTAATTTACATGGGAAGCAGGGGCTATTTGTGTTGCTCTGATTACAGGTTGTGCCAAGTGGATGGGTTGCAAATGCAGAGACTTCCAGTTTGGATGGTTGGGGGGGGGTGGGGGGGGGGGGTAGGGGTAAAATCTGGGATTTTTGGTGAGTTCTCCTTCAGCCCAAGTTAGATGGGTTGAAAAGAGATTCCCAGCTAGATGTGGGGGTGGTGGGGTGGGTTTTGGGGTTGTTTTTTTTTATCTCTTCATCACAAGAGATTTGGGAGCAGGGGGGGTTTGGTGAGTTCCCCTTCAGCCCAAATTAGACAGAATAAAAATACAGAGATTTCTAATTAGATGTTGGGGGGGGGGAACTGGGACTCTTGGTGAGTTCTTATTCATCACAGAATCGTTTCAGTTGGAAAAGACCTCGAAGATCATCAAGTCGTAGAATCGTTAGGGTTGGAAGGGACGTCAAGGATCAGCCAGTTCCACCCTGCCTGCCATGGGCAGGGACGCCTCACACCAGATCGGGTTACTCAGAACCACAAGTCCAACCTTCTTCCCAACACCTCCATGACCACTAGACCACGTCCCCATCTGCTTAGGATGAACAGGAACTCACAAAAAAAGCCCAGTTCATGGAATCATTAAGGTTGGAAAACACCTCTAAGATCATCAAGTCCAACCATCAACCCAACGCCACCATAGCCATTAGACCATGTCCCTCAGAACCAGATTTTCCACGTCTTTAAGCCCCTCCAGGGATGGGGGTCTCCACTATAGCCTTGGGCAGCCTGTTCCTCTGCCTGACCACTCTTGCAGGAGAGAAGCTTTTCCTGGTATCCAACCTAAACCTTCCCTGGTGCAACTTGAGGCCATTTCCTCTGCTCCTGTTGCTTGGAGAAGAGGCCAATCCCTACCTAGTTCCAACCTCCTTTCAGGGAATTGCAGAGAGCCAGAAGGTCTTCCTTCAGCCTCCTCTTCTCCAGGCTGAACAACCCTAGCTCATCCTAAGTAGATGGTTTGGAAATAGAGAGTTTTCCAGTAGATGTTGGGGAACTGGGATTTTTGGTGCATCCTTGCCAGCATGGGGTTGATGGCTGTGGTCTGGACCTGACTGTAACAGCAGCAGGAGGCCTGGGCTCTGCAGTTCCCCAACTCAGCCCCCACCATGCAGAGGGTGCTGGGTGCTTGACTGGGGTAAATATTTAACTGGTGCCCAGTGCTCTGGCTGAGTTCTCACAGCCATGTGATTCTTCCTTGGGGCTGCAGCTGGTGGGTTCCCACGGCTGTGGTGGAACCACTATGTTTGCTCCTGGTCACCTGTGCCCCCTCTGTCATCTCTGGGCACTGATGGGCAACTGAGAGGCACAGCAGAGCCTGCTGAGGTGTTAATGTGGTTTGGGGTGTGCTCATGGTGCTGGAAGCATCAGCAGTTCTGTGAGTGCATCTCTTTTGGGTGGGCAGTGGGATGTGGGGGCTCTCCTGAGTGTGCGTGGGCTCGGAGGAGCCCTGGTATTCAAAGCAGCTTGGCAGTGCCATGCCAGTTATTGGCTCAGGTTTGATGACGGGGAAGGGGCAGAGGTTGGAGGTGGTTGTGATGAGATGAAGGACGTTGGGGATGCCTCCTGGGGCTCTATGTGCTGGCACTGGGACATCTCGGTGTCTTGGGTTCCTTACAGGAGATTGGTGCTCACCACAGGGCTGAGCGCCTTCTGCAGTGGGTGCTGAGCTGGGGGAGAAGGGTAGAGGGCAGGTTCTGAGGGCAGGTCACCCACCGGGGCACCTCAAGCCAGCTGCCTTCCTCCTCTTGTGGGAAAGGCCACATCTGAGCTGCAAGCACATGCAAGCACACGAGGTGACCCCCTCAATTTGCAGGGCTGGGCTGGTTTCCTGGCAAGTGGCGCCGTGGGTGGCAGCACGAGTGGCACAGCGCCGTGCTGGCTGGGGTGCCAGGCCGGTGGGGAAACGCAGGGTATGGGAACAGCAGATCTGATGGCGGGGTGGGGCAGGGGGGCAGACCCTTACGCCCAGGACCCCATACCCCAGGGTGCTGCGCCCTGCTGCGCGGGCAGCACCATCCTGTCCCGGCTGGCGCGCGGCGAGGGCACCGCTATTTATGGCTGGCTGTAAACAAACTCCCAATGAAAGAAAGTTAATGACCTGAGACTGACGGGAGCCTGCTGGGAATTTTTATAGCCCCTGGGACTCCACTCTGCTAAAGAGAAAAATACAGCAGCGTTTTAACCCAAACCCAAGAGCCCGTGTGACGCGGGGCCCCGAGGGAGGGGAACGCGCGGCCCCAGGGTGGGGAGGTGGTTTGGAGGGACTGGCCCAGAGTTGAGGGGGGGAGGGGGGCTCAGGGGGGTATCCAGCTAGGATTGGGGTGTGCAGCCCTGGTTTTGTCCCTGTGACAGGAGGCACATCCCAAGCCGGGGGGGGGGTGGTGTTCTCCCAGGTTTTCACCATCTGCCTCTTGTAGGTTCTCTAGGGTCTGGAGAGCAGGTCTGGTGAGGAGCCGCTGAGGGGATTGGGGTTGTTTGGTGTGGCGATGGGGAGGCTGAGGGGAGACCTCGTTGCTCTCTACAACTCCCTGAAACAGGGTTGCAGTGAGGTGGGGGTTGGTCTCTTCTCCCTCGTATCAGGTGATAGGATGAGAGGAAATGGCCTGAAATTGTGCCAGGGGAGGGTTAGGTTGAGGAGGAGGAAAAATGTCTTTGCTGCAAGCGTGGTCAGGTATTGGAACAGGCTGCCCAGGGAGGTGGTGGAGGTGTTCATAAACACATAGGTACGGTGCTGAGGGACATAGTTTGATGAGCATGGTGGTGCTGAGTTGATGGTTGGGCTTGATGATCTTCGAGGTCTCTCCCAAATAAAACGGTTCCATCTGCATGCCAGCTTAGCTGGGAACCACACACTAATAAAGCCTTAATACCCTGCAGCAGGGAGATGTCCCTCTTGGAGACACAAACATTCCCACTGCTTGTGAATCCAACCCTGGATGAAGAGCAAGAGATGCCACAGCAGGGGGGGACAGGGATGCTGTGGTTTGGGATGCTGTGAGTCCCCCCCTGGCCTGCTCCTGCCTGCCCATCACGTTTGGTACCTGATCAAACACGTCTGGATGTCATGGCTGGGGCATCCATTTTAGCCTGGAGAAGAGGAGGCTCAGAGGAGACCTTCTTGCTGTCCACAGCTACCTGAAGGGAGGTTGTATCCAGGTGGGGGTTGGTCTCTTCTCCCAGGCAAGCAGCACCAGAACAAGAGGACACAGTCTCAAGCTGTGCCAGGGGAGGTTTAGGCTGGATGTTAGGAAGAAGTTCTTCCCAGCAAGAGGAATTGGCCATTGGGATGTGCTGCCCAGGGGGGCGGTGGAGTCCCCATCCCTGGAGGTGTTTAGGAAGAGCCTGGATGGGGTGCTTGGTGCCATGGTTTAGTTGATTAGATGGTGTTGGGTGATAGGTTGGACTCGATGATCTGAAAGGTCTTTTCCAACCTGGTCTGGTCTATTCCATCCCGTTCCATCCCATCCCGTTCCATTCCATCCCGTTCCATTCCATCCTATCCTATCCTATCCTATCCTATCCTATCCTATCCTATCCTATCCTATCCTATCCTATCCCATCCCATCCCATCCCATCCCATCCCATCCCATCCCAGGCTGGGGAGCATGGCACAGGGTGCCCCACTGGCTCCTTTTGCCGCTGCCTGCTGGCAGGCGCAGGCTCCGTCTGCACTCCGCGCGCGCCGCTTGATTTACTGCCGAGAGCTGGCAGTTAAAGCTGACAAATTGAAGGCGGTTTTAAGTGGTTCAGGTTAATTAATAGTCAGGGAAGTATCCATTTTTATTTGTTTTGTTTTGCCTTTTCTTTTTTTTTTTTCCCCCTTTTTTAAGGGATGCTCTTGGCTTGCAGGGAGAAACGGAGCTTGGCTTTGCCTTTGGAAACGAACACCTCCTGCATAGGTTCACTCCCCACCAGCACACCCCACAAGGAAGGGGGATGGGGCTGGGCTCGGTGCTGAGCCTGGGATGTTGCTCTTCCATTTCTGACCCACAGCTTTGTGTTTTGGCTTGAATTTCTGCCCCCCTCGAGGCTGTTGCCAAAGGAAGCGCCAGGATGGGGTGTGATGGGACTGTCCTGCGTGTCTCGGCTTGCTGTCTACAACTACCTGAAGGGAGGTTGTAGCCCGGTGGGGGTTGGCCTCTTCTCCCAGGCAAGCAGCACCAGAACAAGAGGACACAGTCCGAAGCTGTGCCAGGGGAGGTTTAGGCTGGAAGTAAGGAGAAAGTTCTTCACTGAGAGAGTCATTAGCCATTGGAATGTGCTGCCCAGGGAGGTGGTGGAGTCACCGTCCCTGGAGGCGTTCAAGAGGGGATGGGATGTGGCACTTGGTGCCATGGTTTAGTAGTCATGAGGTGTTGGGTGCCAGGTTGGACTTGATGATCTTTGAGGTCTTTTCCAACCTTATTGATTCTATGATTCTCCAGTGTGTCAAACTCTTGTTGCCTGTGTCAGTGCCCTTTGGAGGTGTGGTTCTCTTCTCTCATCCTGATAGAGTGATAGAATTGTTGGGGTTGGAAAAGCCCTCCAAGATCATCCAGTCCAACCATCAACCCAACACCACCACAGCCACCAAACCATGTCCCCAGGTGCCACATCCACGTGGTTCTTGAGCACCTCCAGGCACGGTGACTCCACCACCTCCCCGGGCAATGACCTGCTGCAGGTGCTGGGAGCTGTTCCAGGTCAGCAGTGTTCAGTCTGTGCTGCTCCAGTAACCAGAGTGTTTCCATAGCCACCTGGGAGTGGTGCAGCCAGGTGGCCATGGCCTCCTTGCTCCCATGGGTGGACAACAGTGTTGAGATCCCATCCTGGACTGGGAGCTGAAAAAGACACAAGAGAGATGGTGCTGAGGGACCTGATTTAGCCCGAGGCTGGGGAGAATTAGAGAGTGGCACTTTGAGACCTGGTTTAATGGCCGTGGTGATGTTGGGTTGATGTTTGGGCTGAGTGATCTGAAAGATCTTTCCCAGCCAAAACAGATCTGTGGTTCTTTGATCCATGGATGGACTAGAGCAGCACCCACTATCATTGGTTCATGCACACACATGACTCAGATGCTGACATCTGCTCACATCTGCTCACATCTGCCAGCAGAATGGTGTCGAGGGTCCACATCCTAAGAAGTTAAAACTTCACAGTAAGAAGTAGAGGTGGGAAGGCAACACTGACCAGTCTCTGGGCAGCACAGAAAGCCTCTGAGCTGCATGGGATGAAGGCTTGGTGGTAAAGGGACCTGAGCAGCATCTGTGGTGGCCTTTGTGCACCAGTGCCAGAGGGTGTGACAAGGGTGGGTACCTCCAGGCTGTGCCCTGGAGCAACACAAAACCTCCCCCCAGCCTCACTCCAGCTTTTTTCCCAGCATAGACCGGGATGCAGGTGGAAGTGGTGGGTTTCCAGCAGCCCTAATGCTTGGGAAGATGAGAGATGAAGGTTAGGGACCATTTTTTTAACTCACTAAAGGGCAAGACAAGCTGGAGTCTGCAGTCCAGAGATATAATTAGTTCACAGCAGTGGTGCTTCCTTGATTTAGCTTCAGAGAGCAGAACAAGACAAGGATGTTCTACCCAATTAGCAGTAACATCCAGTCTGAGCCTCACTAGGTGAGATAACAAGCTGGGTTTATAGCTCTTCCTCATGGACTCCTTTTTGGGAAGGGGTGGGGAAGGAGGGGAAGAAATGAGTCTTGAATTCTTTTCATCGAGGGGGAGAATGAAGAGTGAGCTCAGAAAGCCCCAGACTGAGTGGTGCCTTGGCCAAGGCAGGTGATGAAAAGCCATAAGAAGCCAAACCAGCCTGGGACAGGGCTGCCTGGCTGTCTGGCTATCCTGGCAGGCTATGCAAGGGGATGTGTCCCAGTGAGGACATGCACAAGGGCCACCCACACAGCCTGGCTATGTCCCATCTGCTGCTGAGAAGGTTTATAGCACGTGGACTGGCAGCTTTGCTGCCTGCTCAGAGGGGCCTGGGGCATGTGGGGTGGCTGTCAGTGCTGCCAGCTATGCCCTGAGCCATGTCCTTCGTTAGGCACGCTGGTTCCTAGCTGGAGGATCCTAACTGTGTCCCTTCTGGGCACACTAGTCTCCAGTGAGGTGACTACCCCCGAGCTGTGTCCCTCAGCAGGTGTGCTGGGCCCCAGTGAGAAGACCTCCAGCTATGTTCCCTGTGGCACTGGTCCAGCTGTGTTGACTCCAGCTGTGTTTCTTACTGGGTATACTGGTTTCCAGGAGGTGACCTCAGCCACGTACCCCTGTGGGCACACCAGCCTCCAGCAAAGTGACCCCAGCCTTGTCCTGAGCAAGATGACCCTGGCTTTACACTGCCATGGGCTTGCCAGTCCCCAGGGAGGTGACCCTAGCCTTGTCCCCAGCAAGATGACCCTGGCTTTACACTGCCATGGGCTTGCCAGTCCCCAGGGAGGTGACCCTAGCCTTGTCCCCAGCAAGATGACCCTGGCTTTACACTGCCATGGGCTTGCCAGTCCCCAGGGAGGCGACCCCAGCCTTGTCCCCAGCAAGATGACCCCAGCCACGTGCTGAGGGAGGTGACCCCAGCCGTGCCCTCTGGTGGCTGGGGCCGGGTGCCAGCTGCCTGCCCGCGCCGTGTCCCTGCTCCGCGGCTGATCGATGCCCATTGATTTTTCCTCCCGTGCAGACCTGGCTGGGCTGGGGCTCTGCAGGGTTCTTGTGCCTGCCTGCTTCTGGCTCTCCTGCTCTCAGAGCATCCTGCCCTGGTCTCCCAACACTCGCTCCCCCCCCCCACCAGCCCCCTGGTGAACCTCAAGGACACCCCAAAATCCAGCCCTGGAGAAAGTCTAGGAAGCTCAGCTTTGATTAAGGGGAGTTAATTAAGGAGCTCTGCTCTGGCTGTGGCTTATTGCCAGGCTGTTCCCCTTCTCCCCAGCACTCCCACTTCCCCCAGTGGCACCCAGTGAAGATGTGGCTGTGGGAGCTAGTGGGGACCTGGCTGAGTTTGAAGCTGGTAGCTTAAAGGGCAGCCATAGGAGCAGGGTGGCCCAGTGCTTCCCTCAGAGTGTGCCCAGTGTGGGGCACCCCTGGGCATGACAGAAGGGTCTCGGGATGGGGGACAATCTCCCTCCTGCTGTCCCCACCTCTGCAGCTATCCCTCTTCCATAGGGTAGAGCAGGGGGCTGGGGCAGGGGGCTGCTGTCCCCTCCCTTGTCCTTCCTGTCCCCAGATTGATGGACCTTGTCCCAGGCTGGGGGGCTCTGGGCACATGGGAACGCTCGAGTGCGTTCCCTTGGGGAGCATCTCCCCTTGCACACACAGAACTGATGAGGACAGGGATGGGGACAGATGAGGTCTTGGCATTCTGGGATAGGGATGAGGACAATCTGACCCTTGTCATCGTAGGATTGAAGTGGGGAGAGCCTGGCTTTTGTGGTCCTAGGGCTGGGATGGGGACAGCCTGGCTCTTGTCACTCTGGGGCAGAGATGAGGACAACTTGGGTCTCATCATCTCAGGACTGAGATGGGGACGGCCTGGCTCTTCTCATCCTGGGGCTGGGATGGGGACAGCCTGGCTCTTGTCATCCTGGGGCTGGGCTGGGGACAGCCTGGCTCTCCTTGTCTTGGGGCTGGGCTGGGGACAGCCTGGCTCTTCTCATCCCGGAGCTGGGCTGGGGACAGCCTGGCTCTTCTCATCCCGGGGCTGGGCTGGGGACAGCCTGGCTCTTCTCGTCCTGGGCTGGGCTGGGGACAGCCTGGCTCTCCTTGTCTTGGGGCTGGGATGGGGACAGCCTGGCTCTTCTCATCCTGGGGCTGGGATGGGGACAGCCTGGCTCTTCTTGTCTTGGGCTGGGATGGGGACAGCCTGGCTCTTCTCATCCTGGAGCTGGGCTGGGGACAGCCTGGCTCTTCTCATCCTGGGCTGGGATGGGGACAGCCTGGCTCTCCTTGTCTTGGGGCTGGGATGGGGACAGCCTGGCTCTTCTCATCCTGGGGCTGGGATGGGGACAGCCTGGCTCTCCTTGTCTTGGGGCTGGGATGGGACAGCCTGGCTCTTCTCATCCCGGAGCTGGGCTGGGGACAGCCTGGCTCTTCTCATCCCGGCTGGGCTGGGGACAGCCTGGCTCTTCTCATCCTGGAGCTGGGCTGGGGACAGCCTGGCTCTCCTTGTCTTGGGGCTGGGCTGGGGACAGCCTGGCTCTTCTCGTCCTGGGGCTGGGCTGGGGACAGCCTGGCTCTCCTTGTCTTGGGGCTGGGCTGGGGACAGCCTGGCTCTTCTCATCCTGGGGCTGGGCTGGGGACAGCCTGGCTCTCCTTGTCTTGGGGCTGGGCTGGGGACAGCCTGGCTCTTCTCATCCTGGGACAGAGATGAGGACAAGCTGGCTCTTGTCATCTTATGACTGGGCTGAGGACAGCTGGGCTCATGTCACCCTGGGACAGGGCCGGGGCCAGCCCAGCTCTCCTCCTCCCCAGCAGGAGCAGCCGCAGAGCTGCTGCTCTGCAGCCTCCTTCCCGCCCCGCAATGATCATCAGCTCTCGTCGTAATCATTAAGACTATTAGAAAGCAATGTTGGCTCGCAGCTCCTGTCAGGCTTCCCCTTCTGCTTTGCCAACGTGCACAATTAATGCCAATCAGCCTTGGGGGGGTGGGAGGGGAGGGGAGCGGGGGGGGGGGGGGGGGGAGCAGCCAGCTCCTCACGCTCTCAGCAGCTCCTGGCAGCGTTTGCCATCCCATCTTGTAGGGTTTTGGTGCCGTGGCTCTGAACATCTGAGGGAAATTCTCTGTTCCTTTTAATTACTCAACATTCAGCAGCTCACTTCCTGGGCAAGGAGGTGGGGGGAAGCAGAGCTTTGTAAAATGCATTTATAAATATGACAAGAAGCCTGATTTTCCCCATTTAGTAGCTGCCTTTGTTGTTGTTGTTGTTGTGGCTTTTCCTTCCCTCAAGTTTAGTTTTCTTTTGGCTCAGGAGGTTGAGGGGAGACCTTCTGGCTTCCCTAGCACTCCTTGAAAAGGAGGTTGTGGTGAGGTGGGGGGGGTCAGGCACTTCTCCCAGGTTACAAGTGAGAGGGTGAGAGGAAATGGCCTCAAGTTGCAGCAGGAGAGGTTGAGGCTGGATGTTAGGAAAATGCTCTTCTTCATCCAAAGGGTCAACAGGCAGTGGAACAGGTGGTGGGGTCCCCGTCCCTGGAGGGGTTTAAAAGGGGTTTGGATGAGGAGCTTAGGGAGAGGGGATCTTAGGGTGTCAAGAAGGAGGGGCCAGGCTCTGCTCAGTGGTGTCCTGTGATAGGACAGGGGACCACAGGAGCAGACTGGACCCCAGGAGGTTCCCCCTGAACAGGAGGAGAAACTTCTTCGGCGTGAGGGTGCTGGATCCTGGGCAGGCTGGTGTGGGTGCCCCTGCTTGAGCAGGGGGCTTGGACTCGAGCCCCAGAGGTCCTTTCCAACCCCTCCCACGCTGTGACTCTACGACCTTAAGGTCTTTTCCAACCAGGCCATCCCCCCCCCTTCCCTTCTCTGTGTTGTTTTCTCCCTATGAAGCTGGTTCCCCCACAAGGGAAGCCGAAGCAGGTTGAGCTGAGGAGAAGAGGAGGTGTGGGGGAAGAGTGGGAATTGCTTGCCGGGCTGGTGGACTAATCCTCGTTACCAAAGCACACATCAATTATCAGAATTCCTGCAGTAATCTCCCAGATCTATCTTTTCTGCTGAAGCAGCTCATTACAGAGCTCCATTCATTTCCATCTCTCCGGTGAGAAGGGTTTAAATCTCCAGAGCTTTGTGTTGCAAAACAGACTCAGGGTGATGGACTCGCCTTAAATATTGAAATGATCAAGTTTCTTGTGTTCTTCCCCCCCTAATCTTGAGGTGAGGGTGGGAGGCTGGCTGGGAATCATTTCCCCCAGGGTGGGTGGGGTGCTGGAGCCTGTGCTCAGTGGGGACCTTTGGGGACCCCCACATCTCTCTCTCTCCCAGGCAACCAGCACCAGAACAAGAGGACACAGTCTCAAGCTGCGCCAGGGAAAGTTTAGGCTGGAGGTGAGGAGAAAGTTCTTCACTGAGAGAGTTGTTAGCCATTGGAGTCAGCATCCCTGGAGGTGTTCAAGAGGGGATTGGAGGTGGCACTTGGAGCCATGGTTTAAGTCATGGGCCCTGTGGTGCCAGGTTGGACTTGGTGATCTTTGAGGTCTCTTCCAACCTTGGTGGTTCTGTGATCTCCCTGACCCCAGCCAGCACTGCAAAAGGAGGGAGGAAGGTTTCCCAGGCTGCCCTGGCGAGTCCCTGAGCCTGTGCCAGGCTCAGCCGTGGGCACAGGAAGGGCTTTTGTCTCTCAGCAGGGTGGCAGCAGGGCAAGAGACGGGCACAGAGCCCCTTTGTGTGCAGCTGCACCCTGAGGCGGGCAGGGGCAGCGGCGATGGAGCAGGGTGCGGGGATGGGGGGCGGCCGTGGGGATGGGGGCTTGGGTGTCCAGGGATGGGGAGCAGGGGGGTGTAGGGATGGGGAGCGGGTACCCGGGGATAGGGAAGTGGCACCTGTGGAGTGGGACCCAGTGGTGGGTCGCAGGATGCAGGGATGGGGCATGGGTTCATGGAGAGGGGAAGATAGTACTCAGGGATAGGAAGCTGGTACCCAGGACTGGGGACAGGATCTGGGGATGGGGAGCAGGATGCAGGGGTCAGCAACAGGATGCAGGGTTGGGGAGCAGAATGTAGGGGTGTGGAGTGGCTACCTAAGGGTTGGGACTGTGTGCATGTGGAAGAGGAGTAGGATCCAGGGATGGGGGGGAGGATGCAGGGATAGGGAGCAGGTACCCAAGGACGTGGAGTGGTAGTTCGGGATGTGGAGCGGCATCCAGGGCTGGGAAGCAGGCTGCAGGGACAGGAGCAGGAATCCAGGGCTGGGAAGCAGGCTGCAGGGACAGGAGCAGGAATCCAGGGCTGGGAAGCAGGCTGCAGGGACAGGAGCAGGAATCCAGGGCTGGGAAGCAGGCTGCAGGGACAGGAGCAGGAATCCAGGGCTGGGAAGCAGGCTGCAGGGACAGGAGCAGGAATCCAGGGCTGGGAGCAGGCTGCAGGGACAGGAGCAGGTATCGAGGGCTGGGAGCAGGCTGCAGGGATAGGAGCATGTATATGAGGGCTGGGAGCAGGCTGCAGGGACAGGAGCAGGTATTGAGGGCTGGGAGCAGGCTGCAGGGACAGGAGCAGGTATTGAGGGCTGGGAGCAGGCTGCAGGGACAGGAGCAGGTATTGAGGGCTGGGAGCAGGCTGCAGGGACAGGAGCAGGTATCGAGGGCTGGGAGCAGGCTGCAGGGACAGGAGCAGGTATCCAGGGCTGGGAGCAGGCTGCAGGGACAGGAGCAGGTATCCAGGGCTGGGAGCTTGCCCCGGGGCAGGGGCGGAGGGCGGCGCAGGGTGATGTGTGCGCTGCCGCCGAGGCTCGGTGCAAACACGTTAATTTGTTTTCTTTCTTGCCTCGCCTTTCAGGGTAATTGGTTGCATTTGAAGCCTTTGTGAAAGCCTTTGATTATAGTAATTTCAGCGGCACGATCTACCCTGGATTCCTTCGTCAGATTCTTTCAGAGCTCAGGCACTCGGGGCTGTAATTACCCAGCGGCGCACGCCTGGCTGCCGGGCACCGCGCTGCTGGCACAGTGACCATGGCACCACCGAGGTCCCTGTCACCGTGGAGGGCAGGAGGAGCCCTGCTTGGTGCTGGGGAGACTTGGTCTGTGCAGTGTTGGTAGCTTCATAGAATCCACAGAATGGTTTGGGTTAGAAGGGACCTTCAAGATCATCTAGTTCCAGCCCCCATTGCCGTGGGCAGGGACACCTTCCACCAGCCCAGGTTGCTCAAGGCCTCATCCAACCTGGCATGAACACCTCCAGGGAGAGGGTCATCCTCAACCGGGGCTCCATGCAACCTGCCATGTCTTCCACCCTCACTGTTATTTATTTCTTCCTAATATCCTGTCTAAATCTGAGTAGCAAATTAGAGGGGAGATGGAGAGCCAGGCAGCTACTGCCTGCATGCTGTGCACTGACCCGGCCAGGACCCTAGGGCAAAGGCACCCAAGCAGGGCCCTGACCTTTGGTAGCAGGGCTGCTCCCCCCTTTGCTCCTGGCATTCCATTCCCAGTCCTATGGAATGACCTTCTCAGCAGCAACGTGCCAGCGGCTGCCACTTCCAATTACCCACCGCAGCTCAGCGCCGCCGCCGCCGCCCCTCCTCAGCACCAGCTTTTCTTCTTCCTCGGGGGTCGTGCAGGGGTTCAGCGGGTCCAGGGGACTTGCACCGAGGTCCCTCACCCTCCCGTCTCAGAGACCCTCAGGGCCCCACCAGCGCTGCCCAGGGGCTGCAGGGTGCTGGAGACAACTCGGGTTTCCAGGATCATTATTAACCTGTTCGAGAGCTGTTCCCGCTCGCAGCTAAAATAGATCTTTAATCTCTGCCCAAAATAGCTCATTTGATGAGAGGCCTCCTTAAAGCTGACACATAAATTTAACCAGGCTGCCCGAGCCCTGCGTGAGGAGGTCTGCAAATGCTCAGCAGCACTCGACTGTGCTTGTAATCCCTCCTATTATGGATTCTTCCCCACCCCCTACCCCCACTTCGGTTCGCCGCGCACTCGGCCGGTCGGAGGTGGTTGCTGGGTCTTCTCTGCTCTCTGCCTCTTTCCCAGCCTCCCATGGCCCTGCCCGTGGGCAAAAGGGCATTTTGGGGTCTGTTTGGGATGTTGATTTTCATGAACACTCCCGAGGGTTTCTCCTTGGAGGTGCCACAGGAGGAGAAACCTCTGGTTGGGGTAGGAGAGACCTCCCCTTGTCGCCCTGAGGTACCAGCAGCAGTGGAGAGAATGCTCTGGGCAAGTCCTAGTATGGGCTTGTAGCTCCCAGTGCCATCAGCTGTGCCATGGCTGGCAAGTTCTGTGCCATCCTGGTGTCATGGCAGCTCCATAAAGCCACCATCCAGCTGGTAGCTGGGCAGCAAAATGTTTCCTTCATAAGTGAAGGCAGCAGGAAATGGCAATGGAGCAGCTGTCTCCAGGGTGAGGCTGAGATGGGGACAGGGCAGTGCTTGGCCCTACCTGGCCCCATGGTGTCCCCAGTGCTGGAGGGGTCCACCCCATCCCATCCCATCCCTCCCCACCCCATCCCACCCCCATCCCACCCCATCCCACATTGCTAGTAGGATGTCCACCCACATCTCCATTGGGATGTGCACCTCCTCCAGGGTTTTTTCCATGCAGGCTTCTTCTTATGGGGTAGGGTGAAGGTGGAGAAGTTGGGGTCTGAGTGACCCACTGGGCAGGCAGCTTGGCAGGGTTGAGCCCCCAGCTTCAAGGTGAGGGTGTAGCTTTACTCAGTACCAACCTAGTCCTTGTCTCTTCAGCTAGTGAAGGGTCTGGAGAACAGGGCTGGTGAGGAGTGGCTGAGGGAGCTGGGGTTGTTTAGTCTGGAGGAGAGGAGGAGGCTGAGAGAGGAGGAGGCTGAGGAGAGGAGGAGGGAGAGGAGACTGAGGGGAAACCTCACTGCTCTCCCCAGCTCCCTGAAAGGAGGCTGCAGTGAGGTGGGGGTTGGTCTCTTCTCCCTCATATCAGGTGACCCAAGAGAGGAAATGGCTTGAAATTGTGCCGGGGGAGGGCAAGGTGGTTGATGAGGAAAAACGTCTTTGCTGCAGGAGTGGTCAGGGATTGGAAGAGGCTGCCTAGGGAGGTGGTGGAGTCCCCAGCCCTGGAGGTGTTCAAAACCCACCTAGCTGCGGTCCGGAGGGACAGGGTTTGGTGACCGTGGCGGTGTCGATGGCTGGACCGGATGATCTTGGGAGAGCTTTTCCAGCCCAAACAATTCTGATGGTATGATTTTTTCCCCCACCCCGTGACTGCAGGGCACAGGTTGCTCTCCCAGCCCCCAGCTCCCCCCTCTTGCCTCCCCGGTGAGACCCCGAGCGGCGCAATAATCACTTCCAGCATCATTATCCCTCGCAAACCCCGGCTTCCAATTTTAATCAGCGAGGAGCCGGTGTTGCTTTAAGATCCGCGGGTTTTAAAGATCACAAGAGGGGTTAGAGAAAATTACCCTTGACTCTGCCATGCTAATGTAATCTCTAACCAGATCTGCAGCGCTGCAGCTAAAATTGCTTTTTAGATTAACATTTAATTATTAACAGGGGCCCCCTGAAAGGCCTGGGGCTGGAGCCGCGCGGAGCGGAGCGGATCAAGCGCCGGCGGGCGCGGGGGAAGGGCGCGGCGGGGCCGGGGGGGCACCCTGCCGAGGCTGGATTGCAGCCCTGGGCAGCGGAGGTTGGGGTGCTCCCCAGGATTGATGCTGGGGTGATCTTTGCCTTTACGGCCAGGGTTTGGAGGCGCTGGCACAGGTTGTCCCGGGGAGGTTGTGGCTGCCCCTTCCCTGCAGGTGTTCGACCCTGAGGGGTTCTTGAGCCAAAGCTGGGCTGGTGGGAGGTGTCCCTGCCCATGGCAGGGGGGTTGGAAGTGGAGGATCTGCACCAGAGTTTTGGGTGCTCCCCAGGATTGATGGTGGGGTGATCTTTGCCTTTACGGCCAGGGTTTGGAGGCACTGGCACAGGTTGTCCCAGGGAGGTTGTGGCTGCCCCCTCCCTGCAGGTGTTCGACCCTGAGGGGACCTTGAGCCAAAGCTGGGCTGGTGGGAGCTGAAGTGGAGGATCTGCACCAGAGTTTTGGGTGCTCCCCAGGATTGATGGTGGGGTGATCTTTGCCTTTACGGCCAGGGTTTGGAGGCGTTGGCACAGGTAGTCCCCAGGAGGTTGTGGCTGCCCCCTCCCAGGAGGTGTTCAACCCTGAGGGGACCTTGAGCCAAAGCTGGGCTGGTGGAAGCTGTCCCTGCCCATGGCAGGGGAGTTGGAAGTGGAGAATCTGCACCAGATGTTTGGGTGCTCCCCAGGATTGATGGTGGGGTGATCTTTGCCTTTACAGCCAGGGTTTGGCACTGGCACAGGTAGTCCCAGGGAGGTTGTGGCTGCCCCCTCCCTGCATGTGTTCAACCCAAGGTGACCTTGAGCAAAGCTGTGCTGGTGGGAGCTGAAGTGGAGGATCTGCACCAGAGTTTTGGGTGCTCCCCAGGATTGATGGTGGGGTGATCTTTGCCTTTATGGCCAGGGTTTGGAGGCGCTGGCACAGGTAGTCCCAGGGAGGTTGTGGCTGCCCCCTCCCTGCAGGTGTTCAACCTGAGGGTACCTTGAGCCAAGCTGGGCTGGTGGAAGGTGTCCCTGCCCATGGCAGGGGAGTTGGAAGTGGAGGATCTGCACCAGACGTTTGGGTGCTCCCCAGGATTGATGGTGGGGTGATCTTTGCCTTTACAGCCAGGGTTTGGAGGCGCTGGCACAGGTAGTCCCAGGGAGGTTGTGGCTGCCCCCTCCCTGCATGTGTTCAACCCAGAGGGGACCTTGAGCCAAAGCTGGGCTGGTGGGAGCTGAAGTGGAGGATCTGCACCAGAGTTTTGGGGCTCCCCAGGATTGATGGTGGGGTGATCTTTGCCTTTACGGCAAGGGTTTGGAGGCGCTGGCACAGGTTGTCCCAGGGAGGTTGTGGCTGCCCCCTCCCTGCAGGTGTTCAACCCAGAGGGGACCTTGAGCCAAAGCTGGGCTGGTGGGAGCTGTCTCTGCCTATGGCAGGGGAGTTGGAAGTGGAGGATCTGCACCAGAGTTTTGGGTGCTCCCTGGCATTGATGGTGGGGTGATCTTTGCCTTTACAGCCAGGGTTTGGAGGCGCTGGCACAGGTAGTCCCAGGGAGGTTGTGGCTGTCCCCTCCCAGGAGGTGTTCAACCCTGAGGGGACCTTGAGCCAAAGCTGGGCTGGTGGGAGCTGTCCCTGCCCATGGCAGGGGGGTTGGAACTGGGGGATCTTTAAGGTCCCTTCCAACCCAACCCATTCTGTCATTCCTGGACTGAGCTGTGGTGTTGCTCATAGAATCAGAGAATGGTAGGGGGTGGAAGGGCCCTCTGGAGATCAGCCAGTCCAAGCCCCTGCCAAAGCAGGGACACCTAGAGAGGATCCCACAGGAACACAGCCAGGTGGGTTTGGAATGTCTCCAGAGATGGAGACTCCACCACCTCTCTGGGCAGCCTGCTCCAGGGCTGCAGCACCCTTACATTCAAGAAGTTCCTCCTCATCTTTTGATGAAACTTCTGATGTTCCACTTTGAGCCCACCACCCCTTGTCCTGTCACTGGGCACCACTGAAAACAGCCTGGTGCCATCCTCCTGGCACCCACCTTTGAAGTATTGATCATCACTGATGAGATCCCCCCCCTCAGGCTGCTCTTCTCCAGCCTAGACAGCCCCAATTCCCTCAGCCTTTCCTCCTCACAGAGCTGTTCCAGTCCCCTCTGTACCTTTGTAGCCCTTGGCTGCACCTTCTCCAGCAAATCCTTCCTGAGCTGGGGAGCCCAGAAGTGGACACAGTATTCAGTGGGGGCCATGTCCCCTGTGCCACTCTGAATCTGGGGGGAAGATGGAGAGGCACGAGCTAGTACCAGTGGCTGTGGGCTTCACCATGGTGCCAGGTGGCAACACTGACCCAGATCCTGCTTGGCATAGGGTGGGCACCCTCTATGCACAGAGGGGAAACCTTCCTCCTCCAGCACTTCCTCACCCTCACAGGAGGGATGGGAAACCTCTTCTGAAGGGCAACCAGTTCTGATGGGAAGCCAGTTCTGGTGGGAAGCTAACGTCCATGGAGACCAGGGATGGTGGCTGTGGCTGTGGCAGGGCTTCTGTCCCATCAGTCTCCCCAGGACTGTGGAGAAGGGGACACCCCAGTGGGGTGCTGGGTTCCTTCTCCATCCCAGCTCTGAGGGATGAGGGACAAGAGTGTCCCTGCTTGCAGCAGGCAGCCCTGGCACTGTGGCACTGTGGCTGGGGGGGGGGTTCCCAGCACTGTGGCTGGTGGGGGCTTGATTCTTTGGCACACCAGGCACCAGCAAGGCCTTTTGGCTGAATTTCTCAGTGCTGCCAGGTTGTGAGGGCTGCTGCCAGCCTTGGCCTGGCTCCCACACTGTCTGTCTGTCTGACTGGCCTTGTCAGAAGCCATGACCTGGTCACCTCCTGTCCTTGCGTCGAACCCCGCGCTGGCTTTTACCACCCGGAGGTGGAGGGGAGGCGCAGCAGGGTCACTCAAACACCTTTGCAGCATCCCCATTCCCACCCCTGTTCTTCTCCCAACCCCAAAACCTCCCTTTTGGTTTTCTTTGATGGCTTTTCACCCCAGCCTACCCAGACACCCCCCCTTGGGGAAGGATGCTCGCACATTGCACCAAAGCCTGGATGGTCACCGAAACCTCAACCCTTTGCTTTTCCCAGCCAGAGAGGCTTGCTCCTGCCCAACCTGCTGCCCAGCCAGACCCTGTTCAAGCTGAGACTTTAGAAGTTCCTATTTCCCCCCACCCCCTCCCACCCCCCAGCCTTGTCCCATCACATTTTCTTTTATCTAAATCCTTGCCTGCAAAAGCCTCCATCGACAGCTGCGCCGGGGCCTTATCTCGCCGGAGGGACCTTCGCTGGGGCTCTCGGAGGAGATAAGCCTGACTTATCAGCTGCTGATGTCAGAGGAGGTGCCAAACCCTCCCATCATGGGGAGGGGGGGGGCTTTAGACAGAGAGGGAGGGTGGGGTGTTGAGGGTTTTTTTTGGGGGGGGATTTCTTTTTATTATTAAAGTCACAAAGACCTTGGGCTTATAAATAGCGAGATGGAGAGATAGGGATTGGAAATCGGCCGGCCCGGGGTGGGGAGGAGCAGCCAGAGAGAGGGGCTGGGGAAGGAGGGAGTGAGGTGATGCTGGGGATGGGGAGTGGTGGTGGCTGGGGCTACTGGGGGGACTCTGCTCTGGGCGTTTCTGAGGGACCCAGGTCCTGACATCCCCAAGGGGCATCCCCCACAGGTGGCATTGCCAAGGGACCCCACTCTTGGTGTCCACAAGGCACCCCACTCCTCTGGCTTCCCTGAGGGACTCTGCTCTTGGTGTCCCCAGGGCCATCCCTGAGGGACCCAGCTCCTGGCATCCCTGGGGGACTCTGCTCTTGGTGTCCCCAAGGCCATCCTTGAGGGACCCAGCTCCTGGCATCCCTGGGGGACTCTGCTCTTGGTGTCCCCAAGGGATCCTGTTCTTGGTGTCCCCAAGGCACCCCACTCCTGGCATCCCTGAGGGACCCAGCTCCTGGCATCCTTGAGGGACCCCATTCATGCATCCCTGAGGGACCCAGCTCCTGGCATCCCTGAGGGACCCAGCTCCTGGTATCTCTGAGGAACTCTGCTCCTGGCACCCCCAAGGCATCCCAGTCTTGCTATCCCTGGGGGGATCCTGCTTCTGGCATCCCCAAGAAACCCTCTTCCTCATATCCCTGGGATCTTCAGTCCTAGCATCCCTGGAGGAGCTTGCTTCTGGCAGGAACCCCATTCCTCCTGTCCCTGAGGGACCTTGCTCCTGGCATCTCCAAGCGCCCCCACTCTTGGTGTCCCCAGGGGACCCCACTTGTGGCATCCCCCGAGCAAGGCTGCTCCTGGCATCTGCAAGAGCCCCCACTCCTGGTGTCCTGCACCGTGGGACCACGGGTGTGGGCTGGGCATAGGCTGTGGGGGACTCCAAAACTGCTGAGTGGTGTCTTTGGTGGCATGGAAGAGGCAGAGCAGCTTGAGCTAAATCGGATCCTGCTGATTGGAATTAGTTCCCATGCAGATGGAGCTAACTAAGCCAGCTCCCAATTCCCATCAGCTGATTCAGGGGCTTTTCTGAGTGGCATTAACAAAATGCCACCGTGGCACAGATGCCCATTGTGCCAGCTACCCTCCTATGGCTGCTTTAGGGGCTCCAGGGAGGAAGGGGGGGGGGGGTGTTACCTAACAGGGTGCCAGGGTGGCACTGTGTTCCTTTTGCTTCTGAAGCTTAGCTGTGAAGGGGGGTGGGGGGGAGCTGTCAGGAAAGCTGTCCCCACTGTGTGACACTGGGAGATAGGGACACTGTTTGGGGCTGGATTAATGGGAGGCTGTATTTAGTTTGGCTTGTGGCTCCTGCATCTCTGCTGGCTGCTGCTGCTGGTGCCTGAGGTCAGGATGGCTCCAAGAGGGTGCTGTGGGACCCCACTGATGGGTGCCCAGCCACCAGCATCCTCCTTGCC
The DNA here is from genome assembly GCA_015227895.2 of Colaptes auratus. Classification (NCBI taxonomy): domain Eukaryota; kingdom Metazoa; phylum Chordata; class Aves; order Piciformes; family Picidae; genus Colaptes; species Colaptes auratus. The sequence continues at coordinate 11,180,126 of JAAWVA010000032.1, forward strand.
CCTGACTGGGGCTGCATCCTCACCCTTCCTCCTGTTGGCATCCAGATTTGATGGCCCACCAGCAGCCACATCCTGTCCCATGGGGGCTGGCTGGCCTCTCTGCTTGCCCCATGGCACCCCTGGGTGCTCACTTCTTGCTCTTAGTCCCGTTCTCCTGGGGGAGCAGCGGGGATCTGATGGTCCCACTGAAGCTGTGCCTGGGGCACAAGGACAGGACCAGGGGGATAAGCACACAGAGGCATCATCCCAGCAAGGTGCTGGCCTCTGCAGGGGAGGAGGTGACGTCCATCCACTAATCATCCAGATGGTGACACCCAGCAGGACACCAGCCCCAAGGTTACTGCGTAGGTGAGGCTCAGGTGCCTGGTGCCACCATCCCACGCACGACCACATGTGCCCTGACCCAGGGCCAGCCCCGTGGGGCCAAGGTTGGTGTGATGGGCATGTGCCAAGGCAGGGACGGGAGGGGGGAGCTGGCAGATGAGAAGCTGGGCATGAGCCAGCAATGTGCACTTGCAGCCCAGAAGGCCAGTGGCATCCTGGGCTGCATCGAAAGACGCGTGGCCAGCAGATCCAGAGCGGTGATTCTGCCCCTCTGCTCTGGGGAGACCTCATCTGGAGTGCTGCGTCCAGCTGTGGGACTCCCAGCACCAGAGGAACGTGGACCTGCTGGAGCAGGTCCAGATGAGGCCACAAAGATGATCAGAGGGCTGGAGCACCTCTCCTGTGAGGACAGGCTGGGAGAGTTGGGGCTCTTCAGCCTGGAGACAAGAAGGCTCTGGGGAGACCTTAGAGCTGCATTTCATTCTGAAGGGGGCTACAGGAAGGCTGGGGAGGGACTGTTTACCAGGGCCTGTGGGGATAGGATGAGTGGCAACGGTTTGCAACTGGAGCAGGGCAGACTTAGGCTGGACATCAGGAGGAAGTTCTTCACAGTGAGGATGGAGGACGCTGGAACAGGTTGCCCAGGGATGTGCTTGGGGCCCCGTCCCTGGAGACATCCACAGTCAGCCTTGACGCGGCCCTGGGCAGCCTGCTCTAGTTGGAGATGTCCCTGCTGACTGCAGGGGGGGGTGGGTTTGATCAAGATGCCCTTTGAGGGGTCCCTTCCAACCTGCTGCAGCCTGTGCCTGTGCAGGCCCGGGGCCGAGCAGCGAACCCCCCGCCCCGGATCCCTCTGTGTGCGTGCGCGGCGGGGAGGAGGGGGGAGAGGAACCTCCATCTCCTTGGCAGTCAAAAGTAAGGGCGAGGCTGGGAAGGAGAAAGCACTTCATTCTCTTCCCCCAACTGTCTTAATTCCTGCCTGGTTGTGATGGCATATTTGGAAATCACCAGAAATCGAAGCCAGAAAATGGATCCGGCTGCCGCTTCGCTTCCCCCCCCCCCCCCCCACCTCCTCCTTCCCCTCCCCACTGCGAGCTGCCTTAACAAAGGAGATGTAATGCACGAAATACAAACACCTCCCTGCACACCACCACCACCCCCCCTCAACCTCCCTCCCCTTCCTCTCCCTCCTTCCCTCCCCCCCCCCTTCCCCCTTTTTAAAGACAGTAATAGGAGAAAATTGGTTTTGAAAGTGAATAAAAGAAGTCCCTTTCAGGGGGAAATCATTTCTTTCAGGGTACCTTTTGCTTTCCCTTTTGCCTTTCTTCTCTCTTCTTTTTATTATTTTTTTTTTTGTTAGCTGCAAGTAAAATAGTGAATAATGAAAGGTGGTTACATGATTGTCTTTCATTTAGAGAGCAGCGA